>JAOXXN010000265.1:2388074-2399292 GCA_026770055.1 Myrmophylax atrothorax
GACTTGATGATCTTGGAGGTCTTTTCCAACCCAATCAATTCTATGGTTCTATGAATTTGTGCTCCCCACCCCAAAGAAACCTGCTAATGAAAGTTTAAAAAAAAAAAAATTAAAAATTGGGATCACAAACCAGTTCAGAGCATTATGGTTGCTGGTCTCTTCATAAAGTTCTCAGTATAGTTTGAGCAGTCCACAAATAATAATGATCCCTTCCCATCTCCAATGGCCACTACAGCACTTCATCCTTACTCTTTGCTGACACGGGACTTGCTAATGAGTTAAGTGTATTATATACTGTGAGTATTCTGAGTGCAGCTAACCTCAGAACATACACATCACTCATCCCCAGGGTATATTAAGTTTCAATTAACTATGAAACTAGAAGCAATCAGTTTACTGAAAGTAAAAAAAAACACTTCTCCTTTGGTAGAGAACACTTCTGTAAATATCATTAATAAGAAATTAGTTAAGTATCAGGATCCTACATCAAGCTTGTAAAATGTGAGAGGAGGGGAGGCATCAGCTTAAGCTAAACCTTGGGTGGACTCAGCTGTTTTCATTTTTGCCTAGGAACAGACAATGAGGGAAGGTAACCTGGGTCTACTAAAAAATTTCAAACAGAAACAGATCAATTTAAACACAACAAATCCATCACCTTACAGAGAACTCAGGGGTAACACTATAAACACCAAGAAGGAACATAAACCTCTTGGCATTAGTTACATCTTGTGATGCTCCTATGATGCTGATAAACAAAGTTATGAGCTGACAAAAAGCTGAAGCTGTCCAATCAGACAACAACAGTATTTGCTGTTTCTTAGGCAGTCAAGCCCCAAATCCACCACCAGACCCATGAGAAGGGCTCACACCCCTGGATCGGGGAATTTCCCATCAGAAATGGAAACTGGATGGGAAAGCCAGCAGGAACCTGCCCAAAGGGTCTGCAAAACAACTGGGATCCACCAACTCAAATCCAGCCCACTCCAGTTAAAAAAGGGGGACATGCACAATCCAAAGCAGATTCAGCAACATCACCAATATTTTTTGTTTTTTAAACTTTATTTTAATGTATTTTTTCTTAAGCTATGGACAACTTACTGGTTTTAAAACACCACATCGAGAGCACCCACATCCCAAGAAAACTGGATCTTTCAGAGCCTATAGCCTGGCTTCTTATTTTGGGAATAACTAGTTTGGTAGGAGAGCACTTCAGTATTTTCCCAGTGCTATATGACAACAAGACCAAACTCTTATGCAAACAGAAGTTTCAAATAGCTCTGAGCTTTGGTGTTGATATAACTAACTAGCTAAGAAAGCTGACATAGGGTATTAATTTTTCACTTCTTATTAATTGCTGCTAATTAACACTTCAAACAGAGTCCCCAGCCATACTGTTAACAGTAGAACACTGGCTGGCCTGCAATCAGCATTACAAAAGCAGCACACACCACTGAACTCCAATTCCTCTGTCACTCTGAAGTCCACTGGAAAACCAGTGTGTCCACTGGAAACCAAATTAAGCACCACAAGCCACACTGACACCCTGTAAACCAGGGGAAGGGAAAACAACACCAAAAGATGTTCAAGGTGACATTACACCAGGCAGGAGCACAGAGCAAAACACTAAGAAATGCATCTGAAAGAGCAGGAAGGGGGGGAGAAATCCCTGGTTTTGGATCTCTTGTTCATTGTTTCCGCACAGTGGTGGTTCAAACTGATCCGATTCTGCCCCCACGCAGCTCCCATTCCCTTGGCATTTCATTCAGATCCAGGCTCTTAATTCAGGGGCGGAAAAAGCCAGAGAATATAATAAAGAATCTCTTTTATTTCCTTCTTCCCACGTCTGTCAGTCTCGGCCATGCCTTTATGTCCAACGCGCTGCCTTGTCATTGTATCAATATTGGCTCTTTGTAAGAGCACCAGCCTTGGCTTCCTCACACCATTTCTCCTGTCAGTTCCATCCTGGTTTTCCTTCCTTTGGAGTAAGACCTCGTGGGGAGAGGTCCCCTACCCATACAGAAATCCTTCCTTAAAGTTATTTCTGAGAAACTTACTTTCTCCCTCCAAGGTATGCTCGGTTAACTGGGATTGACATACAAAAGGCAGTTTGCTGGAACAGAGGATGCAAAAAAGACCTTGCATCTTTGAAGCCTCCTGCCTGGATACTGCACCAGGTGTGACAATGTAATGCTGAGTCCTGAATGGTGGAGAAGAAGAAATTCCACTGCTTTTCCAGCAATCTGTCCCCTCCAAAATTTAGTAACATTCATTGACTTGAAATGGTTCCAGCTCTCAGTAAGGATTCACTTGATGAGTGAGCAGCAGAGCTGCAGTGTTGTAGAATCATAGAATGGTTTGGGTTGGAAGGGACCCAAAAGGATCATCAAGTCCAGCTCCTGGCCTTGGTTTGGGTTGGAAGGGACCCAAAAGGATCATCAAGTCCAGCTCCTGGCCTTGCACAGGACAACCCTAAAAATCACACCAAGTGCGTGGAGAGGGTTGTCCAAATGCTTGGGGCCATGACCACTTCCCCGGGGAGCCTATTCCAGTGCCAGACCCCTCTCTCTGTAAGGAACCTTTTCCTAATATCCATCCTAAACCTGCCCTGACACAGATTTAAACCATTCTCTTGGAAGTAAGGGAACTGTAAAGGCTGCCAGCATGACCTCACATCCTTGGTAAAAAGCTCCCACCAAGTATGTGGCCAGTGGGAGAGGGGGTGCATGGGCAGCTCCAGGGCTAGGGCTCACTGCATTCCTGGAGGTCAATCCTGGGTAGATATTGGGGGTTTTCCAGCCCATTTGGAGGGAAACTAACACGGGGTGGCCCCAGCAGACTTTCCTGTTGAATGCATCTGCTGAGTCCACACAGTCCCCTCAAAGCCAGGCACTACCATAGGATATTTCGTAAAGCCTTTACTATCTTCAAGATTTTGCAGGACTGTGAGTGAAAACACCACTGCAAAGCAATCAAGGAATCCAGTTGTCCCCTCTTCCATCCTGCTTCCAAAACACATCTTTTTTTTCTGCCACCCACCTGGCTAAGTGGTAAAAAGGGGAGGCCTGGAGCAGATGAGGCAAATGCCAAGGCAGGACACTGGTGATGCTGAACCAGGTCCTGCCTCCATTGTTGACTTTACCTTGGGGATTTTCCAGCGAATCCCAATGAAACAGCACTATGAGCAACAATGCCTATCAAACCCTCCCACCTCCAATGGTATTTGTCTGCCTCAGTCAGTCATTTACAGCTAGCTAAGAGAAAGCATCTCCAAAGGACAACCAGAGTGGTCCAAGTTGAGTATCTGAAATTCACATGAGATGAACAACCTTCAGGGCGTTCCTGTTCTTGCACAGCATCTGCTAAATATCCAAATTTCCCAGCAAACAAGATGAATCTTAGAGTCATAGAGTGGTTTGGGTTGGAAGGGACCTTGAAGATCGTCTTGTTCCAATACCCTGCCATGGGCAGGGGCATCTTTCAGTAGACTGGGCAAAGTGGCATGCTCAGATGCCACATGGTACTGTCCTGTATGTGGAGCCAGGGTGAGGGGCACTCATCCCCATGGGACACAATCAAGGATGTACTGCTAGCGGCAGCCTGCCACAACATTTACACACCCCTGAGCATCTGTACAATGCAATGGAGGCTCCTTCAAAAGGGCTATTGAACACATCAACTAAGTTTTACCTCCTAGAAAAAGGGCTTGTCTCTCCTCTCAGACAAAGTACCAGCTGGAAATCTTTTAAGGACCATTTCTTCCAAATTCCTGGGGCGCTTTTTTTAATTATTTATTTGAGAGCATCCCTTGCCAAATGTTTTCAATTATATCAAGTGACAATTTCTCTTTCATATTGAAGACCCCACAGGATTTTATTAAAGGAAATTTACTGCTTTGAACAGCTCTGTGTTGTACTCTGCGGTGGAAGAAACAAATCCCATGTAATCTGAAGAACTAGGAATGTTCACAACATTCAAATATATAAAAAACAGCTGAATGTGGAAAGATCATAATCTGTTTTCCATGTTCTTGGTGGATTGAAGACGATGGCTTGGTTTTGAACTGCAGGGGGGTGGGACATTTGATTTGGGCATGAGAAGAAATCACTAATAATGAATCTGGTAAAGAAGTGGGATAGAGTGTGGGAAGGGCACAGAGCTTTGCTTTTTGGAGGGGTTAGGATGCTGATCTGTCCAGAAACAGAACTTGGTACAGTTAAACCTGCCCTGGGGAAGAGATGGTCTGTACAAGCCATGGAGGTGCCTTCCAGTCCTCCTGTTCCAGCCACTCAACAGGGCTGATCTTTCTGCTCCTGAAGTCAACATTTGTGCAGCAGCACAGAAAATAAGTGACTAAGCCCGGAGGGAAAACATGCAGAAACAGGAATTTAGGGAACCACCAGAGTAGTGAAGACACATGGTGGACAAGGGATTATGCAAGGTGGTGACAGCCCTGGTAAGTCAGCTGGTCCTTGCTCTCCTCTCTTCTTGCACTGGTGCCAAATGCCTCACACTTTTTATGCCAACAGAGACAAACCTGTTTCACAAAGCAATTTTCTCATCATCCCTACCTAGAACACTCCAGAGTCCACAATACACACAGAGATAAATGGTAGTAAGATAACAGAAAGTAAAATAAACCTAATCAGAGACTCTTAACTTGTTTACAGCAAAAAGCCCTGCAGTATTAAGAAAAAAAAAAAAGAGATGACACACAGACTTGGGTACACATGCCACTCTTAGCTGTCCTATGCACAAATACAACATCAGGACCTAGCAATGGACTTGCCACAAAAACCTGCCACACTGAGGACTAGATCAACCACTACAACTAAAGGCACTTTTTCATTACATTTTTCTTCTCATGAGTGAGCTGGATGCTTTACAACCAACAGCAAGAAGGCACTGCAGCCCCACCTGTATCCTGCCATCTCTCCTGTGAACTCTGGATGTCCCCACCTTCAGCATTCCATGAAGCACACATGCCAAGGAAAGGGAAGTCATCACATACTGATCCTTCTTGTTTCCAGCTGCTCTGTCACACACTAGGTGGCTGTCATCTTCTCCATCACTTGAGGCATTTTCCATGAGGTTATCCCCTACTTTGGTAAAGCACTTCTATCCATTCTAAGTACCCAATATACACAAACTGCTTAGAAATAAGGCATATTTAAGATTGGGCATCTTCTAAAGCTCTCACCTGAATCAGGGACATGAAAAAGGCTGGGTCAATGCCCCCAGTGTCCTTTATAATAGGAGAAAGGACTGCAAGACAGAAGCACAGCAGCAAGATCAACCATCTGCAACACCCAGTCTTCTCCCATCTCTTGTGTTTGACACTACACTGAAACCAGGAAGCCTTTTAGATGGGTAACTTTATGACAAACAGGTGCTTATCATCCTGAGACATCTCATTTTGTTAGGTAAAGTCACAGAATCACAGATTGGTTTGGGTTGGAAGGAACCTTAAAGATCATTAAGTTCCAACCCCCATTTGATGCTTATCACCTCCACATGGATCAAATAAATCAGTAAGACCCCCTGAGTGGGACCAATCAGCCAAACAGTAGAAGTCACCCAGCAGGAAATACAAAAACACTGTTTTCATGGACTTAATTTAGAGCCCAATTCAGAAGTCCCTCATCACTCAAAATTCCCATTGTCCAGGGCAATCAGCTCTGTCTTCTATGTCTTTGCAGCAGTCAGAGCCATTTTCAAAAAAAAAAAAAATACAAGATGCAAACCAGAATCCAGGAAACATCTGCCATCTGATTCCAACACCTTTTAGGAAAAATGACATTTTAGGTCTTGGCACTGTTTGGTTCATTTAAACAGCACAGCTGATCAGCACTTGGGCTCAGTCCTACATGCACTTACGTCTCTGTCACTGCTTTACATCCAGAAGCAGCTTCACTGACTGACAGGATCTGCCAAAAAAAGAAATCCAGCCCTCACAGCCATCTCCATCCATCCCCTCAGTACAACAGCAAGAAGAGGAGGACCCTGCCCTTTGCCAAGCACATGTGAGGGCAGCCCACAGACCCCTGCCAAAGTCCATCCAGAACCAAATTCCACAATGCATTTTAACTCAGAGTCCTACATTTACAGGGCTAACTCCACTCAAATTCTCTAAAGAAAACCAAACTGGATTGCCTTTCATGTGAACTGCTCCAGGACACCCAGGTTTCATGTCCCCCCCACATCCATCCAACAGAGCATCTTGGAGTCTGGTCTTACACCTGCACAGAGCTCCCACCCTGGACCTTGCTCAAAACACCTTCCAAGAAACAGTTAATTATTACTTTTACTTGTCCTTTCTTGAAAGGGATATTTTTAATGCATTCAGGAAAGCTATTCTTTTCCACCCAAAAATTTCCAGAAGGGATTTTTGGCCCCTTAGACTTTAAAGGAATCTTCAGTCCATGGGTGTCTTGTCTGATCTCCCACATTGCAGGGGCAAGGATAATGTCACCTCCTGGATTTTACTGGAAGGAATTCATCTTCCTGGCCAAGCCAATAAATGAAAGACTTTCTAATAACTTATATTCAAATTGGGTCTCAGGACTTTACCAAGTAAAATAGGACTCCCTTGCACAAGTCACCCAGTGATGTTAAGAGTATTAATCATGAAAGCAAGAATCATGAGTGAGTAAAAATAGCAAGGATTCTGCACATACCGTTTTTAAGCCTCACACCTACTCAGAACTGATCTCTCAGGTCAGCTGTCAAGAACTGCTTGGGGTGGGTTTTTTCTTTCTTCTTATTACTATTTAATTTTAGAACAACGCTTCTGATTCATAAAAATGTGAGTAACTGTGAACACATTTTCCGAATCAGCCTTCCCAAGGATGTTTTGTTTAGATCTTGTAAAAGGCCAACCTCAAAATAAATTTGTTCAGGAGTTTTTTAAATGTCAGTGACAGAGTCCTAGCCCTTAGTTCTGTATTTCCCTATTTTGCAACTCAAACATTTTTAATCACTGTTGGAGTCATATCCGAGACAGAGAAAGGAATCTTTTGGCAAAAAAAAACCCCACAGGATGGATTTGACTGGTTTCATCAGGGATGTCTGTGCAAAGATCAACAGTTTCACATGATGAGTTTCAAATATTGACAAGCTACCATTGGCTATTCTAATCACAAAAAACCCCCCTGCTCTCAGAGACCAGATGTTACAATGATAGAACAAACTCGTATTTGCAAGTGGAATCACTATTAGCAACAGCAACAGCATTTCATTTTCAGCACTGAAGACCCTGTTCCTCCAGCTGATACACTGTGTGTCAATATTCATAGTAATAAAATACTCCTGACACCTTCAGGTCATCTAAAATGTGAGCCCTCTGGTCACAACATTAATTTTTCTCTGTGAGCCCTCAGAAAATCACTTCTTGGCTCCTCTGCTTCAAGTTTTGGATACCCGTCCCAAGTTCGGGAACTTTCCACAACTCCCTTTGTCACTTGGACACGGTCAGGGACCAGCCACCTCCCTCAACCATCAACACCCTTGTAAACCTCCACAGAGCTCTCCATGCCCTTACCCCACACCAACATGAGTTTAGCCAGCAAGAAGTCCTTGAAGAATCATAGAATGATTTGGGTTGGAAAGGACTTTTAAGATCATCTCATTCCACTCCCCTGACACAGGACACTTCCAACTAGACCAGGCTGCTTCAAGCCCTATCAAACACTTCCACAGATGGGGAATCCACAGCTTCTGTGGGCAACCTGTGCCAGGGCCTCACCACCCTCACAGTCAAGAAATTCTTCCTAATACCTGATGAAGAAACAAGGCAGCACCTTCTCTACCATGTCCTTTCTTTCAGCAAGGTAGGGTAACATCCCCTTGCTGATGTTCTCGTACCAGGCCAGCATCCCACGGCTCTGAAAGTCCAGAAACTCAAAATACATGTCTGTGTTTCATGGGCCAGCAGCTCAGCACAGCACAAGCCAAGGGTGGGGGAAAAGCATCCCCAGCCTGAAGAGTTGATGCTTGTGGTATTTATTTTATTTCTAGTAACACTACCATAAAGTTTCAATACATGCTTTATTAAAACATCAACTGCCTGTCCAGCCAGTCAATTATCACTCATAATCACAGCTACATAACTATATACTGTCTTCTACAGATGTTCTTACATCTGTGCAAAACATACTCTCCACCTCTGCCACATGTAACATCTGTTGAATATTTGCAAATATTTTCTCAATATATGAATGAAATCATACTGTATTTCTTATAATGTATTTACTGTCCCACTACACTGTGCACCCCCTAAATAATTTAAAAGATATTTCCTTGCTGTTTACAGTGTACTGGTCTCTTGATAGCTCTTCGCTGTATCTATTTAAATTGCTTTTAGATTTTCACTTAGTAACAGATTACACCGAGCCTCCATCTTATCACAGGAGTTATTAGGACCTAATCCTTTATAAGCACTGAATTTATTAGACTTGTGAGAATATTTTCTTCCCTTTCATAAATAATCTGTTGGAGAGAGGGGAAAAAAAAAGTAGAGGAAAAGCCATTTGCATCCCAGTTCACCCAGGCAACAGTCCCAACTCCAGAAAGAAAACCTGCTTCACCTGCTTTTCGTTTGCCACCAGCAAAGGAAACCAAATTTGTTTTAACCTAAAGGCTTCTAGGGAGGAAAAACTAACTGCACTAAACCCTGGCCAGCAGCCTTCTGTCACTGCAGCAAGAAACTCCTCGGAGGAGGTTTGCCTGGTACAACAAGGGGGGGGTGTGGTGTGCACGGGGGCCATGCAGCAACAGGACCCCCTGTCCTCGAGGGAAATAGAAGCAAAGATGCGAGAGGAAAGCGGTCCCATAAATACAGTCCCTTGGGCTGGTGTGGTTGTCCCATCGCAAAGGACAAGAGTCGGGGGACAGGGGGTCACCCCACTCTGGGTGGGGGGTCAGCTGCAGAGCCTGAAACAGGCAATGCTGACACAAAGCAAGTGTTACCATCACAGACGGTGGTTTGCAAGGCAAGAGACATTTCAGGCTACTTTTTCTGTATTTAAGTAGGTCCTTCCAAGGCAAAGGGACAAAAGGTGAATTGAGGGAAGAGGAGAGAGACCCCAGGTACAGGGAGATCTTCAGAGACCTTTGCAAACCCCTCCAACCCCACAACTCTGTCACACAACCAGGTGAAGCTGCTTCTCTGCTCAAACACCAGGTCACTGCTAGAACACTTTCTTCCCCAAAGGACCAGGGGCACAGACTGACTTTAAAAGCAATGCTGTCCTGTCCAAGGGGCAGCAAATCAAGGGATGGAGAGATGCTTGAGGGGCAGAGCGGGGAGATACCTTCCCATTTTGCAATGGCTCCATCCCTTCCCAGCCCACACAAAATCCCCCAAGCTGACACCACTCTTCTGAAGCTCTGGGATTTTGTCACCCAAGTTCCATCACAGTTTGACAGCTGTCTTTCAAGCCACTTTGCTTATAATAAATGCTTTTTTTAGGTATTTTGGTAAGAAATCACAATTTCCCCCAGGTCTTCTCCTCTGCCCCCTAAGCCAGCTTGGTCCTGGCAGGGGAGAAATGGGTGGGAAGACGGACGCGAGCCCTTTTGGAATGGGAAACCTCACCCTACACGACAAGGTGTGAAAACAGCACCTCCAACCACTCCTGCTAAATAAAATCATGGTGGGGAGCATCTTCAAGAGGCACAGGGAACTGAGCTGGCAAATCAGCTCCTCCATCGCTCCAGGATCCTCCCTGGCTCCTCCATCCCCACCCGGATAGACACTGACAGCCTGAGATGCTGGAGCATCCCATCGCCCCCCATGCCACAAAACGCAGTCGCTCCAAAGTTAACTCCTCTTAACCACGGAGAAACAACTCCCGACCAGCAGCAACGAAGTGCTCTCTGCACGAGAACAGGGACGTTTCTCCTGCCTTCAAGGCAGCCTCACTCCTCCACTCCCTTGGAAAACACATTTGGAAAAGGCAGCCGGGAAAGGCACAGACAACTTTCCGAAAACTCCTCGCAAACTCATTCTAAAGCAGCGATCGATCCGCCTCCGTCACCGTGGGCGTTTTAGGGTCTCTCTGCTAAAGCAATGCTGGTTGCACTGCTAAAGTCACTACTTTGCAGCCCAAATTTCCGTGTGGATCAAGTCCAGAGTGTTTCTGCTAAACAGCAGCGAACAAACCACCCCAGACATCCCCAGCTGACTGCGCCCAGGAAGGCTTGACAGCTCCAACAGGACACCTCATCCCACGACACGTCTACTGTTAATGCAAAATAAACCAGCGCTGTGTTTCCCGGCATTTTATTTGGTTTTTTTCTCATGCCATGTCTGCAATTTTGGCATTAAAAGGCGAATCGGCCGCGCTCCCAACTCCGCAGGTCCCTTCCCAGCGCACACATGCCCGGTACTTTTCCCACCACCGGGTCCAAGCGGGGGGAGGACCCCGAGGACCGATCCCATCCTCATCCCTCCGCATCAATCCACCGGCGCACCTCCGCGAGCAACAAAAGAGAGTTGAACCAAACGTGTGGCACGCCGCCTTTCCTCTTTTTCTCCTCTCAAAATGTTTATTTTCAGTTTTTAAAGACACCTTAACCCGCCATGTTGAACAAGCATTATAAATATTCATTTACCGCAGTTCGGGAGCGCTACGGGAAAATACGTCTAGATCAGAGCTGCACATTTTGGCATAGTGATTGCTTTCTTCTCTTTCCTTTTTTTTTCCCTTCCCTCGCCTTTTGCAACATCTTTTTTTTGTCCCCTTTCCGCCGCAGATTCCGAACAAACCCACCCGCACACCCAAAATAACTCTTGCCGTGATGTGCATGAGCCTTGTAAATCTAAAAGGAGGTCGCGCAAGCGGTTGTCAGGAAAGCAGAGAAACGATGGGTACTACTTAAAAAAAATAAAAATAGAAAAGAAGAAAAGATGGGAAAAAGGAAGAAGAGAGGGGGGAAAAAAAGAAGGGAAAAAGGAGTGGGAAAACAGGAAAAAAGGGGGGGAAAGGGGAAAAAAAGGAAATGAGAGCATCTAAAACGCGATCCGACGAGGTAAAAAGAAGTAGCCTGCATGCTCGTGATGAACCTCACAAGCACCGCAGCCTCTGCCCGAGACCCCCACGGCGTGCCCAGCCCGGGGAGCGGCTCCGAGCGCCGGTCCCGGCCGGGGGCTCATCCCCAGCCGCCCGCCAACACTTCCCAACAACTCCACCGCGGATTTCTCCTCTGGAAAAGGAGGGGG
>JAOXXN010000265.1:2409456-2422123 GCA_026770055.1 Myrmophylax atrothorax
TTCCTGTCTGTGAAATATCCTATTTATCCAGGATCCACAAAAGGCAGCTCATTAGCCATTAGCATAAACAAAGAGTGAAAACTAGGAGCTGTGGCAAAGGGGGACTTTGGAAGAGGTGCCAGGAAAGGAAAATGTTGTCTGTTTGAAAAGCAATGTCAGGGATGAAAGCTCATGTGACAAAGCCTTCTTAAACTGGCAAGTGCAGTGTCACTGTCACATAATTGGAATATGTCAATGGATAGTTTTGAAAGGTTTTTTTAGGTGGGTTCACCTCCCCCCATCAGTACAACACAGATTTTAGAGCCAGTACTCTTGATTCCTTTTTGACTTTACAAGAAGTCTACCTACAAACCCTGCCAGTGTTGTAGTGGTGCCTTTTACCAAGGTTTTCTCCCAGCATAATTCTGTGATAAGCAGCAAACAAGCTTCCCATATCTATAACATGTGAAAAAGTTTTTTCCCTTAGCATGGTCAGCCCCAACTGGCCTATGAAAACCTGGAGGGAAGGCAGGGCAGGCAGGGAGGGAGGGAGATGCTGCCTGTGGAGAGATCATTCTGCACTGCCTGTCTGCATCCACTGACTGGCTACAGGGCCTGAGCAATTAACCCCATGAGGTGCCTGGGATGCAGCTCCAGATCAGAACACATAAATCTGGGTTTCACCAATGTAGGCATCTCTACGTGGGTCAGGAGATGGAGTTAAATGTTGAAATGGAGATATGCAGTGCTGTTTGATTTGTCTTAGGGTGTCCCACCTGTGCTCCAGCTACTGCTCTGAAAGGGCTAGACACCTGACATCTTCTGCCACATCTCCTGGAAAGTCTTCTAGTTCAAGCCACCAAATCCTACCCCAGGTGTTCAAGTACAAAGTCAAAGGAGATCCAGCAGCCAGCTGATCAGTGGGATCTGGAGAATAACAGGGCTGAGAAAATGCAGATGCCAAATTCAGGCGTGAGCTGAACTGCTCTTGAGCCTTGACTGGCTGCACTAATCAGATATCTACCAGGTACAGTGGGAGCTCAGGCAACCAGGTTATATGCAGATGTCTCAAATTGATTCTTCAGGTTAGTCTCACTCCTTAGATAACTCAATAACACCTTAGAGAACTTCTGGGGTACCCAAGACTGCATCCCAGAGACAGGATTTTGGATTATTTTCTGGGGAGATGTCAGTATTTTGGGGAAATTTCCATAATTTCCATGCTCCATCCATAGGAGTGTTCAAGGCCAGGTTTGATGGATCTCTGAGCAACCTGGTTTAGTGCAAGGTGTCCCTGCCCATGGCAGAGGCAATGGAACTAGATGATCTTTAAGTTCCCTTCCAACTCAAACCATTCTATGACTCCATAGCTTTTATGTTCTTTAATTCCTGCATAATGATTTGTGCTTGGCCCAGTGATAGGATGGGAACACTGATCCACAACCACGAACACAGATCCTGATCTGATCAATGTGCCAGCACAGGGCAGAGGATTCACCTTCTCCCTCTGCTGAATAACAACAAGTGCCAAGGTAGGAAAGGAATTCAATTTTGCTCATGAAAAGCTTCAAAATGCACTTAATTTTCTGCTCAAATTTTCAAAGTCAAGCCACTGGAAGTAGCTTTCCCAATATGGATGGGACTGAACTTCCTGGCAGAACAGGCTCCAAAGGCTTTTCTCCAGCTTTGCTATTGAAAAAAGACAGAACATTCAGCATGCAAAGTCATTCAAAGGCATTTGCACAGCAAAGGCAGCATTTTCAAAGGAGCCAGAGAAAACTCAGACCCAGTGGGAGAGGGTCAACATTTCCTTTGGACTGCTTGGAAAATCCTCCCTGTGTGAGCTCAGAGAGGTGGCCCTTGTGAGGGCAAACTATGTGATTACAGAACAATTTCCCAAAAATGGTTATCACTAGCACTTGCAGGTTGGAGGCATAGAAAGGTGATTTTCCCATGTGACTGGTCACAGTCCAAGGATCCATCATTAGGCCGTTCTGCCTCCCCATTTTTCATCTCACCAGGTAGTTTTAATGCTAATCTGCTTAAATGCCTTTTTATAGCTGGTAGCTCGAGGCAAGTTGAGTTAAGAAACCTTTACAGCTGTACAGTCGTTTACAGGCCTGCTTTAAGACAAGGCATATATTATGTATGAAGCTTTCTAACAACCATCCATATCAGAGCTGATGGAGAACATGAAAGCAATACAGCACAGCTCCTTCCTACAGCACTTTGTTACAGGTGACAAGAGATAGGAGATCCAAAGACTGAGTAAAACCAGGAGCAGGAAATTATTTTCCTGAGAGACTTCTGAAGAATTTAATGATAAATAAGACTTTTCAAGCTACAGTGAAACAAAGGGCTCCTTTAATTAAAAAGAAATCTGATGCCATAAAATGTTTAAGGTTGTACTCATCTGGCTGAGCTAGGATATACTGAGATAACTGCATCTGAAATATTAATCCCCTTTGTAATTAGGGGCAAAAATCACTGCAGGGCCCTGGATAAGAAACTCATCTCCCTCCAGGATAAATAGCAAGTATTGTCTCTATGCTTGAGGCTTCCTGGCTCCCACATATGAGTGTTCACCACAGTTGTGCCCTGTCTGAGTGAAACAAAAACATCTCCCAGGACTAAAACAGCCTGTGAAGAAGCCTGTAAAGCCCCTTGGTCTGGCTCTTCAGGTGAAAAGCATCTCAAGTCCAACCCAAAGCCAAGAAGAAACTCCAGTCCCACAGACTCCAGTAAGGAGCAGAGATTCCCCACAGGATCATCACTCCTATGACAAAATTAAGCAGGTAATTATGAGTTTTGCTGCACTGGACACACACTGCTCTGAACTTCTTTGGATTAAACACTAAATAAGGTGGTAGCTGGGAAGAATTTTCCTCCCAGAGGACAAATCACAGTCCGCAAAACTACCTTAAATTCACTGTTGCTGTAATCCTTCCCAAAGGATGCAGAAGTTCAAATCATCCTGCCTCCTATCTCAAAGCAAACCTCTCAACTCCCACCTCCATTTTTCAAGGCTGATTATAAACAGAAAATCCTGCTCCTCCTAGAGTTTAATCCATTTTGGATTTATGCCTAAGACAAGCAAAAAAGTTGAGTTTCACTCTTAATGATTTCAACCTTTTTTATTCTGGAGAGCTCAAGAGCCAGCTCCTGTAAATAGAACTACTTTCTAGCACTAAATACTTCTCATTTACACCCACAGAGAACCTGGGCCAGCTTTTCCAAGAAATCCATTTGTGTTCTCACTCCTTACCATAGTAGTCTACTTGTATAATATATACACACTTGTATAAAGGCATTATAAGAAGTTCATGAGAAAGGCACATGGTGTAATGAGACTAAATGAAAATATATGTAATGAAAGCTTGGAGAAAAAGCATTCACACACTGGTTACGAAGAGCTAATGTCCACTTTAAGTGGTATCAAGAGCTGGAGCAATTCAAAGATAATAAGGAGAAAATGAGTAATGAATCAATTTTATTGTGTGCTGTTGAGCAGACCTCGCTGGAAGAGAGTGCTTTGATAAAAGGGATGGATGGGAAGTGACAGCAGCAGGGACAAGCACTCCCACACTTTCTGAAGAACTAAATTATTTCTGGAATTATTTTTGCCTTAGCCAATAGGAGACTGCTGAAAAAAATTGGGATGTTTTCTTGTGGAGGTCAGTATAGACACAGCAAGTGAACAGCACACTCTGTTCATGGAGGGTGAAAATACCAGTTTTATTGGAGAGACAAACTCACTTTGCACCTTTCTAGAAGGCTGTGCTGACTTCCCCAGGAAAGGTGACACTTGAGCCACCCAGGTAGCTGTGGGACTTACCTCTGCTGGCCCATCTCCCTTTGTCACATATTATGTCCCTAAACCACCACTCTCACTTCACCTCCTTGGTTTGGGATGGATTCCAGATTCGTGCTTGCCTCCATAGACTCACAGAATGGTTTGGGTTGGAAGGGACCTTACAGATCATCCAGTTCCAACCCCCTGCCATGGGCAGGGACACCTTCCATTAGTCCAGGTTGCTCCAAGCCCCATCCAGCCTGGCCTTGAACTGTGCTGCAGACACACCCATCCAGAAACCATAAAGCTGCTCTAATGTGTTCTCTGTTGGAAACAGAGGAAAATGAGCCCACATGAGCATTTCTTCCTGCTACAGCAAAACTGATTCCTATAACCAAGCTGGCTTGAGTGTCTTCACTCCAGGCTGAAGGGTGGAGAGCCATTTGGCAACTGGTGTCTTACTGTTCCCTGTGTTTCAATTTTTTCATCTCTGCTTAATTCTTCAGCAGAGCACCATTTATGTCTAATTTCAAGAGTTTCAATCAGTTCTGAATCTCTCTGACTAATGTTATCTCACCCCTGTGTTAACTTGCAAACATCTGTGATGGCAAGCAGATGTCTTCTGTCCTTTGGAAATCCCTGGGCATTCAGAGGTTTGTGTTTTAGTTGTAACATCCAGAAGGGAAGAGATGGGGAAGACAAGAACATATGTCCTACATCAGCATTAACCCAACAGGTCACCTGCTACGAGAGCAGCTTTTTATGAGGGCAAGGCTGAAAGTAGGAAAAAACAGTACAAGAAAGTAGAAACACCCTCTAGGGTGAGACTGAAATAAGCATTGAATTAAAAATAATTTCTCATTGAATGGTACAAATCTATTCCTCTCAGGCAAAAAAGAAAAAGTCTCAGGCTTGGGTCCCCTGCCTTGAGCTATACCAAAAGCTAAGATCTCAGCCCAAATAGTCTGGGAAAAGATGGCAAAAGTCACTAGGCACAGATCTCCTTGCAAAAATTAGTTTTCCAGCCTGTAAAGTTACTATTCTGGAGCAATGAGTGAAATTTAGGGCAACTAAAACCTTGTTTTCAACAGCATGTGCCAGAGAAAGGTGATTGTAAAACTTCATCCCTTCACTGGTACAATACTGTCAGAAAATCTTTTTGAGATTAGGTTTGTCTCAGACACATACAATGACTGGGCTTTTGTAAATCACTCTGTAAATCAATTTTCTAACAATTTTTGTAACAAAAAGAACTTTCTGCTATGTTATGTTCATATAATCATGGAATCATTGAGGTTGGAAAAGACCTCTAAAATCACTGAGTCCCTTAACCAGAGTGACCATGTTCAGCACTAAACCATATCCACAGTGCCACATTCACACACTTCCAGGGATGGTGACTCCACCACTTCCCTGGGCAGCCTGTCCCATTTCAGTGAAGGAATCAGGTTGGATGGAGCTCTGAGAAACCTGGTCTAAGTAGAAGGCAGGGGGCTTGGAACTAGGTGGTCTTTAAGGTCCCTTTCAAACCACATCATTCCATGGTTCTGTGATTGTATGAGGCATGTGGTCTAAGCCATTCACCCAGGCTCTCCCTAAGGGCAGGAGGGTGATGAATTGCTACCCAGAAGAGGCCTGCCATTGACTAGAGGAAGCCCAAGGGAGAAGCTTAGCTTAGACAAGGATTAGTTTGGATCCCCCATCAGTGTCTTGCCCATTGCAGTTATGGAAAGCAAGAGCAGGGCTGTGGGGTGAGATGGATTTGTATGATCATCTGTAACAGCTGCTGTCCTGCTCCTTCAAATGTGTTTCTCTTCTGCTGCTGAAGATGGAAATGCAGCAGAAAGCCTGGACTCCTCTGGGATACAGCTTCTCTGGGATACAGCTTCTCTGGGATGCAGCTTTTCTGGGATACAGCTTCTCTGGGATGCAGCTTCTCTGGGATACAGCTTCTCTGGGATACAGCTTCTTTGGGATACAGCTTCTCTGGGCTACAGCTTCTTTGGGATACAGCTTCTCTGGGATGCAGCTTTTCTGGGATACAGCTTCTCTGGGATACAGCTTCTCTGGGATACAGCTTCTCTGGGATGCAGCTGCCAGGCACTTCATACAGTTGTGTATCCACACAGTGCTGGGCTTTGGCATCAGAGACAGAGATACAGCCTGGTCTCTGAGCTGTGCTCATCTGGGCACTGGGGCTCCACTGTAAATAGTTTAAGGATCCTTCCAGATGCAAAATTCAGGCATGGGGTGAGGAGACAATTAGAAAACCTAGAAGGCCAGTTTTGACTGCAGGGCTACATCTCAGAGACCTTAAACTGTTCAAAAGCAATGCTACAGACCTTACCCAAGGGCCTGCAATTACAGCCTCCCCTCCACAACTGAAGGAAACAGTGAGCTCAGTATGCATACAGATTTATGCAGCAGTATTTTTCCTTAAAAAGAAGTTGTATGTTGGCTATTTGTGGCATGGATCCAGTGTTTGGAAATTAAAATGTGAAAACACATCTCCAGTAAATGGACTCTCTCAACTGAGATTGTTTTCTGTCAGATCTCATCTAAGGGTGGGATTTACAGATCTGATCTAATGCCAGCTGGAGCCAGGAAAAAGATTCCCCTTGAGTTCAAAAACACAGGACTAACCTAAGTAACCTCATCACTGTGTTCCTTGCTTTGGAAAACCACTGGATATCACAATGAATAAAAAAAATCACATCAAAGTTATTATTTTAAATAAAATTAATATTTTAGAGCAAAGTGTTTTACTAACCATTATCAGCTTTGAGGTTACCCATAACAGGAGAAATGAGCAATTCCACCGTTGGTGTTTTCTTTGTTATTTGTTTCTTGCTTAAACAGATGAAGTCCCTAAGAAGGGATTAAACCTAAAAATCAAGATCCCAGCAGGTCTTCAGGAAGAACTGGCTTAGCTGATCAGTTCTTGTGCCTTCTATAGCCCACACCCAGTTTGCAGGTTGGATGATGAACTGGGTTTGGGCTCACATTGTGGGGTTTCCTGGATAGGATCCTAAGGATGCCAAGGAAAGTCTCATTGCTTTAAGTCCTCCTCCATCTAATATCTAACAGGATTATTATGGGCTTCTTGTATGGCTACCAATGACTTGGCAGTTTCCACATTCCACTTTTATCCTGGGGAAAGTGTGTGCATGTTTTTTATCAGACACCATCTAGAAGAGTAAAAACCAATAGTTTTAAGACAGTTGGTGGTTTTCTTAGCAATCCCTGGGAAGAAACACTGCAGGTAGCACAGGGGCAGATTTTACTCACGTTTCTAGGCTGAAGTCAGGCTTCTTCCAGAATCTTAAGAAGGCTTTTTTGTTGCAGTACTTGTTGCATCATTTCTAATCCAAACACTGTTAACACCCACTTTCCTGCACACCCAGGTGTTTTTCTGGAAGGAAACACCCATATTAATCCAAGTGAAATTTAGCCAAAGGATCAAGTTCCCTTCTGAAAGGTTTTTGATAGCTGAAAATGTACATCATGCTCCTGACCTGTAGTTCTGCACCTGAGACTGCCCAGTAAATGTGAAACAGAGTCCTCAAGAAGGTTAGGTGGCATGTGCTGTTTTGGAAACATGCCAGGAGGGGTAACTCAGGTCTCTTTCAGGATGACTGTTCGCAGCCTGAATCGAAATAACATCTCTGCTGCAGCTGTAAAAAATGCATTAAAGGAAGTAGAAATGATGTCTTAGCTATAACATTTATAAAACATCAAGAATGGCTTGTGAAGGAACTTGTGGTTTTCAAGTGCTAATGGAGAAAAGCTTGGGAGTGGTGAATATTTGCCAGGTCTTAGCAAATTAGCATTTTATTTCAGGGCTCTCCATGAGCGATAGAACTCGGGGGAAAATAATCAAGGTTCTCTCTGGTCATGGTACATGAATTTTGTGAATATTTAACATTTCTCCAGTTGGGTAGGTCTCTGTTTCCTAAATGATCTTTTCGCATAAATGGTTACCCAGTCTGTCAGATTCTGACATCCAGCTAAAGATCTGAAAGGATTCATCCAAACCCATGGCCCTGCCGAGAAAAAGGCTTCCTTTTCCCTGAGGAAATCTCAGGTCTGCCAGAGAGACAGAAGAGCTCTAAAGAACAAAACCGTATTTGATTAGATTTTTTTCTCTTTGCCTCTTTTTTTGTTGTTTTTTATCTGAGGAGGAGTGTGATTCCCCAGAAGTGGAAGGGTATTCAGAGGAGTAAGATGTCCAAAAGCATAGGATTAGGACATTACCTGTTTGTCCTATAAACAATGATGCATCACAGGGACAGACTGGAGATACAGGCTCACAAAAAGAGGCATGGCAGCCCAGAAAATGCAGCGCATGAAAAACTGAGGAGATCAGCTCATCCGTCCTCCCACCTCAGGCAGGGATTATGAAGCTGTCCCTGAGAGAAGACTATTGGTTGGACTCAATTAACAGTTGGATTTGATGATCTTAGAGGTCTTTTCCAACCTAAATGATTCTATGATTCTAAAACGTTGAACCTTAAAATCCTCCAGTGGCAGAATTTCTTTCTCTGCTCCTGATAACTTATTGCATCTCTTAACTAGCTTTAATCCTGGGAAAGGTGTCCTGATGCCAACTTAAATTTACTCTGTTGTAGTTCAGAACTAGGGTGCTCTGCCCAAGTCTCAATTCAAATTCAAACATCATCTTAAGCCTAAAGGAACTTGTATCTGGCCATCCCATTCTTAAAAAGATGGGGCCCAGCCATGAATCTGACTGCAGTATGCTCCCAAAATCCATCCCCATGGCAGGAGGTACAGAGAGAAGCTGAAAGTGGGCTCTGATTTTTCTTTTACAGTTTGAGAAGAATGTTTAATTTTCAAGAAACAGATCTAAAAAGCAATTTTTCAGCCTTTGAAGCAGTTGTATTCTTATCCAAAGAGTAACAAACCTAGGTATCATCTTGTCCCCACAAACACCCCATTTGGGGTCTAAAAGTCTAGCACCTCACCCGTGAGGGAACTCTGATCTCAGTCAATGCTTCCTGGCATTGGATTATTACAAATAATAATTAAATTTCATACCAAAACGAGAATGTTCAAGTGATCTAGAGCTGCCTCTGGCTGTGTTTAGGTGCTTGTACTCCAGTTAGACACTCCATTTGGCTTTCTCCTCTCATCTGTTGGGGCACAGGTGTAGAACATACTTCATTTTGGTGGCAAAATAGATTTAAGTTACTCCTGCCTCTTGCTCCAGCACTGCATTGCGAATTTATGAGCCCTCATAAGTTGTGCCAGGTTAAACTTTTTAGGAGTTGCCCTATACACAAGATCAGCAAAAGGATCTGAGTTAAAAGGGCATCAAATCCTGTTGGTAAATCCTGTTGGCAATTACCTGCACGGCTGCTGCCCCTTCTGGGCCAGCTCAAAGTTCTGCAATACAGAAGAAAATCAGGCAAAAGCAAATCATCTGCTCTGGTGGCTCAAATACACTCACCTCACTTGCTACTGCGATGGACAAATTGTCATCCGTGGGCTACAAGGTGTCCCCAAAATGTGAATCATAGAAACACAGAAGGGTTTGGGTTGGAAGAGACCTTAAAGACCATTTCATTCCAAGCCCCCTGCCATGGGCAGGAATACCATCCCCTCTGTAGGGATGTAGGATGATATATGACCTTGAGAAAGTCAGCCTTGAAGCAAGGACATCATCCCATAGGGATGGTGGGACATGTGAGACTTTCCTCTGTGCTGTTGTAGGACTTTGCACTTTTGCCTCCACTCATAGGTGAAGGGCCATGCAGAGTGAGATGTGTTCAAAGGGCTCATTTTCACTTCTGAGAGGTTCTGAACATGGAAACAGGAAAAGGGAAGCTGAAACCTGCCTCTTTGTGCCTTTCAACATAGCTAGGCACAGACCTGAAAGACACTGTCTCTTGCCTCTCTGGCATGCATGGCCAGGGTGAGTAGGGCAAGTGATGTTTGAGCCTCAGCTCCAAGCTAAACACAGCCAGCCGACAATGCCACAGGCCCTGTAAAGTGGGAAAATATTCCTATTCATTCACAGTGAAGCATTGAACAGCTCATAATAACACAGCTGAAGCACTTATTGAAAATAGAAAAGAATTACCTTGACAATTACTCCTTAGAGTATCCTGCAATGCAAAGTCCTGACTGATAAAAATATTGGCATTGGCCTCTTGCTTATAAATATAACCTGGAACTGATTGTTAAATGTGCCAGGCCTTGTAAAAATGGGTAATTCAGCAAGAATGAGGTCTAGCTACTATTTAATCAGCAGGGATCATTGCTGCTGGCAGCACGAATAAAGCCTGTTCCAAGTATCAGCTAAAGAAGTTTTCTCAAGAGATCTTGTTTTCAGAAGCCATTTCTTCATCAGATGAGAAATAAAACCAGAAGAATAATTTATTTGAGCATCACCCAGGAAAGGGCATTTTCGTGTGTCCCCCTCCCATTTCCCACAATAACCACCTGCAGATCTGCCACTGCCCTCTCCTCCTCCCCACCGTCAAGTTGGGGGCCCTGTGGGCACAAACACCTGAGTGTTGCTATAAAAAAAATGGACATTCATGTTTTTGGAATTTTTTCTGACATGGGGCTGTGGCTGAACTTCCTGCAGCTGGAGCAGCATTACTGCATCTGAGAGCTGACCATAATGGGTCAGAGGAAGACGTCCTGGAAGAGGTTATTTCTCTCTACTAGGTATGAAAGGAGCCAAGAGATATCTCAAAAGGGGATTCCTAGAGCCAGGTGAGGTGGATCCCACCAAGATTAGTTTGTACAGAGCAGGGACTGGATTTTTCATCCTGTGACTGTACCAGGACTGCACTAAGGGCATCCAAGGCCATGGCAACATTACAAAAAGTAGTAGACAATTAAAAACCAGACCAGTGGGGCTCTGGTTGTGGGGGGAAATGCCATCTCCTCCACTCTTATTTCCTTCTCAGTTCCACGCCAGGAGCAGAAAATGCAACCAAACTGGAACCTCTGGCCCTGTGCCAAGTATCCTGGCTGATCCCAAACCAGCAGCTTTTCACCACTAAGTGCCCTTGAAGTGAGGAAGCCTTGAAAAACGTGTCCTCCCCCGGGCCTGTTTTGAAATCAGAGTCCAACCACAGCACAGGCTGCTCAGTGTAAGCAGGTACCTGCGTTGTGTGTCAGCCATCCCAGCGGGATGAACATGGGAAAGGGCTCACATGCAGACATGCAGCCATTGCAATCAGCTGGACAATTCCCAGTGCTCCAAAACACTTCTTTTCTTTTAATTATTTTTATCTTTTTTTTTGGTCTTTTTGAGTTAGAACAGTTGTAGTAACTTTAATATTTTTTATAACTGTGTTGAAGCAGTCTTGCCACAAACCCTGTTCCTCCAATGACACATTATTCCTACAGGTTTCTCTGGGGAAAAAAAAATATCCCGTTTAGTTTCTGTTTCTATTTTCTCAAATGCCCATCATTCTTCTTGCCTTTCTCCAGACTCCAGCATTTACACATCTTTGTGTGATACCAAAACCAGGCTGAATGCAGCAATTACTCCAAATTTGCTATAAACCACTCCAGATCACCTCCCAGAACAGGATATACTTCATTGCAACACTGTTTTTCCAATCAACTCACATTTTGCCTGCAGCCCCCTTTTACATCTCCTGATTCTCCTTCCAGCCAGATGTGCCACTTTCTGCCTCCTTTCTGCCCTACCACTCATTAAATGTCATTCTGGTCACTCTGAAACCATCCCTTCAGTTTAATGAAATAATTTCTAATTCTCATGACTGTTTGCAGACTCTTCTATCTTGATATCCCTGATCATCTCCTAAGGGCTAATTTACCCTACTTGATTTCAGATGCCCACCTCAGAGGCACAATGATGTTTGATGCAGCAGCAAAAAGCTTTTGAAGCAGCTGGTGGGGTTTTTTGGAGGTGGTGATCCTGCAGAGCTCAGGGGAGCCGTGTATTCCCTTGTTATTTACTGGGCAGCAAGACAAACCCTCCCCAAGTCAAGATACACCCACTCATCTGCTGAGAGTAGAAAATAAAACTCACTTGACATGTTTTATTCTTGTCAAATCCACATTGGCTGGCTTCTATTACTTGATGATCCTCTAGGAGCTTATAAATTGATTGTTTGATAATTTTTAACAGTATCTTCCTGGCTACTGGAATAAAGCCGGTGTGTCTCTGGTTCCCTATACTCTCATTCCCCTCCTTCTCACAGCCAGACACAGCGTTTGCCCTTCCCCACTCCTCCTATGATAACCCCTGAGGAGCCAGGCTTTACTCTGCCCACTTCACAGCTACTCTTGCTTAGGTTTCTTCAGACCCCTGATTAGATCAGTCTTGACTCTTCTCACCTTTTAACTTGTTCTCGCCTTGTATTATTTCTGCTTTGGTTGGTTTAAATTAATTTCACTCGCTAATCCTTTTGGGAAAGGTGAAAAAAAGAAGTAGGTATTCTGTGGTTTCCATTTGGTTTTCCATTCTATTTTAGATAGTAGAATTTATTATATTATATTGTATTATTCTTATAGAAAATTCATGGACTTACTCCATCCTTCATTTTACTCTTGATTTCATAAATGGTCTGGATTGGTTTTCACATCCTTAATCACTTGAAATTGATTTGATGTCTTGGCTTTTCAGATTTTGTCCTTATGCACATGGCCTAATATTTAAATTCATTTCTCTTAGATTTTTTTTCTCTAATAATTCCTTTATTAAATTCTACTCCTTGTGTAAGTTCTTGCTTGGTTTGTTTTTCTTTTTGTGCTGGATGTTTTTCAAACCATAGAAAAAAAGAATGGTTTGGGTTAGAAGGGATCTTGAAGATCATCTCATTCCAATCCCCTGCCATGGGCAGGGACACCTTTCACTATCCCAGGTTGCTCCAAGCCCCATCCAGCCTG
>JAOXXN010000265.1:2422223-2476562 GCA_026770055.1 Myrmophylax atrothorax
CCCAGTTAAGCCATGGTTTCACTCCAAACTGCAGAACCCAGGCACAGCTTGTCCCTGACTGGTGGGGACCTTGTTCAGCCTGGGGAATTGGGGGACAAATGTCCAGCATTGGAGTGGTAAGGCTGGTCATTGCACAAAGTCACAGAATCATGGAATCACAGAATGGTTTGGGTTGGAAGGGACCTTAAAGCTCATCCATTCCCACCCCCTGCCATGGGCAGGGACACCTTCCACCAGCCCAGGTTGCTCCAAGCCCCATCCAACCTGCCCTGGAACACTTGATGCAAAGGGATAACTTGGAATACAGGGACAACAGCCATAAGCATTCCTGGAGCAGCCATAGGAGGCAGAGCCACCTGCCAGCCCTGCCCGTGCGGAGCAGCTCGCCCCGTGCCCCGGGCACAGACGGTTCCTGGGAGCGTCTCAGCCCCGTGGCTTCCGTTCAGGGCTGCAATTTCCTCGTCACTCACTTCATTAGGAGTCACCCAGGGTGGGATGCAGACTGGGCTGAGTCACACCCTGCCAGCTGCTCCTCTGCACACGGAGTCTAGACGGCGGCTGATGTGGAGACATCTCCTCTGCGAGATACCTGCACCAGGTCCCCACATCAAAGGGCCCCTGAGCAACTAAAGTGAGGCTGTAATTAGAACAGCCCGCGGCGAGAGGGAGAGAGTTTCTCCCAGGGCCAACTGATCTCCCTCCACAGCTCCATCAGTCGGGGCGGTGGCCTCTGCCACCATCTCAGGAGGCTTTGGTGGCTGCAGCAGGGTCTGATTGTGAGGATCATGTCTGTGCTGTGCTGACCCTGGTCTGGAAATCCAAACCACTTTGCAATCCAACCATGCTCCGCTGTGACTTCTTATCTCCCTTGTGCACATGGAGAGGAGCCCAGTGCAAGGACCAACATGCCAGGAGCTCCTTAAACCCTTTCTCCTGCCAAATAGCCTCAAAAGCCAAGGAACAGACTCCAGGAAAGGCAGAGGGAAGCTGAAGCCCTGGAAATGCTTGCTAACCCCACCACAGCCTTCCAGGGACTCACTCCATGGGTGACCAAGCATTGCAATGCAGCAGGATGGAATTTTCACTCCAGGGAAAGCCCAGGAAAGCAGACATTTAATTATCCAGAGGAACCAGCTACGTGTCACTCCTTGCTGTGAAGAGCATCTGAGTCTCACCTTCAGCTAAAGGCTCTAAGGAACCCAATGCCTTGCAGGTGGGAGGTGCTGGAAGATGTTTCCCCCTTTTACTGGGGATTTGTGCAGCTGGACCATTTCAGAGCCAGCTGGTGACCACAAAAAAGAGAGAACATTGGCAAAAACAAGGATATAAGCTCTGGTGGGCAGGGAAAGAGGATCCAGCCACTGATCCTACCTGCCAGCACCAGCAAGACCAGGTGTAATGTGGCCTTAACAAAAGCAGGGAGAGGCTCCTTAACTTGCCATTAAACCCTGAGCTCCATATGATATCCCTAAGCCTCACATTAAAGGATTAAACACTGAAGAGACCCCAGGAGGCAGCTGCACACCGAAAGAAAGCCTCGATGAAGTGGAGCGTTGCTGCTGTAATCCAAAATTCAAATTTAAAGAGAATAACATATTAAAAGGTGGGTCTCATCCATCCAGCTGGCTCTTCACATGACTAACCCCAGAATGGCTTGGGTTGGAAGGAAACTTAAAACTCATCTCATTCCAATCCCCTGCCATGGGCAGGGACACCTTTCACTATCCCAGGTTGCTCCAAGCCCCATCCAGCCTGGCCTTGGACACTTCCAGGGATGGGGCAGCCACAGCTCCTCTGGGCAGTCTGTGCTGAAGCCTCACTACCCTCATAGGGAAGAATTTCTTCCACTTATCCAGTCTAACCCTGTCCTCTGTCAGACTGAAGCCCCTTGTCCTGTCACTCCAGGGCCTTCTCAGAAGTCTCTTTCCAGCTCTCTTGGAGTCCCTTCAGGCTCTGGAAGGGGCTCTAAGTTCTCCCCAGAGCATTCTTTTCTTGCACAACTTGCCATCACAGAGCTTTGGAGGGCTCATGAGGGTGCACACTCACTCTCTGAACTTTCCTGCTGGGAAAACAGCTTTGCATCAACTCAGGCTAAAACCCCACAGCCCCAAAGGAAAATTTCCCTAAGGAAAACAATTGGTTGAGCTGTGGCAGCCGAGGGCACTGATGCAGGATGCAGGTTTAGCTGCCCTGGTGGCTGAAGCTTGTCTTGCCCTGTTCACAGCCACTTTGGGCAGATACACACTTTTTGAATGATACTGGGTATAAATAGGATCCAGTGCCTCTCTGTGCACCTGAGAAAAGATGGAAAACCCTGGGGGAAAAAAGCAGGGAGCCAGTTGTGGGGCATCTTTATTACCAAAATAATATAGAACTTAGTAGCCAGTGCCCCCAGACTCCAGAGCTCCCAGACTCCACCTCGGATATAGCTGAGCCTTAAGGACCTTTTGCACAGGTTCAGAAAATCCAAATATTTTGAAATGCAAATCGTGCTTTTGAGAAAGCAAAGCTGTGGTTTCAGGGAGGAGTGTGGAGCAGGGTATCTCCCTCTTCCTGGAAGGAGGTGAAATCAATGGGGTCCTGTTTATTGCCCTCTTACAGCCTGAGTGTTTTCACACATATGAGGCTCTGTAAACCTATCAGCACTTGGAAATAAGACCTCAGACAACTTTGTCCTGCTGGTAGAGCAGCTGGGAGAAGTCACCATTAATTGGGCTAGAAGAAAGGGGAGGAGGCAGCACTGGCTCAGAGGGAGGATTTGGAACACTGTACCCTTGGGCAAGTCCCTGATGTACCACAGATACCATCTCTTACAGATAATTTGCATGTTATTCATAGAGACTGAAGTTTTGTTTAAGAAGTATCAGTCTTGTTTAAATGTCTTTTTTTTTTTTCCTTTATTTTCACCAATTGCTGTGCTGTTCCTGGGCAAATAGAGCCCAAGGCAGTTCCCAGGAGAAAAATTATCATCCAGCAATTCTTGAAAATGGTTCTTTAGCAGCAGCCTATGAAATCTGAGAAAATGCAAGAAGTTAGAGCCTAGTAAATCTGTGTTAAGATGTGTATTTGCTTAATAGATACTTCCACGTACAGTGTGTTCAAGTGGCTTATGTAAGAGTATCAGCTTTAATATTTGATTTAGAATTTAATATGAAGGCAACTGACTGCAAAACACAATCAGATTTACCAACTCAGGGGAATGAACCTTTTTATGAAACTAACAATTACACATATAAAATCAGCTGAAAATGAGTTAGCGAGATGAAACTTCCACCTTCCTGACTGAACTTGTGATTAAACCATGATTAAAGTCAGTGAGGTAAATGAACATCTATCAACCCAAAATTCAATTCACACTTGAAAAAAGGGAGGGACTGTGTTTTATGAGGGTTATTTCAGTGACGTGGAGTTGGCACATTGGTACCAAGGGACGTGTTGGCTCAGTTGAGGGACTGAGGAAATTCAGTGCAGGCAGCTGCAGGAGGAGCAAGCCTCCAACCCAAACTGCCTGGCACTAATGACTTTCCCAGGACAGGGGATTCCCAAGCCCATGTATAACACAATTCCCTCCTGTGTTGTAAACTGGACCTACTTGGGAAGCAGGCCAGCTCCCATGATTTTCTTGTCTCATAACATTTATCACTGTTTTTAAGGCCATTGCTCAGCATCATGTGATGAGATTTGCAGTCTCTCTGGTTTTGTAACTAAACACAAGCTTCCACCCCTCAAAATCAGGGAGACAAACTCCAGTGTGTGACCTCAGTGCTCCCCAAAGGTGGCCTCAATTGCAATGAAAAGAGAGAAAAAGTGAAACCTGCCCTCTGGGGAGGAAGCTGTAAAGAGGGGTGGGAGCAGCATTACACAGTTTGCAAAAACACAGGTGGAGGCAGTCTGAGAACCCAATCCCATCAGTGGACCCAAAATCCCACTAGAACTCCCTCCAACTCAGCACTCTAAACCCTGCTGGGACCCTCTCCACCCTGGTACCCCCAAACCCACCAGGACCTGTGTACTTCAAACTCATTGTGGCCCCTCAAACCCAGCACTCCTGTCTCTGTCAAAACCCTTCAATCTGGCACCCCAATCTCAAGCAGGATCCCCATCAACCCTCCCTAGCCAAGCATCCCAAACTTTGCCAGGATCTCTCCAGCCAGAGCATCTCAAACTCTGTTGGGACATTCCATCCTGGCACCCCAAACACTTCAGGAGCTTCCTCAGCCCAGCATCTCATATCCACCCTCCCCAGCTCAGCAGCCCTGTCTCACCGGGACTCCCCCAGCCCAGCACTCCAAGCCTCAGCACAGTATCACAGAATCACAGAATGTGCTGAGTTGGAAGGACCCACAAGGAACTTCGAGTCCAACTCCTGGCTCTGCCCAGGACCATCCTGAAGAGTCACACCATATGCCTGAGAGTATTGTCCAAACGCTTCTTGAAATTTGTCAGGCTTGATGCTGTGACCACTTCCCTGGGGAGCCTGTTCCAGCACCCAACCACCCTCTGGATGAAGAACCTTCTTCTAATATCCAACTTAAACCTCCCCTGAGGTTCAGGCCATTCCCTCGGGTCCTGTCACTGGTCACCTCAGAGAAGAGATAATTGCCTGCCTCTTCTTTTCCCAAGGAAGTCGTAACTGCAATGAGGTCTTTCCTCAGTCTCCTCTTCTCCAGCCTGATGGTCCAGTTCCTGCCAGGACCACCCATCCTCATCTCCATCTCAATTCCCACCTCTGCTTCTATCTCCACCTCCATCCCCACCTCATCTACATCTAGATCATTCTGATCTACATCCCCGTATTCATCCCACCTCCATCCCCACCTCTGTCTCCATATCTGCCTCCATCCCTGTCCCAATCCTAATCTCCATCCTCATCTTCATCACATCTCCATCCCCATCCCCAACCTCATCTACATCCACATCCCCATTCCTGCCCCCGTCCCCACTGTTAGCCCAATGCTCATCCCCATCCCCATCCTGTTTCCATATCCATTTCTGTCCCCATCTGCATCCCCATCTCCATCTCTGTGCCTATCTGTGTCCATCTCTGTTGCCATTGCATTCCCAACTCCAACCCCTTTCACATTCCCATCACCGTTTCCATCCCTATCTCCCTATCTGCATCCTCATCTCTGCATCCCTGTCCCCACAGCATCCCCATCTCCAATCCCTTCCACATCCATATCCCTATCCCTATCTGCATTCTTGTTCCTGTCTCCATCCCCATTTCCATCTCCATACCCATGCCTATCTCTATATCCATCTGCAACCTCATCCTCGACCCCATCCCTGTCTGTCTCCATCTGTCTCCATTGCATTCCCATCTCCAATTCCTTTCACGTCCCCCATCCTTATCGCCATCTTGATCCCCGTTCCCGTCTCCATCAGCATCCCCCATCCCCGTCTCCATCCTCATACTCGTCCCCAACTCCATTCTCATCCCGATCTCAATCCCAATCCCCATCCCCGTTCCCCTCCTCGTCTCCGCCCCGCGCGGGGCGGGCCGGGGGGCGGGGGCGGTTCGGGGCCGCCTTTGTGCGCGGCGGGGCCGGGCCGGGATAGTTCCGCTCAGCTCCGTTCCGTCCCGTCCCGCACCATCGTATCCCGTCCCGTTGCAGCCCGCAGTGCCATGGCCGCCCCCCGCCCGGCGCACGGCTGCGGCAGCGGCGCTCTGCTGGGGCGCTTCGGGGTGCTGCTGCAGGCGCTGCTGGCTCTCTGCGCCTTCAGCACCCTCATGCGTGAGTACCGGGGGGCTCGGGGACACCCCTGCCCGCGGGGGGACCGGGGGGACCCGCGGTACCTCGGCGCTGCTCGGGGGCTGGGTGGCCGTTCACTTAAAAACGCCCAAGTTTCGCGGTAACTCCCCGTGGGATTCCGGCTGGATGCTCCCGAGCCGGCAGTTGCAGCGCCAGATGCTCCTTCTTAAAACTCCCGTTCCCAGCGCTAATCTGATGGTAATGAAGCCCCGCGAACGCGCGGCGATAATCTGTTTAAATTGGCTGCGCTTGTGCGAGCCATTGCTCAGTCACTTAGAAAATTTTAATGAAGGATAAAAACTCTTGGTGTGACCCCGTGAGTTCCCGGGGAGGGGCTGACAAAAACGGGGCGGGTGCCCGATCGGGCGCTGCTTGGGGAGAGGTGATTTAATTGTCTTGTGATGCTGTTTTGTTTAATTTTGCTTCAGCTGCAAAGTTTTAGGGCTTGGGAGGCTGCGGAGGGAGGTTACGGAGAGAACGAGTTTTGCTGGTTACCGCGAAGGGGTGGTAGTGAGAGGAAACAGCGGAGGAGTGAGGAAAATCACGCAGGTTGTGATTTCCAGGAGCAGAGGGAACGGCCTCAAGTTGCACTAGAGAAGATTTCAGTTAGATATTAGGAAGAGCTTATTCCCTGAAAGTGGAATTGGAACGGGCTGCCCAGGGCAGTGGTGGAGTCACCGTCCCTAGAGGAATTTAAAGGACATGTAGATGTGGCTCTTAGGGATGTGGTGTACTGGTGGCTTTAGCAATGCTGGGTTAATGATTGGACTCGATGATCTTAGAGGTCTTTTCCAACCTGAATGATTCTGTGACCCTGTGAAAAGTTGGGGAATACCAGTGCTGAAAGAGCTGAGAAAATTTACTGTTGTTTTATGCTGCAGCTGCGTTTTGCTCAGAGCTCTGTGTTGTGTTGCTACTTTTTAGGGTTAAGTGGTTTAACACAAGTTGAAAAACACGCCAGAACTCGATCTGTTTTTCTTGTTTAAAAGCCTGTGGTGACAGGGAACTGAAACTTTCAAGTTTTCTCGCTAAGTAGCTGCAGTCTTGCCCCCCTCTGTATTCTGGAAACCACTTTGAACGGCTCCAGCGCTGCGGTTAACGCCAGGCTGCCAGAGAAAACTGCAACAAGTTCTTCCCAGCGATAACTGATACCCTTTTCCAGCTGGAGCAGCCCAGTTGCAACGTGTCACTGCTTGTGTTTCACCAAATATTGACAGTAAGAATAGATAAGTATCTCTTTCTGTTCCTGTTCCCCTTGGTGATATGTGCATGTGGGTTAATTGTCCCATAAACTCCATGAGGTGTCTCATAAAATCAAGGACAGTGGTTAATCATGTCAAAATACCTCTGTGTGTGAGGCTGCATAACCCCTACTCGCCAATCATCAACCCTGGGCTCACTCTGTCCTCCCCCTGGTGCAAGGGCTAATATTTCCTTGAAGATTAACAGCCTCTTGGTTAATGAGGAGAAAATGAAAGCTGATCTTGCGGTTTTGTTGTGAATCAGCCCAGTGATTAAGGCTGTGAAGGAACTCCTGGCTGGGACCCCAAAAGCAGATGTGTTTACAATCCTGGGATCCCAACCACAGCACCTCCTCTGGCTGCAGCTGGGCTGGTGGTCCCTAATCCACCCCATCTGGGTCTTATCTGTACCCCTGTCACACACTCCCAGCTGGAGGCTTTCTTGGATCTTCTCTTGGGCTGTTTCTGTGCTGACTCCTAACCCACAATGGTTGTAGTGGGCTTACCAATGGCTTAATGTTGGGCAACAACTTGCAGCTTTGGGGCTATTTCTACAGCCTGTTCAGTTGGCAGCCTCTTGGGAAGGAGAAGGCTCCAGGATCTGGGAGGTTTGGGAGTCTCTTGAGCTGATTAAAAAGGTTCCTGGGAACCTTAATTGCATCTTCATTGCCTCCGGCCCAGCATCAGGTAAGGCAGTCCCAGCTGAATGACTGCATCATTTAGAACTTGGGATACTGCTGTCGCTGGAGTCAGCCCTTCTTTGGTGATATTTCTTTCAGGACTGTGACATTCCTGGGTATTTATGTTGTGTTTATGACTGATTTTTTTTTGCTGGGATGTTTCAGGCCAGTGTGCTCAGAGTTACAGGTCAGCGAGTGAAAACAAGGTCAATGAGAGTGGGAAGGCATTGAACAGGTTGCCCAGAGAAGCTGTGGCTGCCCCATCCCTGGAAGTGTTCAAGGCCAGGTAGGACGGGGCTTGGAGCAACCTGAACTAGTGGAAGGTGTCCATGCCCGTGGCAGGAGGTTTGGAATTAGATGGTCTTTGAGGTCCCTTCCAGTCCAAACAATGCTATGAAATTAGTGTCCAAACACAAGCCAATGATTTTTCCATTCCTTCTACTTTAAAGCAGCAGCTCATCTATAGGAGCACCTGAATTTGAATAAATAAGACTTCCAAATTGTGCATACTATTCAGAGCACTTGAAAACATCTAGAGGAACTCAGACTAAAAGTAATGTGGGTCTCAAGCATGGCCATTGAAGGAAGGATAAGTTTATGTTTTTGCCAGAAGATGTTTGTGTCCTTGAAGTTGTGTTTCTTGGAGCTGTGGAAAGATCTTTCTCCTGCCAACCTGATATGAAAACCTTACAGAGGAGGAAATTAGACTTGAGTGATTGAATGAGGCGGTTGCTCCCCATTACAGTGGGGTATGTGAAATGGGTCCTTTGTGTGGTGAAAACAGGATCCAGAAGTAGAACGTAGGGAGCCAGGAAAGCCATTTAGTGGAATTAACCAGTCTGTCAACTATCAAAAGCAGTAGTGATGACAGTTCATTTCAGCCTACAAACACTCTCCTGTTTTTTTCCAGCAAGAAAGTCTTTAAGGTTGTAGTCAAGCCTAATTCCAGTATGGTTCAGGGCTTGTTCTGGTTGCAGCCTGGCCCTGTTTGGTAATCAAATGGCAATGAGGTGCTATCCTTGCCACCTGCCTGGGGTGGCTATGGAGACCCTTTGGCTGTAAGGACACTTGATGGGAGAACTGAGACACTTATACTTGAAAGCAGAGGCAGTGAAGCTTAGCAGCTGCATGTGTGTGGCAGTCCAGATTCCTGTGCAAGAGCTTCCCCTTGGGGAGGTCATGACGTGGAGGAGTGTGGATAATTGTGCAATCCCATCTGAAGTAGTTTGTAATGCTTTGCCTTGAGCATCACTGAGCTGAGTGGAGAAAGTGTGTTTCAGTTACCTCAGCTGCAGAGAGTGTGTGATTTTTGAGGGCTGAGTTCCTGCAGTTGCTGCTATTTGGTTAAACTTCAGGAAGGGGCTGTACACTAGCAAAAGTTGTCCAGGTTTGCCCACAAGACAGCAAAAAACTTTGAAGTGAGAGGAGATATTCTGTACAAATTAGAGCCCTTTTTGTGAATTAACTGGAGTGCACGAGAAACAGATTTGGGGAGTTGAAGAGTCTTTTGTCTCCATTGTGAATGGAAAAAGTTTTCCTTGGAGCTGGTATACTTATTTTCTATCCCACCACAAGCAGTGTGGAGGACATGTAAGAACATTTGTTTTTCTTCTAACTTTCTCTCTTCCTGAAAGTCTCTTGGCAACCCTCTGAGTTCCAAAATGAGGTTTAGTAGCACTTGTGCTGTAGTTGTGAAAATAGACCTAGCTCTTGGAGAGTGTTGATGCTGCCAGGCAAGGGGAGCTGCTCTGGACTGAGCTCCACAACCCACTTCAGTGAAATCAGCTTGTCTTTTGAAAATGTTTGTCAGCTTGTCTTTTGAAAATGTCTTGATCCTACCTCATGTGTCAGCAGTGTCCCTCTATCTCCTGCTGCATGTCACTGCTGGATACACCTTTCCAGCACATCTTGCCTTGAGCTTAGTCTATGCAGGCAGAGCTGTTGGCAGTGGGGACCCTGGTGCTGACACCCCAGGGTAGGACTTGTTGATGGAGATGCTGTGTTAGACACTGGGGTGGTGTTCTATATGCTGGGTGCAGTAGCTTGACCTGAGACAGAACAACAGAACAGGAGTTTGCCAGACTGACTGTAAAAGAAGTAGCTGTTCTGTGGTAGAAAACAGTTTTTTAAAGAACATCAGAAGTATCCCCTTGCTCTATGGTCTGTGTTTTCCTGGTCCCTGTGGACTTACCAGCTGGACTTTGAGTGCATTTTTCTCCTGGATGGCAGGCAATTGGTTAGTGAAAATGGGAAAGAGCATCCTCGTGTATGGAAGTGTCTGAACTTTGAGGGGGACTGGTGGAAGCTGTGGTACTCACCTCCACCAGATAAATCAGTCTTAACCCACCTTTTGTGACTTTCTAGTAGACCCTGTAGTGATAGGAAAGGGGTAATGGTTTTAAACTGAAAGAGGATAGATTTAGATTAAATATAATAAGAAATTTTTTAAAGTAAGGCTGCTGAAACACAGAAACGGGTTGCCCAGTGAGGTGGTGGATGCCTCATCCCTGGAAACAGTGAAAGTCAGGTTGGATGGGGCTCTGAGCAACCTGATCCACTGGAAAGTGTATCTGCCCTATGTTGGGGGGCTTGGACTAGATGACCTTTAAAGGACGCTTCCAACCCAAACCATTCTATGATACTACCCCAGTGTTAAGTTCAAGCTTGTTGCTGTACATAATTTGAATTACTGCACTGTTTTTGTGCTTCAAAAGTATTCTGTGTGCTTTCTGGTTTGTGTTTTGATTTTACACTGAAAATATAATAGTGGATAGAAGTGTGAGTCCATGTCAGGAAAGAGAGGAAATAAGTGATAGAGCACTTGATCTGTCCAGACTTCCATTCTGTTTTGAAATAAATCTGCTCAGGGCACAGGAGCACTACAGGGTTACCGTGCCCAAGACAGGCTCTGCTGACTTTGCTTCCTCAGTGCAAATGTGTAACTGTGTGAATTTTTTTTTTTTTTTAGTTTAAATTCCAACTTCACCCCTGTAAGTGCGCTTTCTCATCTCAGGAATAACAAAACCACAGAGGTTAACTGTGTCTCTGGCACTGAGAAGCACTGGGCTTTGCTGCCTATAGTAGCCAATTTACATGTAGGTTTGTGGGTTAAGCACCAAGCTGCATATGGCAGGACTCTCAGTACGTTTTTCTTCTGCTTCAGTACCTCTGAAAATTTGCTGGGCTTGAAAACACGTGTTGTACTTTGTAGGCTGGAAGGTCTGTGCAGCCCTCAATGTGCTTCATTAAGCTGCACACAGCCTTCCACAAAGCTTTTGAATTTCAGCTGTAGATTACGCTGACCCCTTGCTGGCCGTCACCTTTTGAACAGCTGAACCCTGTGGCTGGGCAGGGACTGCGAGGTTCTTGGTTTCTGAAGGAACAAGTGGGTTGGGTGAGCTGAGAAATGAGCTGGCAAAGTAGAGCTGTGTGAGAAGTTCACTCTAATCCATGGGCCGTGGAGCACCTTGCTGAGCTGGTTGGGCACCACGTGGTGAGCAGCTGATGTTGTAGGTGACTTAACTTACAACAAACTTTACAGGGAAACTAGCCCTCTGTAACTAAGAGGTGGACCAAGTAAAGCTTTAAGGAGTCTGTTAAATTTCCAGCTGTTTTTTTAACAGTGTTTATCAGAAGACTGTATGTCAGATTTCAATGATTTAAGTTGGAGTTGGATAAAATGCTACCTTGCGTGTTAAAAGAGGGTTGAAATGAGGCCCCTTCCAAGCCCAAACCATCTGTGATTCTGTGATAACTACCTGTCCAGTTCCATCACTTCATTCTTCAGGTGTTGTTCTCTGAATGATACTGGATCTTCTGGTCTTAACTCTATTCTTTCCTTGTCTAAACCCAGTTTTGTAAGGGACTGACTTGAAATATATTGATGCTTTGTATGGGGACAGTCGCTACTGCCTTTCCCTGGGCATTCTACATTTGAGTTGGGCCACATCCCCAATCCAGATCGCCTATAAAATCTACTGTGTCATCAAATAATGTGCTCTGTTCTCTTTGTGCAAAGCATGAGAAATGCTTGTTACCTCACAGCTTTGGTTTGTGAGCACCTGGCACTTGGTTGTAATGACAGCTCTAAAAATCTGCGCAGAAATAAGTGACAAAGGGTAGAACTTAAAACTGAGAACCATGCCAAAGTACTCTGTGGCCTTCATTTGGGCAGCAGGAGTCTCCAGAAGGATGAATATTCCAGCTTGGGCTTCTGAGTAACCTGGTGGAAAGTGTCCCTGTTCAGGGCAGGTGGGTTGGAGCTAGATGGTCTTTAAGGTCCCTTTCAATCCAAACCATTCTATGAACATAACCTCTATTTCTATTCTTTCCTTAAGGTGTTCCCTCTCTGCTGCAGGTGCTTATGTTCTTCTAGCACTGGTACAAGGGTATTTGGGAGGGAATGCTTGAATACATCCTCTGGTTTGCACTAGGTGTAAGTCAGTAGCAGTCTGTCTCATAAAACCTCTGACAGGTGTTTTAAGGAGGAAAACCAGGACTTTTACTGCCCCTGAACTGATGGGGAGGTGCTTGTCTCACACTTATCTGGCCAGCAGCACATTGGCTGCTCTCAGCAAACAGTGGCTGCTGCTTCCTGCCATTGTGTCTCGGGTCAAGCTGTCTGCAGAGCTGCAGGCTCAGCCTAAGAATAGTGCAGACCCCTGGGTTTTGGCTCTGTATCCTGCATGTTGGCTTCTTTCCTGACTGGGGTTGGAAAAAGCCTGGGAAAGGGTGTGTCCTGCAAAACCGGTTGAAATGTGTTATTTATAGGCAGTACAGTCTCCAATAACATGGAGGTTGGTCAGGGGAAGAGCTTCTGTTTCCTCCTTGGTACAGTAGCTCCAAGTCCTCTTCTGCACAGGCCAGAAATAAAGTTCTGACCCTCTTGCTGATGGGATGTGGCCCTGGTGAAGGGCTTTACAGCAGGCAATTCAACTAGTCCCTTTCGTAAAAGCAGGTGACAGCACCATCAGCTCTGGGCATTTCAGCCTTTATTTTTGGTGACTCTTTCACAATTTAAGTCTCTTAATGCTCCTAATAGTGCTTCTTATATCGAGTTCCCTTTCAGTATCTGTCCCCTGGGGCTGCTGCTGGGTGGTTTTGGGTCAGGTTTGCATCCCTATAAATCAAATCCCAAAAACTTGGTCTGTTGAGTCAACATTTCATTTCCAAACCTCAACTTATGAATCCTGTGGTTGATTGCAGTAAGATTTACCACGGAAGTGGTCTGACTCTCAGCCAAGCATGTCTAACCATCTCCTAAGGAAATAAGTCTTCCCCTGTAATTTTGTAGAAACCTGGCTTGGTAGCCTGTTTTGCTGATCGGCAGCTGGTTGTGCTGGTGCTCATTCTGCCTAAATTAAGGGGTTTATTTCCAAGAGGAATGAAAGACACCTGTGCTGATGCACAGATCAGCAGCAGGTCTGCCTGAATGCCATGTGGGGTCAGTGGGGGATGCAAGGATGATGCTCCACCATGAATGGGGTGAGGAACAGCATGAGGAAATTGGGTGGTTGCTGCTTTTGTCTTAGTTATAACTGGACAATTTGTTTTTAAAACCAGAATTAGACTGTGGGACACTGATTTTTGCAAGCTCAGGTAACTTCAGGGTAGTTATATTTGTCCAGAGCAGGCAAAGCTGTCTGTCACCTTTCTATTGCATCAAGAGAACACTGTATTACTGTAGAAAAAAGAGTGAGAACAGGTGTCATTGAGGTTTTGTCTTCTACTTTTATGACTATTTACAGATTTATATTGAAAGACTCCTCCCACATTTTTTTAAAACATTTCACAGGGTTCTTACTCAGATGTCAGCTACCACCCAGCCTGGTGGTTCTGAGGGAATTTCAAGCTTGTATGATCTTTATTGTCCTTGGCTGAAGAGGAAGGGCTGGGGAGTGTTCTGTTTCCTGCCCTGCCTTTTCTCAGCCATGGGCAGGGTATGTCTCTCAAATTGTCACTCATCTTCCTTCCCTTTTGGTTCAACTTCACAGCTTTTTGTCTGCAAGTAGGGGTGGAGTGGTAACTTGTGAGGACAGGCCCTCAAGAAGGCAGGCTGTCATCTTGGTGGTGCTTTGCTCCTGTTGGATAGGATACACTTAGGTCTACTTCTCCTAACTTGTACAGAATTTTGGAATCATACAATGGTTTGGGTTGGAAGAGACCTTAAGGATCATCCAGTTCCAACTCCCTGCTATGGGCAGGGACACCTTCCCCTACACCAAGTTGCTTCAAGCCCCATCCAGCCTGGCCTTGAACACTTCCAAGGATGGGGCATCCTCAGCTTCTCTGGGCAACTTATTCCAGTGTCTGATCACCTTCATAATGAAGAATTTCTTCCCAACATGTGCTGTAATGTTGCCTCTTTGTACAAGCCAGCTCACTTTGCACATGGACAAGCTGAGAAGGGAAGCAGAATTAAAATAATCTATGCTGTTGCTGGGAGCACTGTTGGAAGGCAAAATCCTCTTGTCTGTTCTTCCCATTTTCAATCTAATTAGGTGGAGGTTCTCTCCCATCTTGTGCAGCTCTATGTGCATGAAACTGAATTTTTAATTGGTTCTAAGTGTTCTACAAATTTAAGTTGGTTGCAAGTGCTGTAATTTAAATATCACACATTTCTTATTTGCTGGATGCATGCACAACTTTTCTTAGATCAATCCACCCTTAAGGTTTATTTCATCTGAGCCATGGTAGCAAACCCATGCCTACAACTGCTGGAAAACTGTATTGACCCCAATGAGTGCAAACATGTTTTGAGAAGAGCAAAGGAGACTTCAGCCTTTCTCCAGTGTCATTCAGCTGAGCCTGTGGCTGTGCCTGCCACAGTTTGGTCCCCTGCAGGCCTTGGCAGAGGAGAGGGATGTTTTCCAGTCACTGTTCAGCCTGTTGCTTCAGAACCCTTCTGTGCTCCCTCATAGAGGACTTCATCATCTCCTTGAGTTTTCTAAGACCTGGAGCTGCTTTAGTGTGGATTTAACATCACCCCTAACCCCTGGGTCGCAGCTACCAAATGACTCTGCTCCCTGTTAAGCTCTGGTAATCTTGGCTGGATTTCTGGTTTAATTTGGAGACAGTCTGCTGCACTCTGCACAGTAAATGCCCTATTAAGCAGTTAATTATTTCTCTATAATACTAGCTTTTATCTTTAATACAACAGTTTTACTGTCTCTGATAATTACAGAGTCTCAGATAACTCTCTTAAATCTAATGAGGCATGACAAGCTGTGTTCAACAAGGCAGCACACCATTAACTTCTTACCTCTTACTTGACATCTTATCACACTGAATTACTGTATTTCTAGCCTGAGTGGCTGTGGATACATAACATGTCACTTCTCATTAAGAAAATAATGAAGATCATCCCTGGTGCTCTCGTGGTCAGGTTAGTGGACAGCTGGGTTGCCTGGTGGCCTGAAGACCCTTCCAACACCTGCAGCATCATGGTCTTTGCCTGTGAACTGAGGCTTGATTTAAATACTTCAGGCCACTCAAAGAGCTTGGTTCATCCACTGGTCTAATACTTGTGGGTCAGTGAAATGCAAGTGGCCCTTCAAAGGGCATCAGAGATGACAGACCTTGTCTATGCTGATGGAAGTCATTGCTGCAGGGATATCTTGTGGTAGAATTCAGCTGGATGTGGGAAAGCAGGCCTTCTTTTCCTGGAAAGGGGTAGGATACAAACTCCTGCAGCAATGCTTGGTGTAACTTGACTTATTTGATGCTTTCTTACCCATTAATGGCAATAACTGATCAGGTCATTGGAGTGCTGGTTTTCTGTGGATTTGAGTGGCACCAAACCCCCTGCATGTGCCCAACTGAAGTCCTGGGGTTAATGAGATCATAGAAACTTGGAATGGTTTGGTTTGGAAGAGACCTTAAAGATCATTTTCTTCCACCCCTCCTGTCATGGGTAGGGGCACTTTCCACTAGACCAGGTTGCTCCAAGCCCCATCCAGCCTGACTTCCGGGTATGGGGCACCCACAGCTTCTGTGGGCAACCTGTTCAGTGCCTCACTAGCCTCACAGTAAAGAATTTTGTCCTAATATCTAATCTAAACAACTCTTCTTTGAGTTTAAAACAGTTCCCCATTGTCCTATTACTATTATCTTTTCTTATACTCCCCTGTCACATTGCCAGTAAAAGCAGTACAAAGCTGCACCTCTGAAATGTCAAGGCTCCTGTCAGAAAAGTCCCTGCATCCTCCCATGTGGGACCAGGAAGGCATTTCCCAGAGGAATGAGGCCAGGCTGTCCCTTGGGGCAGGTGATGGGGCTACAGCTGGCAGCCTGAGCACTCAAATACAGCTGGAACAGTTACCTGACCTTGTGTGTTTTCAAAGAAAGGAAGAGTTGTTTCATGTATCTCATCCGGAGCCTCTGGTTGGTTGGTGTGGCCATGTGTCTCGGACTGCTACTCTGCAGTGGTAGCCAGAGGGCATGCAGAACACATTTGATGAAATATTGTTTTACTAATAGCTGGCACAAGTTTGGACCTGTGCCAGCTCACAGAGTTTTGGGAGCTGGCACGGATGCCTTCATGCTGGAGATGTGTGAGAAGTTCTGCTTCCTCAGAGATCCTCTGGTCCTGTTAGCTGTGAGGAGATGGCTTTAGTGCACTGCTGGAGACTCAAAAGCTTACCAGACTTATGGACTGTATCATTTGACTGTCACTACTTTAACTTCAAGTTGCCTGGAAGAACTATCAGGGCTGGTAGGTAGTGATGAAACCTCCTAAGCTTCCCTTAGGTCACTTCCCATGGCATGGGAATGCTGTTGCCAGAAGCACACACCTATCTCCAAACAGCTCTGCCATTCATCCTCCTGACCCATGGGTGCATGTCTTGCCTCTGGTTAATTTGCATTCAGGTCTTAGAAAAGAATCATGGAATCATTAAGGTTGGAAAAGCCCTCCAAGATTGAGTCCATCCATTAAGCCAGCACTGCCAGGTCCACCACTAAACCATAGCTCTAAGGACCATATCTACGTCTTTGGAGCACTTTCAGGGACAGTGATTCCACCACTACCCTGGGAAGGACCTTTGGCTTTTCTCAACTTCAGACTGGCAAACGCTGAGGGTCCTGCAGGATTTTTTGGCTGCTCCTGCACTGGGGGTTGGTGCAGACTGCACATGTGATTCAGCTCAGCCCTGCTGGTTAACATAACCTCTCTAATTCTCTTTGCAGTAAAACGATTTAAGGAACCAAAGGCAGAGAGGCGTCCCTGGAGGATATGGTGAGATTTTTTTTCATTTGAAGCTTGAAAAGACCATGTATATAATGCTGTTTTCTCTTACACTAACAGTCTTCTAGGTCCCCTGTGTATCCTGCATGACATTTAGTTGTTAAATGAAGTGTTCTGCTCCTGCTTCCCAAGGAAACCTCTATAAAGTAGCTGGTGCTCCCTAGAAGTAAAATACCCTGCCTAGCTGCTCCAGAAGAGCTTGTTTTTTGCTGTAGGTGACTGAACCAAGGGTTATGGTCCTCTCCAATCTGCTGGCACATCTGTACCTGGGCTGTCTCCCAGACAGGGTCAAATTTTGTTCTTAAATTCAGTTAATCACTTTGGTGTCCTCTGACCCATCTCAGACATAGACCAGGCAGCAGGTTTGGCTCTCTACTGATGTGAGGTGGCTGGGAATTGCTGTTGGCTTCAGACACCTCTACAAAGTACCTTTGTATTGCAGGATTTAGAGGCTGCTCAGGGTTGGGCATATGGGTGGGATCAGCTCATGGTCTGGCTGGCTTGGCAGCAGGGAGCTATCGATGTGAGTGATGAAAAACTTGCAAGCCACCTCAGTTTGGTTCTGTATCTAAAATAATTTAAGAATTAAATCCAGTTCTGTGTGCAGGTGCAAAAATTGTAAGTAGCTGAACACCTTCCCTGCACATACTGCTGGCTGGAGAGGCTGAGCTGGAGGGTGACCTGCCCTTTGCTGCAGGTTAAAGCTCAGCAGCAGATGTGCAAGGCTGAGCTGCCATGTGCTGAAGTGAGATTTATTTTTTTAAGTGTTTGGAGTTGGCCAAACAGGCCTTTTACAGCATATACAACCTCTGAAACATCAGGAATGCATCCTGGAGGAAGGCAGATCCATCTGGGCCCTTCACTTGGGTGACTACTCTGCTCCTGGTGCTCCAGGGCAAAAATCTTCTTGCCTTTTTTTTTCTCCAGGTTTTATGATACCTCCAAGCAAGCAATAGGTGCCCTCTTCATCCACTTTGCCAATGTTTTTCTGTCAGATCTCACTGAAGAGGACCCTTGCTCTCTGTAAGTACACAGTTACTTGCATTCATGCCCTACACCTGTTAAAGGAAGAAGCATGTTGGGAAGGATCATACAGGGTGGAAAGGCTGCTGAGCTAATTTTTTGAGTCTGGATTGTCGTTTTTGCAGTCTGCTAGTCCTGCTTGGGGGATTTCTGAGGCAGACTTCAGACTTAATGTAGAAGTGTCACCTTTACTTCAGCCACTTTGTAGCTACAAATTTCATTTCAGAATTAACCTCATCTCATTTTGAGAAACTACTCTGGGCTTTAAAATGCTGCTTGAAAACCTTCTGGCCTGTCTCCTTTTTATCTATTAAAGTGCTGCACCTTGGTATGTTTCTTTAAGCAGAGGCAAGCTTGGCTCGGGCTGTGTATAACCTCCAAAATGATGTATTGTTTTTTTTAAACAGTCACTGTTTTAAAAGAAACCCTTTCATGCCTATGCTGTGCCCTTTAGGTGTGTTGTTTATTTTTAATGTGTGGTTTATGTTTCCCTGTACTGCCTGACTTGTCATCCTGAACCAGGCAGCTTAAAAGCCTCCAGCCCTGTCCCTGGGCTTTGAGGCTCATACACTCTGTCCTGCCCAGAATAAACCACCAGAGCCTCATGTTTGTATTGAATGCTCTAATTTCACCAGCTGGAAACTGTAAAAAGCTGGTTTGTCTTTGGATGTAGAAAAACTTAATGTTATGCTTTCAAAGTGGATATCAAAAGCAGATTGTTGTTTTCAGTTGCTTGCTTCAGAGGCACTGTCGAGTTCTGGAAAAGGAAATGTTCATTCCTGTAGCTCTGTGCTTGGCATTTTCTTCATGCTGTAGAAATCTGGCAGAAAATATTGCATTAATGGAAAACTGCTCAAAACCCACTAATTTGAGATTAGGTGGATTTTTTTTTTCTTCTGATGCTCATTAAAATACCAAGCCCTGGATCACAGCTTGAACTCTACAATCCCCCGAACCTCCCTGGGGGTCTCCTGCCTTCGTTATTCTGTCCAGTGGCACTTAAACATCCAAACCTGCAAAACAAACCTGTCAAGCTCAAATCTCCTGGTAGGGGTGGGTTCAGCTCCTGGATCTGCAGTGGGGACCCTGAACTCAAGGCTTTTGGGGTCCTCAGGGTGGCTGCTGCTGAGCCAGAGTTCATCACCTCTCCCAAAACCTGTCTCTGTCTGTGTCTCTGCTTGTAGGAGACTCTTGCAGCTGCTCAGTAAAATGTACTTTTTGCCAATTTGTAGAGCAGCTGTGGTGTCCAAAAATCTTCTTGCCATTTTCTTGTATGAAATTGCAGAACAGTTTGGCTTTGTTTCCCCTGAAACTTGGTATTTTGTCCTAGTAAGAAAAAAAGATGCTGCAAATGGATATCTGCCCTTTGTGGGGGTAACTTTTAAGGATGTCTAGCCCAGGAAGTATTTAATGCTGTATGAATAAATGAGCAATGCCAGAGAGTTGATGGAGCCTGCTCCCTTCTCTCCTGAACAGGCTTTTAAGCTAAGAAATTGCTGGTAAGGCTAGAGAAAAATCCAATAAAGGAGAAAGGAAGTGAACTTGGACAGTTAAGTGCAGTTATTTAAAGTCTTGGGGTTTTTTTATTGATTCCCATATTGAAATGAAAAATTTTGAATAAGGCTTAAGAACAGAGCTGAAACCTGAATTTTTTTTCTGCTTTTAGCTACCTTATTAATTTCATCCTTGATGCCACACTGGGGATGCTGCTGATCTGGCTGGGTGTGAAAGTTGTCTCCTGGATCGTGCAGCACAAGAAGTACACGTACCTGGTCTTTGGGGAGTATGGTAGGTGTCAACTGCTCTGCACAAAGGTGGCTGGTGTGACCCCAGCTGGGAATGGGAAGAAGTAAATTGCAAAATTTTGGGGGCTAAAACATGTGAGGCTTCTGATATCCCTTCTCTAAGGAGCTCACTGAGTGTGATGTTAAATGCTGGGACATCACTAGTTTATGGATAACTCTTGCCTTGCTGTGCATGCTTGAGTGTAACAGGTTGGGGATGAAAGGCTGAATGTTTTCTTGGGTGGATAATATACCACTGGGCATGCATATGATAAATTGAGGTGTTTGGGAGTGATGACTTTTGTGGGATGCTTTCCTGGCTTTTTCCCCAGGTTCTCTGTTCAAAACGTGGAGTTGTCCTTGAATGTCCCTTGAGCTGTAGTAGGCACCAGCCAGGCACAGCGTAGCCCCAAAACTGAGTACTCAAGTCTGACTTCTCTTTTTAAATTCCTGCCTTGAGGTGGAGAACAAGTATCAGAAAAGCTCCTCTCAGTCAGCCCCACTAGAGGGTAGCAGTTCCCTTCTGAAGGAGCAGAGCCAGCTTCCAGGAAGCTGTAGCTTCTCTGGCTTCAGAAAAGGGAGAAATTAACCCTTTGCCTATTTTACATTGCCTCTAGTATACAGATGAATTCAGTCTTAATTGGGAAAATACATCTTGTTCATACAAATTGCATTCTCGCCTTTAAAACCTTGTGAATCTGTTACGAAGTTATTCTTGTTCCTTTGTATTTTTAGTAGCCAGTCTCGTAATTGAGCTGGTGAAACTTGGACTGAATTAGGATGAGTTTGGGGGCCCCACTGACTCGTGAACTTACTCAGGCTCACAGTCAGCATGTGTAAATGGAGCATGGCATGGGGTGAAAGGGATGATTGGGTTTGTGAGAAAGCAGAAGCAGCTACAGACTGGGAGTGAGATGGCAACAGGTGGGTTGAAACGATGGGATGTGGCAGGGCTGGCTCTCCTCAAACCTGAGAGTGGCTTTAAAAGCTTTGTTACCTCCTGTGCAGGTTCAGCATCCTGATCTTTCCCAGTGGCTCCTCCTTTATAATAGAGCCCTGAAGTCACATGGATGAGGCAGCAGAAGAATTCAGATATTCTTGGTTCAGGGACTGGCATTTTCCCACTTTTGAGCAACAAGGGGTGGAAATCCAACCACAGCCATCTCAGGGCACAGCTTCAGCTCCACGTGCCACGTCTGCAGTTGAGCAGAAGCAAGGAAACATTAAAAGTGTATTGACAGAGCAGTGATGAACTTCTGTTGAGCTATAGCTGGCCCCTCAGTAGGGCTGGCTTAGAGTACAGAAACCACTCACTCCTCTGAGAAAAATCTTGCTTTCATTAGTAAGAAATAAGTTTCTGCTGTTGCTTGAATTTGGGTTTTGAATTGAGGATTAAATGTCTCATCCACCAAGTACAGTTCCTGATGCAGGTCTCTGGCCAGAGTGATCACAATGGAAAAGTTAGGTAGGAGCCAAGTGGCATGTCCAGAGCAATCCTGTTGCAGGGCTGGGGAAGGAAACACTGCTATTCTCATCTCGGGTGTTAAGTAACTTCGAAAACAGTTTGGAAGATGCTTGTAAACTTTGTACAGTTTGATACAGGCTCCAGGAATATGATTCATTTTCTGGGCTAATTGCTGTACCAGACTTGATGTTGATTCCTTCAGTTCTCCTGAGGAGTGAAAGTATCTCTTGCAGTCATGCAAGGGAGGAAGGGCCGAAAGCCAGGGAAGCACCAAATACATGTTGCAAACAGCAGTCAGTGCCATTGCTCCAACCATCAGGAGAGGATGGTTGTGCCTTTGTTCAGTATAGCCAGGACCTATTTTCCTGCATCAGCTTTGAACAAAACAAACAAACAAACAAACAAACCAAAACCAAAAAACCTCTGTTGCAGCTGTGTCCTTCCAGCTTGTGGTTGCATCCCTACAACTCGTGCAAACCAGTGCAGATACCCTTTGGTTTGGGCTCCAGCAGTCCCTCCTGCCCTGTGGTTGGTACATCTGCCTCCACAGCCCCAGGTGGTTCTGTGACTGCAATAGCTGTGCTAGTGGAGAAGCAAAGAAAAGGGGAAGGGAAAGCACCTAAATCTATGCTACTATTTTAAGCATCCAGCTGCCCAGAACCGTTTAGAAAAATCAATTACTTCCATATTTCCAAAAACCCAGCAACATTCATTCCGAGATCAGCCTCGTGGCCAGACACTGCTGCAGCCAGGAATGACCTGTTTATAGCTAGTGGACAGCCAAAGGCTCCTGTATGCTTATATTCCTCTATCTTTGCCCAAAAGCTCTTGACTGCAGTCTGAGCTGCCTCTGAGCACAGGAAACTGCATTTTACAAGGTGCTGTCTCTTCTAAGGTTGCTTGGCTCCGAAGACCAAAGATTGGAGAGATGTATTCTTGGTACGAGTAAGGTTTGGGAAATGATGGTTGCCTTGCATGTAGTCAGAGCTAACACACTCCCATTCCTGGAGGTGTTAAAGGCCAGGTTGGATGGGGCTCTGAGCAATCATGATCGAGTGAAAAGTATCCTTGTCCATGGCAGGGGGATTGGAACTGGATGATGGGGTTTTTTTAGGTTCTTTCCAACCCAAATCATTCTGTGATGGTTCTGTGGAACTCCACAAATGCTCTGTACAGCATTGCTGTAGCAGGTCACAGCTGTAGGTGCTCTCCCTGTGGGGAGTCTCTTCAAGGAGAACAAAGAGTTTAAGCTTCAAAGGATGTGGAAAGTGGATACCAAGGTCTTGGAGGTGCTACTGGGCCTACACAGACTGAGCAGGGAGGTGCTGGCTCTAGGCAGAGTGTACAGATCAAGCCTGGTTCAGTTTTGTGCGTCACTTCAAACTGCTCCAGCTGCCTTCTCCTTCCTGCATTCCCATGGCAATGAGGACCTCCCTAGAGGGAACTTCTGGATGGCTGCAGTGTCCTGGAGTTTTAGTTGTCTAATAATTCTCAAGCATTACTTCGGAAATGCTCCAGTACTTCTTTTAAGTAAGCAAATGCTGTGAATTTGCATTAAGAGATAGTTTTTGCAATGTGCAAGTAAATTTTTCTAGAGGAGCATTAAGAAATGAAGGGGGATAAAAAGAGAGTGTTCTCACTGGAAAATGCCTCTCTGGATGCCCATCTGGATGTTGACTTGTGTATGACTGTGGTTGTGGTCACTGTCTAAGCCCGATTCTTTGTGCTCATTCAGAGTCTAGAAATGGAAAGGCATATTGCTTGGAAGCCTTTAAAGGCTGCTTAATGGTCTGTTGAACTCTGCTGGTCAAATTTAGTTCTAGGAGAACATGCTCTGTGCCAGCTGCTGAGTTTAACTGAGGACCTGTGTAGGCTGCTTTTGGCCCTGTGGTGGTGTTGTACAAAATTTCCATAACAAATATTCCCACATCCTAGAGCAGCCAAGGGAGCTGGCTGCTAATGCTTGAGGAAATACAGCTGAGAATAGCTCTAACCTGAGGGGCTCTCCTGTCCTCAGACTTCTTGGCCTTTCCACCCCTAAGACTGGGGGTGGGAAAGTAAGGAAGGGACTGGGGTTCATCGTGAAATGGTAGAGTGTGTGGTCAGGTCCCTTGCTCTGAGCAGAGGTGCAAAGCTTTGAAACTCCTGGATCTTGGTGACAGCAGTGATGTCTACCCCACTGAAACAGCAGCATCTCCACAGACCAGTGGTTGCACTGGTGAGACACTGCAGACTAGGGATGGATTCCAACTGTGCACTTGCTTTTTTCCAGTTCAGCACTGCAACAGGTTGCCCAGATGAGGTGTGGGTGCCCCATCCCTGCGAGTGTTCAAAGCCAGGTTGGATGGAGCTCTGAGCAGTCTGGCCTAGCAGAAGGTGTCCCTGCCTATGGGGTCCCTTCCAACCCACATCATTCTATGATTCAGTCATTTCAGTTCAGATGCAGAACTTGCCAGAGAATGTCTGGAGTGTCCACCAGACCCATCTGGCTGCTCTGGTGCATCAGGTCCCCATCTCTAAAAGCCTGTTCTCATCCTCCAAGTGAGTACTTCATGCACTTGAAATATTTCCTGCTATTTCTTACCCTACTCTATACTTGGCACTGATAATTAGATCCCTTGGATTTGGAGGTACCATTTGAGTATCTCTTGAGAAGTTTTTACTGAATTTTTCTATCGCCACCTTGTGATCTGGTACAACTTCCAGTGCTTTTAAATATTTGCCTTTTCCCCCAAACCCCTGAATCCTCTGCCTTGGCTGTGGTAAAGCTTTTTCCTACCTGCTCCATGTGCACACAGTCCCCAAAGTACTGTAAATAAAGCTGTCTGGCAGCAACATGTGGGCTGTGCTGACAGCTTGGTGCATTAGGCAGCTGGATTAAAACTAATCCTGTTGTGTGGTAACAACTCAAATACCTCAAGCAGTGCTGCCTTTGCTCTGCCAGCAGTTGGGCTCCCACGCGCAAGTGGAATATGTGAGACACGTCTGTGTGAGGTTCCTGCTGGCACCAGTGGTCCTTGGGCTGCTCCAAGGAAGTTTTGCTGATGGTGGGGAGCACCAGCAGTGTTCTGGAAGAGGACAATCAAAATTCAGTGTGTGCATCCTTTAGGATGAAGGCTGAAGAGGATATGAATTTCTGTTAGGGTGGGAGGTGGCTGTAAGAAGGTTTAGGAAAGGCTGTTCATTAAGCTAAAAGGAGAGGCTTGTGATAGACTGAGTGGGTAGAGCTGAGATGTCCTGAGTTACCTTCCAGCTGGGACCAGGGACAAGAAACTGGAAGGGTTCAAAGGGAGTGTGATACATGTAATCTTGTAATAGGTGTGATGTGGAGCCTGCAAAGATCCTTTGGACCAGTTCTTCCCTCTCCTACAAGGAAAAGGAGGCTCTGAACACAGTGAGGAGGAGGAGGACATCTATTTTATTTTAAATTTTTCTTTTTTTGAACCTCCAGGTTAGTTTTTGCTGGCTGGCAATGTGGTCTGACAGAAGGTCTTGTGGGCACTCTTCTAGATTGATATAATGGAAAAACATTTCTGTAAAAAGAATCCTTTCCCATCCATGAGGCAGGGTGCTTCTGGACAACACTTGATCCATTAAAGACATCAAGTTGTATCTGCTGATGTCTCTAACCACTTGCTATAGGAAGCCAGCACCTACATGAGGTGCATGGTCAGCTGGGATCAGCTCCAGTCTTCCAGCCTTGCTTCCTTAAGGTGGAAGAAGGAGATGTCCATGGGCTTGTCCAGGGACTACACCAAAGGCTCCCTTTTACCTGATGAGATGCCAGAAAATGTTGATTTGCATGTTCCTGGCATCAGTCAGAGTTAGATGTCTTAGTGGAGAGTTAGACCTGGGTGATGGACACTTTGAGGTGGATCAGTGGTCCTCGGATGATTCCAAACCTGCTGAGGTAAGAAGCAGACAGCTGCACTCCTTGGTGAAGAGAAAATGAGCCACTGTCTTGCTACAGCTGAAGTACTTGCAGCCCTGGGGCTAGTGGTTCATTTTCATCTTTGTTGTGAGTTATTTTGGCACAGAGCAGCCTGCTGTCCTTGAAGACCAAGATGAAGTAAAAATAACTTTGGAGACACCCTCTCATAAACCCTGTCAAGGGGTAGAAGTTAAGTCCTGTCTAAATCTGTCCTCCAGGATGGATTCCTGTACAGAAACATGTTATCCCATACTCCAAAACCAAAGCTCAGAATGGAAAAGGAGAAGGAACAGTTGGACTTGGTAATCTTAGAGGTCTTTTCCAACCTAAACAATTCTTTGATTTGAGGAAGATGTTGCAAAACAGTGACGATTTTGAGCTGCTTAAGGTGATAGAGCAGATGGTCAAATCTGGCCTCTGTGTGTCTGTGGGTCTCTTTCCCTATCCTTAGATTGGACATGGAAGCAGTGCTGATGTCCCTCTAACTGTGGAGAAGATTCACAGCATTTTCTGCAGGTGATGCAGAAAAGACCAGAGCAAGAAATAAGAATATTGGTAGCTCTGGAAGGATGGATATGCCTTTGACAGGATGGGATGTGGTGGGTAAGGGGTGCAGGCCTGTTTTTTTTGGTAGTGCAGGCTCACTGTACCACTGACACATGCACTTGGCCAGTGAGGCTGCCCCAACTGAGGCAGACCTCTGGTCCTGGAGAATTGGGGTTCACACAGAGGGATCTTGCAGTTGCACAGGAAAAACTGTTCTTAGCAAAAGGAGAAAAAAGATTGTCCTTTTTCTGAAGGAAACCTCACGAGCAATTTGATGACTTTCTTGCAAACTGAAAATGAAGGGAAAGTTTTTGGGGTGAGAGCTGTTAACCTTGAATACATAGGCAAGTCCATGCCTAGAGTGGGTTAAGAAGCAGTTTGTCTTTTCTGGTGTCTGTTTATCAGTCTGGTTAGCCTAAATCTGCCTCAGGCTGTCCCGTGCACAGTGTGCAGCACAAAGAACCACAGTCCACTGTTGTGATGGTGAATGGCAGCGTTCTCCTATCCCCAACAGGGTGTGAGGGAGCAGGTATTTCGGAGAGAGCTCAAACTTGCTGCTGCTTTTGGGACAAGTTGAGATGACAGAGAGAAGTGTTCCACATGTGCCACTCCAGAAGAGCCGACCTGCAAAGGGTGCTGTGGCTGTTCTCTCCCACCACGGGGGACACAGCACAGCTGACAACACAGAGCAAAAGGGGGAGAGTTCAAATGTGGGAAAAGAACATAACAGATATGTTTGTTTTCCTGTTTAGTTTGTGCTCGGAGCTCTGATGGGTGATGGCGATGTGGGGGTTTGTGGGAGAATTGGTTGGTCTTGGGGCAAAAATGTTGACTATACCTGTGCCAAAGGCAGCCAGGCACCTGAGTCTATCAGGAGAGGCTTTCAGGGGGATCAAAGCCTCTCTCACACCAGACTTTACCAGCTGCCTACAACACTACTCCCATCTCCTCACAGACCACCCATTAAGCTGTTGCCGGCCAGGGAGCGGAGACGTGTGCTTTCCAAAATCCTCTGTGGGCTCTGCTTGCAAGTAACCTTCCTGTCTCTCTCTTCCTGCACTCCCTCTGTGTGGTTGCCTGCTGGTTTGGCTCTCTCTGCTTGCTGTCCTCATCTCTGCACCCTTGGCCTCTCAGTCCTTCCCTCTCCCCTCCTTTGCTTCCTTCTCCATCATGGTTTGAGCAATTAAAAAGTCAGGGCATGAGGTGATCCTTTGGGCATCTGTGGCATGGAGACACTACCTGGGTTCCTCTACTTTTTGGCTGTAACTTTGCAACAAGGCAGGTGTTTTGGTACGTTGCTAAAAAATGAGGAAATAAGGACACATACACATGAATCCTGTTTTGTTCTTGCTGGGAAGCAGATCCCCATAGAGCTGGGGCTTGGTTGGATACCAGCTCTTAGTAAATCCTTGTATTTGCTGCAGGTCTCTGTGGCTGGGGGTTTGCATGGTGGTGGGGATAACAAACTGCTGGTGCTGTCTTCCCCTGCCACATCTCAAAAGAATTGTGCTGAGAAAAGTGGGGCAGAGCTCCCAGCCTGCTGCCATCTGAGCACATCGAGCATTGGCATCTCACCGGCAGCTCCACGGGTTCCCTTGCACAGATGGAATTCCAAATTCTGGCCTGATTATGCTGGAAACAAGTGTTGCCAGCGGTTATCTTTATTTTTAAGTGGTAAGAGGAAATGCTGCAGGTTTCCTAAGGCAGATACTGTGACTCAGTTTTGCAGACCTGAGATATTCTGAGGAGCCTGAAATGATAACCACCTGGCAGGGCACTTGCAGGGAGCTGAGACAAGCACATGTAATAGATACGGTACCATTATTGTTGTTAGCAATACAAATATGCTTTTCCTTATTACTTGGTGAGAACTCCATTGGAAACATTCATATTTTATTAGCATTGATTCTTTTTGAGTGAATTGCTTTAAGGCCTGGGGCAATGGAGCCCCTGTCTCTTGCTTAGGCAGTATCACATAACCAGCCCTTCACTTCATCAGCAAAATAAAAGAATTCTGTTTAAGACTGAAAAGCTGTGCTTCTTGTAGTAAAAGTGGTGACATGAAACTTTTCAAATTATTGCTGGCAGCCCTGTGGGTAAGGCTTGGCAGGGAGCACATTGTAGGTGATGTCTTTAATGATTTATTTGGTTGTACTTTGTTATACAGAGGAGTGTGCAGGTTACTGACTGGTCTTTGTAGAGAGGAGAGTCAGTCCTTCGATGTCTTGTCTTGGGGATTGCTGTTGGGGTTAGCATTAATTCAGAAGGGTTTATCAATCTTCCATTCTGGTCAGAATGCTGCAGGACTTTGTGAGCTGCTCCTTTGAGGTCATTATCCGCTGGAAGGGTGAAGGAAGAGTCAGGGAGACCCAACTCTTTGGGCTTTTCTAGACTTGTTGATATGAAGATAAATTAAGCCTTTGTTCTTGTGAAAGGGTAACAAGGAAAGGGGCAAAGCAAATGGCTGATGCCCCAAGGCAGCACATGTTTCTAAGGAACAAGTTTCTAGGATGCTGAGGCTTCAAGCTTTCCCTGTATTAAGGATTTTGTTGGTCTGTGCCTTGAGGAGATATTTGCCCCCTTGCACAAGCAGACCTTCCTGTCCTCTAATCCCAGTATCCATCCAGCTCAACACCATGGGGAGGCAGTGCCCATCAGTGGCTGAAGGAGAGGAATAAATGTGGATCTCCAAGGCTACGTATTCTCTTCCCCAAGTGAAGGAGAGAATATGTTTTATCCAAACCAAGGTACATAAAAGTTGATTCAGTTGTGTTAGAGTTACCAGGAATGGCTTTTCCATTTAGCACTTATAATACCACTGCTCTGTGGCCCTTGAGAGCCCAGGATTGTCTGCAAGTAATGTAGTTTCTGGATAAACACAGGGAATTTCAGGTCTTCAGGCAGAGCCAGAGCTGTATCTCTCCCTTTTTTTTAGGAGCTTGCCTTTTAGGATACTTGTAGGACTTTTGCTCCAGTAAAACTGTTGATCGGGGAAGGACAGGAGTGGGAGAGGAGATTCAAGGGAAGGTTTTTGTGGTAGTTTTCTCCTCTTGGTGGATTTCAGAGGCAGGTTGGTGGAAAGGAGAGCAGGACAGAAGACTGATAAATACACGTAGTATTAGCATCTTCTAGGTATGTAGTTAGGACTTTTTGAGTCATGTGTGAAATTTGTTACTTGCTTGGCCTTCAAATTAACCAGAGATCTGCTTGTCATCTCCATTTCTGAATCAGCCCTAAAAAGAGTAGAAAAAAGAGAATCAGCTTCTAGAATAGAAGGCCAGTGGTGGTAGTGATGTTTGTTGTGAGGGAGAGCCATATTGCTTAAAGTCAAGTTTGCAAGTCTGCTAAATTTTCTCTAATACAGATTTTTTTTTTTTTTAACTAGAGATAGTTGGGCTTAGATCTTGGTATATTTTGATCTTCAGTGAAGTAATGGCTTGTAGACCCAGCAGGGACACCAAACCCTTCTACCCCAGGCCTGTGCTCCTCCAACTATAAGTAGAAAATCTCTACTGATTTTAAGTTTGGTAGTGAGTACTTGTCTCACTGGAAGACTTGCAATGTGCAAACATTTCCCTATCCCTACAGTCGGCTCAGGTATCAAGGATGAGGCAACTTTTCTGCAAGGCTATCTCTTTCTGTCCTCTGATCCAGCTTTAATATGTTGTTTTTCCAGGTGACCCTCCACAAGCTGCTGCCTGGATTGGCCAGTGTATCCTCTACTTGTTGATAATGGTTTTTGAGAAGACTGTGATTAGCCTTGTCCTGCTTATCCCTGGTTGGACAAAGGTAAGCTGTATTTTTTCTAGCCACAGCTGTTGTGGTTTGTTTCTCATCAGCTTTGCCTGATTCCCATTATTGTAGGCTTTTAATCCTTAGGACTTGTTGACAACCCTCTGTAATAATTAGCTATTAGTTAAGTTTTGGGAAACATGACTTTCGTAATGGTTTGGCTTTTGGTACGTTCTCTTGCTAGTCGAAAGCTTGTGGAATAAGATGATGCTTTAATTTTCTTTCCTATTCTTGGAAGGATGGAGTGGGCTGGGCTGGCAGCTGAGCTACTTCAGCTCTGCCAGAGGATTTCTACACTGTCCATGCTCGTGTTTTGTGATCCTGTGCCCTAAACTAAGGGGACACTTACAGATTGATTTGGCAAGAACTCTCCAAGTAACATGTTGTGCTTCTCCCCTCAGCTACCTCCATGTGGCACTTGATGTCATGGTTATTGTGTTGATCAGGAGTTTCTCTTTTAAAAAATAGTAGCCTATGGCAAGGAGGTGTGATGGGTATAAAACCCAGTTCTGGGAGTCGATGGGTGACTCCAGTTTGGAGCGTGCTTTCTCATAGTGCCTGGTACCTCACAGGCTGATGCGACTTGACTGAGGAGTTAATTACAGCAATCTGGGAGCACGTTCCTGTTTAGGGTTTGTCCTTCAAACCCAGTAGCCTGCAGTGCTCACACTTAGATGTGAACATGTTCAGTAGCACAAGCTGCTGGATCCAGAGATGCTGCTGGATTCCTCTCCACGATTGGCTTATGTGGCTGGTGTCCTTACTCTGCAGCTTAGCTCCAAGGAGCCAAGGGAAGTCCCACCAGTTGTTGTCACACATAGCTACACTGAAAGTCTCACAGTACTTCTTTCTGTACTAAATCATGTGTTTGGCAGTTGGGCTAAGGGAATATCCCATGTAATCTTTCGAAGAGCAGCACTAAAGCAAAGGTTGCAGAGCCCTGTCTGGGAGACTGGTGGTGGAATAAGGCAGTCAATGTAACATTCAAATAATAACTCTAAATGTTTTCTCCTCTGCAGCTTCAGCAGATCCTCCTGGGTTATATCCCAAACCCCCAGCTGGAGCTTGTCCTGGTGATGCTTGTTGTGCCTTTCATAGTCAATGTAAGTGGTGCCTCTGCAAGCCCTGGGTGGGCTGGTTTGGAAACCAACGTCCACCCCCATGGGGAGTATGGACAGAGGCAACGCTTGAAGGGCCTGGGAGAGGGTGGGGGGATGTGGAAACAAGGCTATCTGACGCAAATCTGTAACTACTGCCTGGCCATGGCCTCTGTTCCCAGTTCCTGTCTCTTTGTCCAACTTACTGGGTGGCTGATTCTGTGCCTCTTTGAATAAAGCTGGAGCTTGTTATCTGAGGGCTCATCTTATCAGCAAGCTACAGGCACAGAGATGCCCACAAACCCTTTAAGCTCCTGTAGGATGGCTTGTCACCTTGGCTGGACCTCACCTTGTGTTACAGCAAGGCAAGGCATTCAGGTTACCCAGAACCATTGTTCTTCTCAAAACTAGTTTGGCAAAACCTCTTGAAAGCTCAATTTTTTTTGTGTCCCCTGATTATGGGTAATCTTTTACATTAGGTGCAGTTCCTGCTGCAATGGGAAGCGAGTACAAGGTGTTAACACTCAGATGCTCCCTAGACAAGTAGTGGTTCAGGCTCTGAGCCCATACCATGAACAATGGATGCAGCATTGGAAATGCTGGGGATTCCAGCCTCTCTCCAGCACCCCAGGCTGCATTTCCTGATTTGAAAGCAAATTCTGTTCCTCTAAGAACTGACAAGGAACTGGTGCAGGGAGGTGAACCTTGAATACAGCTTGGTTCAGTGGTTATTTTCTGGTGGAAACTTGGCCTATTGTGGTCTTTTTTTCTCTGGGTCTTCAACAATGATGGAATCAATATGACTTGCATGAGAAAGGACCTCAGGAATTTGACTCATCCAAACCCCAAGGACAAAATTGATGCAGTTTTGATTTAGATATGAGGTAGATCAAGGCTGGACATCTGGAGAAACCAAAAGGGGAAGAAACACCCATGATTGAATGACTTTGTATTTCAGTCTTTGCAGTCTGTTCATGTCACTTCTTTCTCCCCAAGGCCATTATGTTCTGGGTTGTGGACAGCTTGATTATGAGGAAATACAAGCAGAAGGACACCCTAGATATCAATGGATCCATAGAAACTCCTCGAGTCAGGAGGACTGAGGAGTCTCAGGTAAGACCAAGGATGCAAACCTGTGTTTGAGACCAAACTGCAAACTTGTGGTATGGTCTACGTGCTTTAGTGAGACACTGCAATATCCCATCGTGTTCTCCAGACCTGGGGTGGTGCTTCATGAGTGTAGGTGATCACCCTGTGAAGTCAAACTAACTCTGTCTAACAATGCGCAGTGTCTCAGCCCGTGAAGTGCTGCTGAAGTATTGCCCTGGATGAGGACAATATCACGGGGGATGATCTGGTTCTTACACTAACCTGTGTGGGCAGACTGAAACTGCACTGTCACTCTCAACTTTCCCATATTTAGTTGTAGTTAATCTTGTTTGAGAAGGGCTTGCTTTCCTCACTGTAATTGATAGGATCCTTTTTTTTTAAAGGACAAGGCCTACCTGGGAATTGTATTTTTGTCAGCATTTGATATTTTTTCAGCCAGAGTGTGGTCCCTCAGTTGGAGTAGGCTGTATTTTGTGTAGTCTGAGATTGACACTTCAAAGTTGTGGTAGGAGAGGAAATGCTGCAGTTCCAGCAGACTTTGTTCTTGTTCATGACATGTGGTCTGCTGGGTAGGTGGTGTCTGTGGTCTCTGCCCAAAAAGTCAGTAAGATGCAATCTTAGTCCCTGGGATGAGTTTCCTTCCTTCCCCTGGCACCCAGACCTGGTTTCAGTGTGTTCTGTGTATGACTGCTGATATCCTGCAGCTCACTGGCCAGACTTACGGAGATAAGATAATTTCTGGCAATCTCACACTGGCTCCTGGAGCAGCTTCTGCTGAGGAGTTTAGGATGAACAGAAATAGCTCTTGCTCTCTGAGTGCTCTTTCATGAAAAGAAACTCCACTCTTGTGCTGATGGGTGGGATGAACAATTACTGGTGACACTGAAGCACGCACAGAGGTAATAATGTTTTCACTGTGTGCTTGGCAGCCTGCACAGCAGCCAAGGTTTCTGTGTCCCAAGGGTGTAGTGGGGAAGTGGCCACTGCTCATGAGGATGCAGTGTCAGAGGATTCCTCCCTCTGGAAGGGAGGGCAGCAGATGTGAGCAGCAGTTGAGACAAGTGAGTCACTTGTGGCCCTGCTGCCGGATAAACAGTTATAGCCTGGCGAGGTCACTCGTGGTAACAACCTGATGTACTGCCTGGGTGTGCTGTTGTGTTCCTGAAGGTTTAAGATCAGTTAAGATCAGCTCAGAAGCAAAGGTAAGGAGGTGACATCTCTAGCTGAGACACCAACCTCCTTTCCAGCCTTTTGAACCTAAACTTGCTGCATTTAGTCCCATAGGTGGTGGCTGCTGTGGAGAAACAGAAGGTGTTGGAGTTATCAGTCCTCCATGGAAATGGAGCTGGACCCTTGCCTTGCTCCCCTGGAGAGTGGGGCAAGTGTTTTGTGACCTCTGGCTCAGTTTTGGATGACCTGCAGTGTTTATTTCCAGAAGCTAGAGAAGACTCTTCTGGTAGCTCAACCGAGACAGGTTGTTTCAAGTGACAGAAACAGTTCTGACTCTGTCAAAGGGCTTTTCCCATCTTCTGAGTACTTGACTACTTTTGTCAGACAAATTTTTTCTGAGACCTTCAATGTCCAGGTTATTTGTCCATCCTGAAATCATCTGATTCATCACTGCAGTGGAGCTACCAAGGGGACTTTTTTACCTGGAGCAGACTACAGGGGTTTTCTCTCTGCTCAGGCATGTTCCTGTGCCTCTGGCCCAGCAAATAGTTTGGGCAGAGGAGGAAGTTTAATGAAGAAATACAAAAGTGGGTGACCTGGTTTCCAACTCTTCTTGGCACTGGGCCTTGAGGTATAGCCACAGATTCATGCTTCACCTGTCAACTTCTTAAGCTGTGAATTAAAAATCGTGTTGGCTGTTTGAGCCCTGCACCTGGATCAACTGGAATTTAGGCTTGAAAGCAGAAAATGAGCATTTGCTGGGCTTGTTGCTGCTAATAACCTGTTTCAGTTGGGGAATTTCTCCTCTCCCTGCAGCCCAGTGGAGGAGGAAGGGGGACTGAGTTCAGGGCAGAGCTGGCTGAGGGTCGTGTGTCCCACAGTTTATCAGGGCTCATCAGAGCTGTCTCTCAGCAGGCGCCACCAGCTCCCCATCACGCTGCAGTCTTGAATTTCAACTCTCTGCCTATCTCGCCAATGGAGTGTCATTATTTTCACTGGAACCAGCAGTTTGTGTTTGGAAAAGGAGTGGGGGGGGAGATAGGAAGGAGAATGAAAAGAGGGGACCGAAATTAACCTGTTAAAAATCTATGCTCAGTAATTTCTATAGGCATGGCAGGAAAACTGAGCTTTTTCCTTTGGTTGGTAGACAGCTGGGCAGCAAGAAGAAACCCACTAACCAGAAATCCTGTCTCTGGTGTCGCTTACTGGCTGTGTAGCAGCACAGACCAAAGAAGTGGCAGTCTCTTTTGGGCTTTAAGGCTGCTCTGGTGAGCCTGAGGATGAACTCTTGCTTATTACGTAGCAAATGCTGAACCTTTTTTACACTGAAATCCTGAAAGGGATAAACTCTTATGGCTGGAAGAATTCCACCCTTCCTTTCAAGTTAGTCTTAAGCTTTCTTCTGTTTCAAGCCTGTGCTCTGCCTTGTAAATGTTCATGCAGTCTTTTGGGGTTTTTTTGCCTTCTTGTTGGGTAGGAAAATATCTCTCAGTAGTGCCAGTCTGCATCCAGTGCTGTTCAGGCTGGGGAAATGCATTCATCTGCAAGGCCCTTATTTCTGCTTTGTATGTGTCCTACCCTTGACCCCAGGCTCTTTTCCCTTGCCCTTGCAAGTCCCAATAAACTTTAGATCTTATCAGTGGTTTCTTTGTTTCCTCCACTCAGGAAAACAAGTCAGTTTTAATAATGTTTTATTTGATCTTTTTTTGAGTTTGTTTTTTTTTTCTTGTTGGGGTTTTTTTTCCCCCAGGGAGGTGGATAAGTTTCTGTTCCTTTCCTGGAGGCTTAAATTTTCAGAAACAAGCCTTAAAGCAAAAGTCTAATTGTTTAAGTTTGGGAGGAAAGCTAATACATTACAAAGGGACCTGCCTTTGGTCAGCATGGAGTTCAGCACCTGTCCCAGTTCCCTTCATAGGACCTGTGACTTTTCGTATTCACAAGACTGAAGGTGCTGATAAATGCCAATACAATGCTTCTTGCTTATAAGCATTGAAGAATACTCCAAGAGCAAGTTTGAGTTGCCTGTTGCTTAGCTAAACTGATTTTTAATTAGCTCAAACTCATGGTGTACTCACATGCCTGGTCCTTAAAGGGAAGATAAATAAAGGTGGGTATAGAGGTGCCTCTGGAAGGAAACTGCTCTCCCTACCTGTCAGTCAGTGAGTCATGGCAACTCATCTAAGCTCAGATACGGGAGGATGGTGGGATGGATGGTTCCTACCTCTTGACGTTGGGGGGGTACACTGCGCAGGGAAGTGGTGGAATGCCATCCCTGGAACTGTTCAGAAGGCACGTGGATGTGGCACTTGGATATGATTTAGTGGTCGGCTTGGCAGTTCTGGGGTAACAGCTGGACTCAATCTTGGAGGTCTTTTCCAACCTTAATGATGCTTTTCCAACCTCAGTGATTCTACACCAGGGTGATGGAGCTTTGGGTAAACACAATTCCATGGCTAGTCAGGTAATGGTCCCAGAGCTGCTTTGTTTTACAGCCTGTGCCACAGTTCCTGCATCTGTGCAATCTCTTCCTCTGCTACTGAGTTGCTTGGTTAATCCAAAAGGATGGACCTCAACCAGCAGGCATACTGGTATGCAGTCCATGCAAACCAGTGGGCAGCATCTTCTCCCAGACAGGAGGGATTGGCAGCATGTGTGGGCAGCCCTGTTTCAGTAGCATGACCCATGTTTTGGGAGCTGCTGGCTGCCTGATGTGGGGGGGAATGCTGGAGGTATTTGAGAACTGCTGACTGAGACAGCAGCACATTGTCCCAGGACGGGGACACCACGGCCCATTCCCAGCTCTGCCGTCGACCCACTGTGATCCTGACCTGGATGCATCTGCAGGGGAAGCACTTTCAAGTTGTGCTGAAAACTCCCAAACCAGAGTTGGGCCTGAAAAATACATCTGAGAGTATGACCTGTGACTGTCATAGCAATGAGGTGCTGCCTTGTGTTGATGCTTCCCAAGGAATTGTGGAAAGGTTACTGGATATTTTTGGCTCATGTAACTCTCTAACAAGTATAGTATGGGCACTCTCCCACCATCCATGCTTGGCTGCAAGGGCATTTGAGTTTTCCACTGAAACCCACCCAAATTACCATAACCATCCTGTTTCAGCCTGTCAAGAGTTCACAGAGTTTGTAATGATGTTCGTGGCTAATTACCCACCCGTTTTTTCAGGTTGAACAGCACCACAATATTAATACAATAAACAGAGGAAATCTTCACATGAGAGAGATGGAAGCTTTCCAGTGTGTGTCTTGAACAAAAAAAAATTCCTAGAGACCAGTGGGGGGGACAACAAGAGGGCTTAATCCTGTGTGCTGCTCTCCTTTGAGTGTTTGACTGTGAAGATAACAACATGGGAGGGAGTGGCTGGAGGGTGGGGTGAAGAAATCTTCTGCTCCAGCTCTTCTGCTCCTTTGAAGTCACTGACTCGTTGGAGTTTTGTTTTTCCTGTTTAGTGGTTTTGTTGCTGTGGTGATTGGCCCTATGGTGCTGCCTGAGTGCTAACAAGTGGAGGGCACGTGAATTCACAGCTGTGCGTGGGGATAGAGAGAGACAAGAGTAATTCCCCCATGCTCTTGGTTTTGCCTAGGGAATACTAGGCCCTGGGAGTGGTTGAGGTGTTGGGGATGTTGTGTGTGTGTGTCCACTGGGCTTGAAAGCCCATTTATCATCCCTTGTGCCTTTGAGTTGGAAGGCAGCTGAGACAGGCACAGGGACACTATATGGCTTCTCTTGCCCAAACCTGAGTCTTTGAGAAAAGGGGAAAGGGGTAGGATGGGGCTGAGCAAACAATCTGGTCTGGAGCACAAATCTGATGAGGAGCAGCTGAGGGAAGAGGGGGTGTTTGAGCCTGAAGGAAAGGAGATATTACACCTCTCTACAACTACCTGAAAGGAGGCTGAAGCCAGGTGGGGGGGGTTGATCTCTTATCCCGGGTAAGAAGTGATAGGACAAGAAGGAACAGCCTCAAGTTGCACCAAAGGGAGTTTAGATTGGATATTAGGTAAAATTTCTTTAATGAATGAATGGACAGGCACTGGAACAGACTGTCCAGATAAGTCCCTGGAAGTGTTCAGAAAACTACAATGTAGATGTGATGCTCAGGGACATGGTTTAGTAGTGGACTTGGCAGTGGTGGGTTAATGATTGGACTCTGTCTTGGAAATCTCTTCTAGCCTTGATGATTCAGTGATTCTAATCAGTCAAGCCATGAGAATATTACCCATGCAAACTGGCTGTCATGGGGTTTTAGCTGTTCTGTAGTCAAAGCAGCCGCTGCCTAAGTAAAATCCAGCCTTTTTCCTTTTCGGGATGTGGCTGGAGGATGGCCACACGTGGCTCCATTGGCATCGTGCAAACTCTCTGGGCTGGTGGCAGCCAGTCAGCTCAGAAGAGCCCATGATAGCTTCAAGTGTGGAATTAGCTCCTGAGTGTGTAGGTGTTCCAGGGGCAAAGGGCAGCCTTCTGGTTGCGCAGCAAAACTGTGCTTTCTTACCTGAAGAGGTACCAGTGAGAGGTGTCAGGGCGGTGTTTTGGCTCCCACAATTTGGACGGAGCCAGGACCCTCTGTGCTAGGTAGAAATAAGGTGCTACCAGGTTTAGGACATCACTTCTAAGCTTGCTGGCCATGGCTGAAGCTAATCCTGTAGCTCTGCATGCTCTTCTGCTGGCTGAGCTCTGGAGATGAGAAGCAGCTGGGGGCCTGGGAAAAGGTCTACATGTGGTACAATTGTTCACAAAGTATGTGGCCTTGCTTTTGTACATCTCCACTGAGGCTGAAGCCTGACTTGTTGAACATCCATGTCCATGTGAGTCCAGTCCCATGGGGAACAGAGCCTTTAGTTGATTGTTCTGCTCTCAAGGAGCAGGGTTGGGACACCAGATCATTGTGGTGTCTGTGCCCAAGTCGGCTTGGCTGTTGTTGGAAAGATGGTCTAGATGACCTTGAGACCTTACCCATCTGCCAGAGGATTGGATCTGGCAGCAGGACCCCTCCAGGAGTGCTGAACCCCTTCAGCAAGCAGCATTGAAAAGATCTGAGAACTTCCACTCCCTCAACCATCTGTCTCTTCTCCTTTCTAGGTGTTGCTCTCTCCAGACATGGATTTTGATCAGTCCGAAAGCGACCAGGATATATCAGGACTGCAAGGAACCAACCAGAAGATGAAGCAGCCCAGCTATCAAGTGGTGATCTGACAGCACCAGGAGAAGGGAGGTGGAGGAAGGAGCAGCACTGTGATCCTTGAGCTGGCCAAGGAAGGGCAGGGTGGGGAATGCTAGTTGATCCCTGTGGATCTGCAGAGATCCTTTTGCCTGCCTCGTCTAGACCTGTCCTGCAGTTGTCTTTGGGATGGTGTCTGTGCATCCTGTACAGGCTTGAGCAGTATCTGCTTTTCCTGTGTGCCCCTAACCTGTACACACACAGGCACGTTGAGGTTGGGGTATGAGTATGTACTTTCCCTGGCTGGCCAGCTGGGTGACTTATTTTTTGTCAGGGCTAGAGAATGAAATCAAGAGTGTTTGCTTTTTTATATGAAAGAGAAAAAAGACTCTATTCTGTACTTCTGAACTCTGACACTTTTATATGCACAATACTCAAAAGAATTGGTTTGCAATATGTATTTAAATGTCTTGAAATGGGAAGATTGTCCCAGTGGATCTGATTCTTTTTTTTACAGTTTTATAAAGAATCAAATAAATATTTGACCTAAAATTGCTTCATAAATTAAATGACTTCACCTACTCAATGTTCTGCAAAGCTGTTATGCTGTGCAGGAAGGGGAGCTGTCTTTCTGCAGCAGGGCTGGCCTAGTAAAGCTGCAGATGAAGAGCTGAGCCACAGTCCTTGGTTTCTGTAGATTAGTTGAATGAGCTGATTCAATGGAAAGATCTGGTGCAGCAAGAGACTGGGAGATGGATCCCAGTTGCCACCTTACAAGTGAGTATTTACTGGAAGTTGACTCCTTTTACCTGGTGTAACCATATGAACTCTCTGCAGGACCTGATTCAAAGTGTATTTAAGCTGTTAACTGAAGCCCTGTTGCCAGCCCTGATTTTCTGGGGGTAAGGAAATGGCCTTGGATGGGACTGGTGCAGAAGCCCCCGGGTCATCCCAGGTCTGGCATTTTTTGTTTCAAGTGTTAAGTGCAGGGCTTTACCCTTGCTCTCCTGTTAACCTGTTGTATTTGCAGCTGTCCTGGGAGAGGGAGTGAGCACAGAGCAGCTGCATAACCCACTCCCAGGCTGGGTGCTGATACACAGCTGTGGTGGGACCCACACAGAGTCCAAATAGTGGATAGTCCTTGGAGCAGGGCCTGATTCAGGATCTGCTGAACTGGTATCCCTAGCTAAGCCATAGACAGCTTTGCTTACTGCTGGAGAAGTCCCCATAATTGATGGATGGGAATGATCTTTTATTTTTCCTCCCTCCCTTATATTTTCCCAAGAAAATGCTCCTTATTAAGGAGTAGAAATTAAAGGATTTGGATTTTCTAACTTAGATGGATTTAGGCTTTTAAAAGCTGAGCTCAGAGCATATGAAGGGTTTGGGGGGGGGCGGGGAGAGACTGGTTTGTTGGTTGTTTTTCTTAACTTCAAAGCTTAGAAGCTGTAGATGCAAATCAAAATCTTGCATGCCCTTTGGTAAACTAGATACGCTTGGCTACACTTGCAGCTGTGCAGCTTTATACTGTTTTTCTGGAAATCAAATTCTTTTTTGTTTTTCTCTCTTAATGAAGGGTCAAAATCTTACTTTTGCTGGCACATCAAAAGGTTTTTGGAACACATGGCACCCAGCTCTGGGAGTAGATCATTTATACTGCTTAGTGAAATTGGTTTCACAAGGCAACTTCTGCTTGTCAGGGCAGTTCTGCACTAGCAAGGGCTGGAATAAGTCCTGTTCTGTGTAAGGTCTTGACTGGAAATAGATTAAAACAGCTTCCTTTTTAGAAAGTTGTGCTCTGTTTTGAGGTGTACTGATATTTGGGGGGTTGTTCTTGCTACAGGATTGCACAGTGCAATGCTATGGAGAGCGTGAATTTGGACAGTCAAGTTCTTGTCCTGAAATGGACTGACTGGAATGATCTTCATCTTAGTTAGGGCTGGCTGAGAAGTTTCACAGTAGGCAATATCAGGACAAGTGAAACAGGGTGAAAGTTGTCCCTCTCAAGCATTGTAGAGCCAGTGCTGTTTAAGCAGCCCTAAGTCCAGGAGCCCCATTCCCTTGACTGAAATGGTGTGCAATTGTTTCCATTGCACTGCAAAGTGATTGCTCAGCCTCATTCCTGAGCCATCTGAGCAATGTGCAATCTGTAGCTGTGTCACTGCAAAACCAAGTGCTCCATGACACTCTTGGACATGAGAACAAATGCATGTCTGTATGTGCAGCAGGAGTACAAACTATTTTCCCATGTCCTATGCTACTGTATTTAAAGGGTGGGTCATTCTGTGTGGTTAAATTTCTATTTTACTGTGAGAGTAGAACCACAGAGTCCATTCACCCAACAAACTTGTTGCTTCCTACCAAGTATATGGAGGCTAAAAACATCCCTGACCTTTAATTTTCCACTGAAATCACTCTGGCTCCCAGCCTCTTGTGAGTGATTCTTTCAGCCATCTGGAAACATGAGCTTGTCCAGCAGCATAAAACATACATAACCTTAACTTCAGAGTTCTTTTATCCTTGCCAAATGAAAGCGGCACTGCAGCATTCACTGTAAAATATTTATTGTGAAATGGATAACTGGAGCCTTAATTAGAACTTGAGTATATTGCTCCAGGTGCTTCATATTGCTGAGAAGTTGGACTTGGTCATTGTTATCTTCAGGCCCTGAAAGAAATAAGTTTTCTTGGCAGGAGGAGGAGTAATGATGTACCTGAATCATTAGCAAGGGGTGTGTGTGTGTGTATATATATTATGTACATATCTATATACAGGAGAGGAGAGCCCAGGCCAGTTGCTCCCCTTTGCAATACAATTGAACAGCAAAATGTGGGAGGAGAGGAAAGATTTCAAAGAAATCTCTTTTCAGTAAGGACAGTATGAAGACACCTGCCAAACTCTGGACTGTCTAGGAATTTACTGCTACTATCCTGTTAACCCCTGTGTCAGTGAAATGGGAGGGAGGTTGGAGATGGGCTGTGGGTGATCTTCCTCTTGTCTTCTTGGGTGGAGAAGTCAACTTCGGAGATGTTCTTTCTCATCTCATTTCTGGCCCATGAGCCCACTGCAGAGCATTAAACCTCTTCCCTTATTCTGCACAACTGTGTTGAAGGTCTTGCCTTCAGTTCTCCGTTGCAAGAGAGCTATTTCTCAAGATAGTAGGGCCCAAAGCAGTAGTTTCTTCTATATGTTTTGTTCCAAAGTATGAGCCCTGGCATGACTTTTGTATGAACTGAGCTCTCTGTAAGGATCTTCCAGAGTGCAATTAAATCTCTCTGGTTGCTTTTGGCTGTTTCTCTCTTCAGGCAGCACATGGTGTGAATAAGAAACCATATTTGCCACCTGCTCTGCTGCCATGGTCTAGTAGCACTAACTAGCTGATCAAGCAACTGGAAAATCACCACCCCACCCCCAGCAGCTGGAGCTCCTACAGCAACAATATGATTTAATTGTTAAATATGCAAAAAATCAGTCAAGATTGAACCTATTTATGCAGGTCTCTGGCAACTGTGTTTTCTTGTAACACATGGATATAATTTAATTCCTGGAGATGCTTCCACACCCTCCCTCCTTCCTTTCAGTTCTGGAAAGGCAGAGCATTCATGAGCTCAATTTGGCCTTGCCATGTAAATGTGTTTCTGGTTGTCAAGTCCTCTTTGGATAAGTTCTCTACTCAAACTCCCCTGTGGTTGATCTATAGCATTGCTCAGTGATGCCTCACTTCAAAACAGACCACAGCCTTGCAGTTTGGGTTTGGAGGTTTCTTTGCAGAGCAGCACCACCTGCTGTGGGGGTGGCTGGCAGACCCTTCTGTAACTTCTGCTGCCAAATTCCTGCTGCATGCAAATTCCTGCAGTGTAAGGAAGGAGAAGGAGCCAGGGGAAACCAGGATGAAAATTTTTTGACAATTTGGAATAAATAAATACTTTACTCCTTGATTAGAAAAGCAGCTACAAATGTCTGGTCTAAATTGAAGAGGCTGCTTTGTAGGCTCATAAGCTGTTGTAGGTCCTGGTTCATCATCCCTTGGAGAATTTTAATCTTTGCTAAGCAGAAATGAGATGCTCAAGGACGTGGCAGGTCTGTTGGAAGCTCATGGTGGAACTTGGTTTCTCTCTGAGGGAGTCAAGACTCAAGAAATCACTACTCCTGCAATGTTATTTAAATTGAATTATGTTGAATTAAGTGAAGGCTGGAGGTGCTTTTCAAGCACTCAGACTGTGCCCTGAGACAGCAATAAACCACGTGAAGGTTTTCACCACTCTTTTAAGGGTCTGTAGTCGTTCCAGGAACCTTATGCTCATTGCCAAATCCAGACCTCATCCCAATAACCAGGAAAGCAATACCCTCCTATGGCCTGTTGATTTAAGGTTTTGATTTTGTCACCTGTTTGATGCTAATGGCTTACTGCAGATGAATATCCACCCACCTCTTTTTTTCTCTCTCTTCTTTCCCCATGGACCAAGGTTGGAGCAGGTGCTCCAAGTCACTTCTTTGCAGAGCAGTAGGCACTGTGCTGTATGATTTCTGCCTCTCATGGGCTGACTCACCAGCCTCTTGGGTGTATTGCACAGATCCCTGCATGGGTTTACTCAAAGGTCAGCAGCTCTCTGCACTGCTCCATAAGAATGCTTGCCCATTTCTCCCTCCCATCCCACTGGGAGATCACCAGTTGTACCTTTAACCACGTCCTCAAACCTCCCCCCCAGCCTCCTTGTTCTTCACCAATTTGATGAACAGAGTTCATCTAGCATGAAAGAGAGACAGCTGATTTCCAAGGGCAAACTCCTTGGTTTCTTTGGCACCAAAAAGTAAAGAAATATTTGTTAAGTTGCCTAGTAGAAGCTTCAGAAGGGATTTGCTGTCACACATCCTGCTGCAATGCATTGTTATGCCTGGTCTTAAAGTTTGTTAACTGTCCCAAAGCTGGTCCCTGTGTCGAAAGGGTGAGAAGCCAAATAGTCCTTGTAGCTCCCATCGATCAGTTTGTCTGCATTGTTTTTGGCAAACCAGCACTCAACTTCCTGCTGGCCATTGTAGATCTTCCTCTGCTTCCACACAACAGGAACGAGCCGGCCCTTCACTTTCAGGGTGGTTGTAACGTTTGGCTTTAACTCTTCAGTTTGATTCTGACCAACCTGCTGCTGACTTGTGTTTAGAGGTTCCTGAAGAAGTTTAACTTCATGGTTCAAGAACTGACCTGCAGGGCAAGATAAAAATAAGAGTCCATGACTGAGTGATTCATGCCTGTTTATAAACTGTTGTGGTTTGGTGGTTTGCTTTTTTAGTAGGCTATATCTGAGGATTCTTAGCACGTGGGGTTCTAAAGGGCTTCTCTGCAACAGCAGGATGAATCTAGTTCCTGTGATTCTTTTCTAAATCCCACAAACACAGAGATTAGAATAAAACTCTATCTTTTTGGTTTTTTTACTGGTCAAGACACGTGGCCTGAGCTAAAGAGCTTTTTTAGCTGCTGGTAAGTTCCCTTCTGTGGGATGTGGTTACTAGAGGTTAATAACCTACACAATACCCATCAGCAAGCAGGAAGATTTAAGCCTGAAGCTCGAAGTTCTCTTCCCTTGCCTTCCTGGGGGCAAGCTCTTTTAGGCCAAGCCTGAGTGTGGATTTAGAGGTTTGTGCATGAGAGTGGCCTGAATCCAAACCCTGCCTCCTGAGGGATTATGTCCTGCTTAACTTGGGGGTACCTGAGGAGCACAGAAGCTATGCCATCAGTCTTAAAAGTTTGCACCTGTACACACACCATAAACATCAATATTTTGTGTTGGCTAAAAGAACACAACCATCTGGGCATTCTCTGAGCCTACCTAAAGCCTAGTTCCTTCAAAATGCAGGGATGACTCTTCTTTCCCCTCACATTTGAAAGAAAGGGGCCACAAAAAGGTTTCTTTCTCTGTATTGAGTGCATCAAGCATGTGTATTCTAGAGTGGAAAAGTGAAAAACAGGCTGGGATAGTGGGAGATAGCTCATGCAGGAAAAGACAGGAAAGGAGTAGGTGTGAAAGTGTCGTCTGGGCACTTAATCCCCACCTTGTTCCTTACCTCCTGTTGCTGTATAGAAGGATCATTTTTGGTTTACAGCTCTGAACTTGAGAACCTGTTACCTACCCAGTAGCCCATGGGAGTCAGAAGAGAGGCCTTTGCTGTTGGAGATGTAGAACCCCAGGTGATTCCTCTGATATGGAGCCGGCTTCTTGTACCGGTGGATGAGGATGACAAAGCTGATGGTGTCTCGTATCGTCACAGTGATGTTGGAATTGGCAGAGATGGACACCTCAAGGCTCCTGCTTCGCACAACGGCACTCCGACCACAGGACAGGACAAGTCTTTCCCCATCATCCAGGATGATTCGTCTGGGTGTGATCTCTAGGTAGGATCTCTCTGGCTTATTGCTGAGGATAGTGATGGTGCTGAAGTAGGTCCGATGCTTCTTGTGGCCGTTGGGTGGTGCAGGAGCTCCAATCAGTTGCCCATTCACAGTTACACCTTGTAGGAAAGTAATTAATAAGTGAAAGCTGGAACCAAAAAAGGTCTGTTGTCTCAAAAACACAAGCCTTGCCACTGAGGACATGCAGATCCACCACATCATGCTCAGTTATTTCACTTACCAGTATTCAAAAGAGAATAACCAGTTTGTTATAAAATCATTATCTTATAAGCACATAAATTTACCAAAGCTTAGAAATACTGGCCTTCCCTGGAGGCAGGTGCTCCCAAAGCCATTAATCTTAACACAGTTTACCCAGTGCTACAGAAAGAACCCCTTTTGAGCAACCTAAGGTGCAAATGGCACAGAGTCAAATAAAGCCTAGATGTCCACAGTAAGATTCTCAACCATGATTTTTCTGACTTGCTGTCCATAAGACAATGTCTCACTTGCCACAGGCCTCTGAATGGCTACTGGGCAGTAACAATACAAGAGGAGGCTTGTTGCTAACCCAAGCTAGACCCAAGCCATCAAGGCTGCCATGAAATATCTCCATATCCCCTCATTCCTGGTGGGATCTCTCATTTCTGTCTTCAAAGACTCAACTTGCTAGCACTACAGAGTCTGTTCTCTGCAAGCTTATTCTGCATTGGAGCCACAGAATCATTCAAGTGGTAGCACAGTCTGTGAAAGAAGATGAAGGGAAACATTGCCAGGAGCTGGATCCTACTCACTAAGGCAGGCATGGACACAGAAATATGGAGGTTAGACCACTGCCACACAGAACAGAATTCTTAAAACTTTATGGTGGGGTTTTGTAAAACAAGTCTGTAAATTGTCGCTGGGTTTGACACCCCTTTCTCCCACTGTTGCCCTGCTCAGGACATAATCTCCTTATTAGCTGCCCTGCTGAGAATTCCAGATCGGATCAGACAACAGTTTGGGCCAGAGGATCAGACTGGCTTGGGCAAAGCAGATCCTGAGTCACGTGGGTTTTCTCAAGGCTGTCATGACTCAGTAACCAGTTTGGTATTTTCTTTACTGAAACAGCTTCAGTGCTTGAAGAACATGTTTGGGTACTTTGCTCTTGTCTTACACCAAGCAGTATTATAAGTAAAGAGCAAAGTTTCAACAACAGAGCAATTTTGGCAAATCCAAATATTTTATTTGCATATTGTGACTTTCTATCTAAAGGACTGATGAAGCTGCACCATCAAAGAACCTTTTTCTGATTTCCTGTCCCTTTCTTTCCTGTGAAGCACCTTGGTCCTTTGTCTTACAGCTGGAGAACTGGCCTTACATTTCAGTTTTTCTCCACAAGCAACTGCTTGACTTGGCTGCTCACCAGATTCCTTGTGATCAGAGACCAGCCGGAGAATGTCCCCTGGTTCTCCATCGATATTGAAGCAGACAGAGAACTTGCTGGAGGGAAAATCAATGACAAAGTGAGGGTCTCCATCCGCTGAGAAGACATGCAAAAAAAAAGACAAATGGGAGAGACTTACGCAAAACTGCAACATCCAAGATTGTAACAAAACTTCTTTTTAAAGTGTGTTTGTCCCTGTTTTTTTTCCAAGTCCTCTTGGTTTGTTGTTTTTAGAGGGTCAGATGGAGTTTGCCAGGAAATGCCAAGTTTTGCATTGTTTTTTGTAAAGAATATTTTGGTTTGTTTTTCTCACAGAAGAGGTTGCATTTTAAATGAAAACTCAAAACCCAAAAGTGTCTGGATGAAAATCAAGATATTTTCTTCCCGGAATATAATTTGGTGATTTATGGGAGTTATCATGCAAGTGTTTTAAACTCTTCTTCTCTATACTTTCTTGGCAGGCTACGTCCCCCACAGCACACACTATTTCCTAACCAAAGACTGATGGGTGCACCTCACACTGAACCCTCCTGGCCCTCAGTATCAGATTGGAACAGTCAACAGCAGATATTGATCCCACAATCTTAATTTTTCAACCATCCTTCACCCATAATCAACTACCACATAGGTGTCATTAATAAAACGAGATGAAAACCTTAATTTTTAAAATAAATTTGACCTCGTCAAGTGAAATTCAAGTCAAAATTCTTGATTTGGACTTATTCTTCTGTATTTCATATATGAAAAGGATGTTAAGTAGAGGTGTAGAACCAACAGGAAAACAGTAAAATACTATAGAATGTCCTTTTTCCCCCCCTTTCAACATTTTTTGTGTCTCAGCAACATTACTTTATAAAATGTTTTTGACTAGATCTAGTACAAAGAGAATATTTCCTGTTCTCCCCTGATCTACAGAGGTCTCAGAGATGAGGATCAGTTGTAGATCATCTGCCTTGGTATATTTGCTGACACTCCTCATTACTGATCCTCTTTTCTTTTTATATTCATTTTCCTCCCTATTCTGCATGTCTACCAAACAGGATTTTGGCTGATCCATCAGAATGGTTATACCACAGTGACAGGCAGCTGAGATTTCCATAAACCAACCACTATTATTTTGTGTTACGAAAAGCATGAAAACAGGCACTGACCTGAAGTTTTGGAGACTTTAATTCTTTGTTTATCTTGCTCTCTACGTATACCTAGAAGTGGGGAAGGAAGGCTGTTACTGTTATTTTTTCAGCAGCAGAAAAAGTCACAGTATAAAAGTGTTTCCAAAACATTAATCAGAGAAATTATGGGACATATTCCTACAGTTACTTTAAGCTTCATTTAGAACACCAATTTTTCTTCAATAGTTCCTAGAGCCGTAAGTGCTTCAAGGAGGTGAATCAGGTGCCTGAAAGGTTTGCTTAAGTTTACCCAGCCCACAATTAGCAAAATTGATATGGAAATTTCACTTTTACCCCTCAGTTCATTGGTGAGGGTCATCCCTGTGCCAAAGTCAGCCATGAGACATCACCAATGCAAACAGATTTCTTACCAGTATAAGGGCATTTTTCTCTCATACCTGGTGGTGCCTTGTGTCCCTGTAAGCTCTGCAACTTTTCCCCGATTCCATCAGTAGAAGGGCTGATATACTCCTCCTGAGGTGGTTCTGAATGGAGCCCAGCCTCTCTCATCTTCAGGACAGTGAAGGGAGTAACAAAATTGTAAGCCAAGGCCATTGACTTGGCTTTCTCCATCAAATAGTCTTTTTCTCGACTGTCATCACTCTTCAACCGGGAGTTAAGCAATTCCTTGATGGTAAGGTAACTCCATGCCCTCTCGATGTAATTTTTATCACCTTTGCCATCTTCCAGGCTGGGGACACCTCTGATGTCATTCCTGCTTGGCAGGTCAATGGCCACATCTGTTTTGAGGAGGATATACTTCTTGGAATTGCTGGCAGTCACCTCCACGTGGAGCTTATCCGAGGTGCGGTTGATGAGTTTGCCAGCAATTATAATCTCAGAGCCATTGAAGTAGTTGGGGAAGAAGTTCTGGGTGACCTGCTCCACATCATCTTCAGGGTAATCAACACGGATGTCTGAGAGAAGGGGTGTTCCTATTTCATCATAGAACCTTAAACCAAGGCACATTTCTCACTGTTAGTACTGTTCATCCAAGGGTATAAACACACTCAAGGATGCAGTCGGGTTATCTACTTGGGCTCCTAAAACACTCAGGGGCAGTTAGAGCTACCAGACACCAAATTTAACTACTGTGTCCACTCAAACAGGACCCAGAGTGACAGCGGGGTCTCTACACATGGAGATTTTCAAAACCTAAGTGAACAAAGCCCTGAGAAATCTCATCTAAATTTGAGCAGGAGGTTGAATTACAGGATGTCCACAGGTCCCTTTCAACCAAAATTATTCTCTGCCTCATTTTAGTTTTCAGTGTTCCTTAGGCATCTAAGCAGGGTCTGTTAAGTATGCTCAGAAGAGTTCCAGCATGGCCTGGCAGTCACCTCCCTTCCACTATGATTCCAGATCTCTACAAGGAGGTATTGGTGACCACTGAAGTTTGCTTAAGAACACTTTTTTGTCCATTAAAGGTAAATTTTTGGCTTCTGAGTCTCACAGAAAGTCCTAGTTATTAAAAAAAATGTACTTAGGAGAGATGCTGTCACCCAGAGTTTTTTTAGTTTAGCTTTAGTTTATGTTTGATATTCCAGAGCCAGAAACTGTAAGACCAAAATATTAGGTCCCTCAAAGCTAGAGAAAATCCAAACCACAGCTTCTGTATCTCTGGAAGACCCCTAGATATTAACAGTTGGGGTGTTTGGGATGATCAGTGTAGGACAGGCAGGAATATAGTTTTCTGAGGGCCAAAGAAAAAAGCAAATCAAGAAAAAATCCCATCATGCCCCCATAAATGAGGACATTTCCAAGGAATGGAGGAATTCTAGCTATTAAATATCGGTGCCCTGGCTGAAGAGAACTCACTACCCTGTTGCTGATTTTCTGTTGGAGCAAGGCATGGCTTCCTTGGAACCAGAGACCTTAACCCTGTCATGCCTTGTTAACATGACCTACCACCCTTCTGAGAACACCTCACGCTGGGCATCCCAGGAAGTCTTCACAAGGGTCAAGGCCCAAGTTTACAGCACTGTGTTTTCCCTGGAGCAATGTGCTTTTGATGGTTCTTCCCAAGCTGCTCCAAGAATGCCATATTTCCCATTTAAGCGCCAGACTGCTCATCTCTTGGCAAGTCATTTGAGTTTAATTTGGTAAATAAATAAAGAATTGGCCTCGGCCCTTTGTTTAGTTCAAGCTGCATTTATTTTACACATCTGGTTAAACAGATTGTCTGGAGGCTAAACTCACACTTTGAGCTTTATTCTCTCTCCAAGGGAACCCAAAGCCTGAATTGCTTGTCTTTCTTTTAAAGTCTGTCTGAGAACACAGTGTCTTTCATACAGAGAGCTCACCAGATTTAAAAAAAACAATTGAATTAAACCTGAGAACTCTCTGAGAAGCATCTTCTGGGTTGTAAAAAATGGAGAGATATAACTTGTCTTACAAGTCAAGGAAGTATCTGTATAAAAATGCAATGCACTGACCACAAAAATCAGAAATTACATTGGCACCCATGTAGGTTTTCCCTCCAACAGAGGTATGAATTGGCCTCCAGCAGTGACTGTGCTCTTTTGTATAAATTTGGCACCAGATGCCAAATGGGTTTGCCATCACTGAGCTGTTTATCAGATAGAGGTGTTTGAACAAGTACTTGCTGTGCTGGGTTCCCGCAGCCCAATCTGTCAGAACATCCCTTATTTGCCTTAGAGTGCCACTCACTATCCAAAATACGTGTTCTGAGAAGGAAATAACATGGGTGGAGTGGCAGATGGATCCACAAAATTTAGTTTAAAAAGAACTCTTGCCCACACATAACCACCAGGGAAAGCAAGGCTCTGGTGGAGGGTGCATGGTCTCATTGCTCCAGATGAATTAGGCACAAGATAGAACAGAGGCCTCTGGTCAGTGGCTGTCTCTTTTTGGTTTCTGAGGTTTAAAACACTAACACTGTGGGAATGAAAGCCAAACATTTTTGTTTGGAAATGCTGACACAGTGCTTGACATTTTAGTCAGAGCTGTGCTTCAGATATTTTTTTGCTGTTCCTCACAAGTGTCTTCCTGTGAACTACAGATCCCTGATCACAGAGGAGGAGCATGATCTCTGGTCCTACTGGATAATGAGGATTACAGGAAACTTATTAAGAGTTGGGCCATAAAAAATGAAGGAATTAAGTGACTTTATGGTCATCCCAGGAATGATCTTTGTGTGTTTTTCAAAGCTGAATATTCTGGAGTTTGGGCAAAAGGTTATAATTTTTAAATAATAAAGAAATAGCTCTCTACCCCAAACTGGGATCTTCATTCCTGATCCCCTGCATGCTGTTAATGTTGTCAATTTGAAGTGAGCAATGCATCCTTTCCTCCCATCATCTACCTGTGCAGAGCTGGTCCTCAGGCCTCCTAACTCTCCAGGTTTACATATCCAAAACAACAGTCTGAATTAAGGAAACAAATGCCTTGTTCTGAAGGGCTGGAAAGCTTCAGTACAACTCAGGGTTGTCATTGGAAGGAGGCAATTTCTGGGTAGGCATCCTCAGGATCTGAGCATACTCAGCTTCAAGGAAACAGAGCTGAGCCTCAGGGAAACTCCCATTTCTTGCTATGCCTCCTTAGAGGATTTTCCATCCCAAAAATCCTGCCCAGAAAACCCAATGCATATATAAGCTCAGAAACAGCACAACAAACCCTTTGAGGTGGCTGGCTGCATCCTCATCCTCCTGGAAATGCCTTGTCATGCCGCAGTTCTCCAGTGCCATCCTCTCCAGCAGCTTGTGGTCCACATCATTGCCGATGCCAATGGTGAAGAGGCAGAATTTATCACGGATGGCATCCTTGGTGTTGCTGAGGATTTTGGATGACTGTGTTTCCCCAACAGTTGGCCTCCCATCCGTGAGGAAGATGATCAGAGAGACACTCCTGGCATCGATGTCGTTCTGAGCAATGTAATCATTGAGCAGTTTTGCACCAGTCTGGAGAGCTCCGTTAATATTAGTCCCTGGGAAGGTACCAAGGTGATTAGCACATTTCTCCTTCTAAGAGTGGTGGGAATAATTTCCCTAAACTCTCTTTGGTACAAAGACAGAATCTCTGTGCATCAGGCTGTTTCTCTTCTCTACAGGAGGTTGCACTACCCTTTTACTTCAGTTCAGCTCAGTTCCTCAGCACCAGTTTGGAATAGCTGTTTATGATCTTATGAATTGAAATATGAATTTCAGTTCATCATGTGAAATTGCTGTATCCTTGAATGTCTCAATGTACAACAATCAGCCATGGCAGAGTGACAGCATATACCATACCCAGCTGGTACAACAAAAACGGTTAACCTAATTATGGACTCTCCCAGATGATAGCTGAGCTAGGAAAACATGTTCTAGTCACTTTGTCTGAAGGGCACCAGGTTTGGAGACAGGTAAAAAGCCTTCAATTGGAAAACAGGTGGTTGGGTTTGTTCTTCACACCCCAGGGGACACAAAGTTTAAAGGGAAGAGAAATGGCTGGGTTAGCTGAGGAGTGTGTTTGCACAACACAACCGGCTAGGGAAGAATAGAGCTGCCTGAAGTGGGGAGGGAGGGAGAAAACAAATTAAATGAGGGATCAGATGTACATTAAAAGAATAGCCATGAAAATGATCCAAGCCTATTGTGTGTTAAAAAAAAAAAAAAAGAAAAAAGCAGCAAAATGAGTACAGGTATTGCCTTGCTCCATGTATTTCTTGTACGAGTCAAAGCACAGAGGGATTGGTTATAGAACCTTCGCAGGTGAAATGGGTTAAAACCCATACACAACTGTCTGCTGGGGGCCCAGAAGGTAAGATCTAGGAAGGTTATCAGCAAGGATATGCCAGCAGATCTGATCATGCAGCACATACCTAGAAACTTAGTGTGCACAGCCCCAGTGACTGCAGCAAGAAAAGGAACATGAAAAGGGCAAAGATTTCTGAAAAGTCCTCAAAATCCTGACTGTGTCTTTTGCAAAAATGGTTTTAACCAAAAACCTGCACCTAAGTATTCTAACACTCTCTCAGACTCCATGCAGATCCAAAATTTCAGGAAGAAAATTTTCCCCAGAAACAAAAGAAAGCCATCTCATGTAGCAGAGTGTGTAATTTCAAATTCAGTCACATCAGAGAGCTATCAAGCACTGAAAACTGTCTTTTGCCACATGATCAGGTATTTAGTGGCAGTATTTCCACCCCATCCCCATTTCTTTGGTGTATGTATGACACAGGGATGTAACCACACCACGTTCATTGTGTGTGTGACCCGTGAGCCTGAGTGTGTTCATGGTCACTGAAAGATACTCAAGCAACAGCACCTTTATAGGGAAAATGCAGAGTTAGCCACAGATAAAGTACCATTGGCCAGTGATGGACAATCACTGCACCTTCCTGTTGAACCAGAGTTAATCATTTCCCTTTACTTTTATTCTCTGGCAGATTCATGGGCAAACTCAGCTGGTTCCTGCACAGCTCTTTTGGCACTTCAGGAGTAAAAGGCTTTGTTCTCTGAGTCAAGTCCCAGTTTTGGTAATTGTTTAACTGGGCAGGTCCCTTGACCACTTCCCATACTCTTCCTCTCCCAATACAAACAGTACAGCTAACCATCCTGTTTGTTGGTTTTTTCCATTGGGGAGTTTCCTTTTCCAGGAGTGGTCACTGCTCAGGGGCAGCCATGAGAAGGCCCTGCCTGACCTTCAGCCAGCTGGGACTGCTGGCACGGGGAAGGATTATCTGATTACAAACCTCATTTTAATTTTTTTTTTATGCTACTGTCCATAGCCTCACAGGAGACATCTGAATCAAATTAAAAATCATGCCTGCACTCTGCCACTGTTCTGGGGTCTCCTCCTCTTCCCTTTTTCCTCATGGCAACAAGGCACAAGCAAAATGGGACAAGAAATTCTTAAATGTAATTTTGGCAGTTCCTTGGGAGAGACAAGAAGTCAGCACCAGGTGAGAAACTAATTCTGCAGAAAGCAATCCCACAGCACATACTGGGTACTCTATCCTTGGAGTTTCCAGCCCAGACAAAACCTGCTTTTACACAGACTTTCAGAAACTGCACAAGTACTGGCCTTATGTGTCCTTCACCAGGATATGGTATTGTTTTCCTGTGGAAATCTTGGAAGCTTTCCCACTCCAAGGGGCTTGTCAGATAAGAATGAGCCCAGCTTGGCTTTAATTATCACATAGAATCAGAGAATAGATTGGATTGGAAGGGACCTTTAAAGGTCATCTAGTCCACCCCTCCCTGCAATAAGCAGGATCTAAGGAAGCTTTTCCAATCATGTGTGCTAATAAAAGAGCATATAACCTGTGTCACATAACCCTGAGTGGAGGTGGAGAAGGGAACCCCTTGTCCAATGACCTAAATCCCCCTGTCTATTGATTACTCCATGCTACAGGACCACACTGACCATTCTCTGTTCTGTTGCAGTTAACTGGATAACAAAATTAATCCCGTTCATAACTCCGGACCGTACCTCCAGTAGGTGACATGTTATGAATGTACTTTTTGGCATCTCTGATGTTATTTGGAGTAACTGGCACCAGCCTGTCCTGCTGCCAGACCTTTATCCGGTTGGAGAAGCCAATGATGTTGAAGTGGTCTTCAGGCCTTAGGTCCTGAAGAATTGTGAAGAGAGCTTCTTTGGTCTAGAAAGAGAAGAGAAGAGAGACCAGTATACACAGCTGTCAGTGTTTAAGTGGGCAAGAATTTGATTTTAAGATGTTTACTGAACTTATACTTATTTCTACACTGCTAGTTTGGATGATGAAGGAATTTGGGATGTCCTTCCCTGTCTCGAAGCCTGAGCTCTGTGGTGCCTGGTGCTAGGCAAACATGAGATGAAAGAACAACTCTTGCCCAAAAGGTCTTGCAAAGCTGTGAGGCACATCTAGACCTAATTAAGCTTAAAAATCATGCATGACAACTAGGATAAAAGCTCTGAGCAACTGTGAGAACCACACTCTGAATTAAGGGATAGTTAATGATCACTAATAATAAAACCCCCATGGAGTTGTTCTAAATTCCTCTAGGCTTGCGGTAATCTGCAAGTGGCATATATTTAAAACAGGTTACTTGTAAGTTGAAATATTTCTAAATAAGTCAAGGATGCACATTCTCTGGTCCTAATTAGTACACTGATTGCTATATGCATACTCTGATGAATAGTTTCAGCAATCAATAAATGTTTATGCTAATATATTCAAATTAATCAGATACAAAAAGAAGCCCTGACCAGTCATTGCAGATTCTGCCTGCCAGTCAATTTTGTCCCAGGCGTGTTGTTTTTCATCAATATATACCAACTGTTCATCATTGTGGGGTGATGGCCCCTGATAAGCCTGGATGAGTTGAGGGAGACGCCTCAGGGCCCCCTGGAAGGGTGCTCCAGCA
>JAOXXN010000265.1:2484382-2538322 GCA_026770055.1 Myrmophylax atrothorax
GAAGATCACGTCACTACATCAGGGTTAAATATCCACATAAAACCTCTCTCCTCACAATACAGTATCATATCCCTCATTCCTAAGAGACCTCAAATTACATCATGTGGACCTCAGAGTCAGAGCTGCCATGAACACTGTTTGATGACTTCATACAGTAACATAACAGAAGACCTCACTCCAGCAGGATTCCACACAAGGTCCCACAAGCTCTTCTGAGCTTCAGCTGCTCTCCACAGTTAGAAACAGACTGTCCCAGTTGAGCAATGTGTAGGACACACCCTGCTTTAGGGTGAAGGGGTATTTACTTGGAAATAGCAGCATTGTTGCAAGCAGTGCTAATTCTAATAGCTTAAGTGTTGGCAAAGATCTGGTGTCTTTTAGACTTGGGGGATCTTTGTACAGTCATAAGTCCAGGCAGGGTTTGCCAGCTAAAGAGACAAGACTCTGCAAAGAGACAAGCACAGACAAAGAAAGTAACCTACCTAAATTCACGTAACAGATCCATGATGAAAACACAAATAGAAGCCAGGTCTGGCTTCCAGGTGTTCTTTCAGCAACTGGGAAAAACAGCTAATTTGAGCTTGGAGAGAACTACTAAAGAAAGACCTTTTACTTCACAGACTTTTATGCATTTGCCTGAGCTTTGAGGATACCAAGAGGCTTTAATGGCTCCACCCAGCCTCACCTGAGACCTCCACTCACATTCCTGCCCATTTGAAGCTACAGCCTGAGGCCCTGGTCCCAGTCTGGCCAAGAGCTGTGCTGTAGCTGTTACACCTATGCCTGGCCATAGACCTCAATGATCCTGATCCATGGACTGACTTCCCAGCTTGATTTAGCCCCTTACTTATCACTATGGTCTCATCTGATGATCACTGGGCTGTGTGTGACACTTCCATAGCACCTGTTTTCAGTTCATCCTTTGATGACCTCAGGAAAGATCCAATTGAAACCTTTGGGAGAGCTCTCAGTGGCTTCATGTGTTTCCAGTTCAAGCCTCAGGAGCACTTCCACACCAGCCTCTTCACTTTCATTTTCATCGTATTTACTCTGAACCCAATTAAAGGATTTGCCATTTATAGGTGGGCTGGGGCCCTTCTGGGAAATTCTACCTCTACTTTTACTGCCTCAGCATGGAGCAAATCACTGGAAACATGTTGCCTGCTAGCCCTGGGACTAGAAGCAGATGCTCCCTGTCTTGAATACCTGAGGGCATTGGCTCTAAAGGTTACTTGTTTCTCTGTATGACCCTGTCATTATGTAACAGTTTTAGGGTTAGGCAGATTATTTTGCTGCTTGACAAGTACTTGCATTTCTTGGGGGTGTTGGGCAATTAAAGTTGATATGGATCTGACATCTTATTTAACTGTAGAAGTTCTTGTATTCCATATTCACATCTCCAGAGAGGACTGAGATAATGCTGCTGTTGTGGATTTCCGAGTAAGAAGCAGCTGCATGGAATGGTTGGTGCTGGAAACAACTGCATACAGCTCTTTGCACTCTCTCAGGCTGTTGCTTTCCAACAGAAATGGAAAAGCTGACAAAACTTTCCTCTTCACAGTAGTCTGAAACTCTCTAAAGGCTGTAATTACAATTAACATTTTTTCCAAAGTTCCCTGGTGATTTAAGGTAGTTCTGGGCAGCAGCCATTATTTGGGGTAATAGTCAACAGCCAGCTTTGTAGCAACCAGCAGAACTCAGGGAAAATATCAAGTGTTCATGTGCCTGTCTGCTCCCTCACCACCCTGAAATTCTCAGGGCAGGTCAGTATTCTGAGACAGAGAGCTTTAGGAATATGTGCTTATAAGACATCTGGGCACTCAGGATGGCCCAGACAGTGCAGGTGACTCAGGGGTACCAAGAGTGTCTCTTGGATGGGCACAGGAAAATAAGCTGAAGCCCTTGCAAATCCACAGCAGGTCCCAGTTTCAGCTGAGTTCCTCCCAGAGCAATTAACCTCAGAGAAAATTACAGCCTGGCACAGCACCACTGACAAGTTGCCAGGCTTGTGGTGTAGCCAACTGCTTAATTGAGTGAATGTGTGGCATTTATTGCCTGTGGGAAAGGTAAGGTGAAATGAATCCATAGTTGAAACAACTCAGTTTACTATGTCTGAAATGTAACTGCAAACCCATCCTCTTGTGGACACATTCATAGCTTGGAACACATCAGTTATATAATAATATAATAATTGCAAGTGAAAGAGGCCCTTTTTCACCATGTTTAGTGAAGCTGGGCACAATCATGGTAATCACATGGTGGTGAACCTGTAACTGGCCCCTCTTTCTTCTGGTTATACCAAAGTAAAACTGCTATGTCCCCTCCTACCTGGCCAAATGTACCTTAGAATCAGCAGGGCAGTCTGCTCAAATGGCAAATCATTTTGCTTCCCAGTAAACCCTGTAGGTATAACGTGTTCCCCAGGCTCTCCTGGCTGTTGAAAGCAACTATTCCACACAGAGCTTGCTGACTCTTTACAAACAAAGGAACAAAGCTCATGGGGATAAAATCAATATTTTCCTTGATAGTGGGACAGTGGTAATGATGCACAAAGCCTTGAACACAAGAAGAATTATTTTATCATTATGCTCAGGAGTTTTCTCTTCTTGAACTTTATCTCCCTGCCAGTTTTAGAAGGTGACTGTCGCAAGGGCTCAGATTTTCAGTGGGGTTTGACTGCTGCAGCACCTCTGAGTCTGCTGGACCAGAGTTCAGAGGCTGTGAGCTTCTCCTCAAAGCTGATACATCAGTGATGTGAGAGGAATGTCTCAAGGGTCTTAATCATAGAACCATAGAAACCTTAAGGTTGGAAAAGACCTCAAAGATAATTGAGTACAAACATTAATCCAGCACTGTCAAGTTCACCCCTAAACCATGTCCCCGGGTGCCACATGCACATACTTCTTGAACACTTCCAATGATTTGATTCAATTTGGTCAACCGGTCTTACTGTATGTGTTTGCAACTGAATCTGGACATCTTATGTTTCAAACACTGAAATATCTTAGGAAGAAAGAGATGGCACAAACAGACAAATATTCATGTTGGAAAAGGAAAACCTTGAGACAGGAAAAGAGAAATGGCTCACAATTAGATAGTGGGAATTGCAGGATGCATGAAAACCTGACTACATTTAAGTCACTTTGCCATTTACTTCATGAAGGCAGGTAGCTGAAGAGTACAAGATCTCCTCAAGTTACTAAAGAAAAGGGTGAACAGCTGATGTTTCTTATCCTTCCTTATACAACCCTAAAAACTGTCCTTTGCCACAGTCACTGCAGCTGACCTGGAGGAGCAGTTTTTACAATTGCTGACTGTATTTTTAGCTGACCTTGCATGTGACTCAGTAGAGAGAAATGAGGAAAGACAGTCCCATGGGAATTCCCAGCTCTTCACACACCACCATGGATCACCACAGCTGTTAGAGTCCCAGAGAAAAGACAAAAGGAGGCATTTCCTCTGCTCAGATGTATTCTGCCACCAGGGAATGTCTCTGTAATTTAATAAACATCTCAATAACATCTACAATTGGGTAAAAAGAACACTGAGCAGACACGGGCCACGGCTGTAACTGGTCATGCCTTCCTAGACTACCAAAAGAGACATATTCTTCAGCCAGTCCTAGATTTTGTTCTTTTCTTGATTAATCTATGTGGCATTTTTATGATTTAGGTCATAACTCCATAAAGTTCTATTTTTCTTAGTAGTTAGAATCAGAGGAAGGTGTTTCCTGCACATAGCACTTCTACATAACATGATAGTGGTTTTCCATAAAAAGACTATACTGAGAAAACAGGCAAAAATCTGGGTGCATCCTCCTCCAGAGGAACCTATTTGTACCTAATGTGCCTGAGATTCATGCATGTTTAGCCGTGGGAGCTGGCAAGGCTATGAAGTAGGACCCTTCAAGGGTTAATGGCCATGTTGTTTCTAGTAGGTATAATGAAAAGAAACTCTAATTATGATCAGGAGGAGAATAAAAGCTTTCTTAGTGCAAGGCTAATCTGCTGACCCAAGGCACTACTTGTGTAGCACACAAAAGCACCAAGCCCTTTGGAGTCTTATTCTCCCTGGTTCAGCTCTGGATCGCTGACTGCTTTCAGCACGAAGGACTGGGTGCATTTGTGCAGTACCTGTTTATTCCAAGAGGCAAGGTGGACACTTTTCAGCAGAAGGATAACAAAAAGCCAAGAGACAGGCTCTGTCCATGGGACTTTGTACAGATTCAAAGGCATCTTCATTCAAGACCTCATTCAGCAGCAGACTAGGTATGTTTACCAACTCTCTGCTATTCCAGCCACTGGGGAAGATAATAAGGATCCAAAGAAGCCATATTCCATTTCAGCTCACAGCAGAGATAATTTGATTTAATAGGAGGCACATTTTTGAAAATAAGATTTGTGATCACCATTGAAACAGGGTAGTGAAGTTTTCAGCAGAGACAAAAAGGCATATGTAGCCTCAATGTCCTCGTTCAAAGGCAGAGAACTGTCAGAGACTGACCATGGTCTGTGTTTGTCAGAGATATTTGGGCTAGTGTTGGTGGCCAAGAAAAACAAACAAACAAAGCTCACAAATAACCACATCCAGAAACATCACCGTGTTCCAGGTTGGCAACCAAGGAAGCTCCCATCCCTGGAAGTGCTCAAGACAGTCTGGATGGGCCTCTGAGCAACCTGGTCTTGTGAAGATGTCCCTGACCACAGCAGGGGGTTGGAACAGGATGATCTTTAAGGTCCCTTCCAACCCAAACCATTCCAAGATTCTGTGATTCTCTGAACCTTAATGGACAATTAGAGCTCCTTAACTGGTCAAAATACAACGACAAACCATTTGCCTTCAGTCATCCTAGTAGAGTTACAACATCACACCATCCAAACAAGCTGAAATTGCCCCATATTGGTGTCGCTTTCCACTGTCATGAATTAGGTGATAGAAGAAAGAAGACAACAAAGCTGTGGCCATCCAACAGAGAGAAGTTGTCCAGCTTCTCCTTATCTCATGCCTGTTGGAAAAGTCTCAAATGGAAGGAAACAATACTAACCCTACCAGAACTTTTCTGCTTTTCTGCACAGATACTTAAGATGGAAACTGGAGTAACATCTTAAGGTGAGTGCAGGCCTGAGATGTATCTTTCCACTCAGAATGAAGTGTTAATTCATCTCTGCTTCTATTTCACACTGCTAATACTGTGTTGAGAGACAGAAAACATAATCCCCCAGGCATGGTGCCTTTCCAAACCAACTACCTGGCTCCTCAACTGAAGATCCTTTTCATCTCTCTGACTCAAAGAACTGAAGAAATAAAAACATTTAGGCACCAGCCTGAACCCTCCATGTCAAAGGTCAATTTTAAGCACTGGTGGTGTGCCCTTCAGCTTGGTATGTTGGCTCATGTTACTATCTGTGCCCTAGAAAAATATCTGAGTTCTGTGGTGAAAGACTCAGATTCTCAAACAGGACAAACTGACTTTTCTTTCAGCAGATCCCATTGAGCTGTAAATTGCTACGGGTTTTGCCAAGGTGATTTCAAGACAGCAGCATCTACTCTCTGCTGTTAGACTGGATATAATAGTCTGCTAAATGCATTTTGCTGGGAATTTGCACTAAGCTGTATCTCCTTGATCTGCTCAGAACAGAAGGTTGCCCAGGACAACATTATCTGTACCATCCTAGCTCTGTTTTGACAACACTGACCTTTGTAGAATGATGAGATCTTCTGCACTTCTTGCTCCCATCCCATTCCCACTACCATGATCATTTCTCATTGCACCTTGCTGTGTCTTTTCAGAGCCATCTCTCACCTCAGGCATAGCAAACATTTTGCAGAAGAAAAATGCTGAGACAAAGTCTGAACCAAGCTTTGCAGTCTCACAGCCCACTAGTCCATAATAAACACAAGGACCTCACCTGTTTCAGCTTTGTTCCCACCATGGAAGCACTGCTGTCAAGCACAAACACAACATTCTTAGGCAGTGGAGGGAGATCTGTGGGGGCGAAGTAGTGCACGAAATACCCATTGAGAATCTGTGAAAGAGCAAGGAAGTCAGGAGTCAAAGGCAGATCATGATGCAATGTTCCATACACATCATTATGTTTGGTTGGGCGCACCTGATCCTGTTTGCAAGGCCTCTGTGTGCACTGGAATGCTCCTTGGTAGCCCTCTTAGTTCTGGTCCCCTAATTAACCAGACTGGAGGAGCCCACTTTTCCCTCCATGATGGACATTGGGATTTCTTTCCAAATGCAGTAAGGATATAACGTATGTATCCAGGGATCAGAACCATAACACACACTTGGGGAACTGGCCTTGTGTCCAGATATGTACAGCCAGTATATTGAGAAACTGAGAAGCAGATACAAAAAAGAAACTCAATTAAACAGGTGGCTTTGGTTTTTAAGTCCATCATGTGGCTGCCAATTGACTGGCTTTATTTTGGATAGTTTTTACAAGTTGGAGAAGTAGCCTTCACTTGGAGAACATTTTCTAGGATGCCTGGAGCATGCAAGAAAATTGAACTATCTCAGATATAGTCATTAAAACAGAAAAGATGAGTCGTTTGCAGTACCTGAACATCCCCAACACTCAGCTCCCTGTTGACATCGTATCTAATTATGAAGTCTCCCAAAATTCCATTTCGGGCGATCCTGCTTTGCTCGACAACACTGGGATTGAAAGTAACTTTAGCTAAGGTTTTGGTGTGTCCAATGACAGTAGAAGGAGGAGGAGACACATCACCTGTTGAGATAAAATTACAGTATTACAGGTTTTTCCCATTGTCTTACAGATGTCAAAGCACAGCACACATGGTACTGCCATGGAGTCAGGTCAACCAGCACAGTTACATACTGAGATTAAAGATTCAGCTCACCAGTGACTAAAAGAGAACTTAATAATCTCTCTCCTCCAATTCTAAACTGAAAACAGTATTGCAGTGCTATCAGGGATATAAACATTTAGGCAAAATCCCTGTGTTCAGTTCTGTTTGGAGGTCACTGAACTCAAAGGCCAGACATTCCCTGTATGACTGTTCATTGCTTTCTGTAAATAATGAACACACAACTTCAGGCATGTACATGCTTTTCATTCCAGCCAGCTCCAGACACCCAGAATGCAGGTCCTACTCCTAAGATCCTGCCAGTCAGTGCAAGTATGATTCATTTGACCTGTTTAAACATTTTCTCCAGGATTAGATGAACCACACTGCAGATTTCTCCCTATTGATTATAAAAAGTTCTTGAGGGGGCATGTTCAGATGTACTGTGGGCATGTGAGGTGGGATTGATCTGACCAATCACTCAATCTGACAAGTGTCTTATGTATAATGTCTACATTTTAACAAGTCATCTTAACTGCCTTATGTTCAGCGAAAGTTACCATTATAGTCCTTTCAGTTTCAGTCTCACTGATTGAGTCAAAATCCAGCACTTGCCAGTGCAGTCACACAAACTGCATCCCTGAGACATAACTCACATTAATCTCTGAAAACCCTTCCTGAGTCAAGGAAGATGGGTGTGCCTTGCAGAGGGCATCTCAGAGGAAGACAATAATTTAGGTCTGAATCACCCCGAAGGAACCTCTCTGTGTCTTGTTAGTTGTGTTCATTTTTTAAAATTGAGGGATGTGGAGATTCCTTGTTATCTCTGTGTGGACAAAACCTCACCTTACTCTCTTTTGGTGTGCCAGCTGTTTATTCCCTCTGAGCTCCATAAAGATCTGTACATGAGACTGATCAAAAACCACATTTGGCCTGAATTTTCCCAGATTTTGAGGCCTTTCCTCCTTATCTTAACTAGCTATTGAAAACACCAAAATAGATTCTCAGCTGATGTTGCTCTTGGGAGCTTCAGCTCTCACCAATGATTATTCCAACACTCCTCTGAGGCACAGAAGTTCTATTATATCTGTTCATGTGCTGACTACAGTTGGTGGGAATGAGCTGCTTAATTATACTGTGAGGGGAAGTCTCAAATCTTTGCCAAAGGTGGCCCAAGACATCTGTGGTATAGTAGGGAAAAATAGGGGGTGGGTGGGATTCTGTTCCAATGTAGGTGTTCACAATGCAAATACCTACATCTAAGCTTATTTTCTGGGCTCCCACCATGCAAGTGGAGATTAGGTCAAGAGTGTCAGAGATTAGGGTATGATACATCTGGCCAGACACAGACACATGCTTTAGGATAATTTTAATTATGTGCTATACCCCATGAACAATACTGATCCCAATGACAAGGTGCAGGCAGCTCCTCTCCAGGGGTTCCTATAATTCCATTTATGTAACAAGGAGTGCCCTTTGTCAAGGGCTTTGAGCAGCATTAGAGAAAGGCAATGTGACATCTGTATGCAACACTGAGCACAACCTCACATCCAGATCCCACAGTGATTTACGAAACCAGAAATGTGTGATTATGACCATTTAACAAGCAGAAAAGGAGGCATGGAGTGGTTACCTAACGTCACCAGACCTCCCACAGACATCAGAGTCCATAGAAATGCCAACACTAGGGTTCTGAGGGTTTATAGAATGATTAGTCAAATCTGTGACATTCTCTAAAGTTTTATGTACAATCTAGGCTTCTCTGGGTAAAGGAATCAAAGTAAGATTCATAAATCAATAGCAGTCTAGGATGTTACTTGCATTATGATTTGACATTAATTTTATAATTCTCCTGTGAGTTCATCTAAATAGGCAAAGCACAAGACTGTACAACTGAGATAGGGATTTTATCATAGATCCAACTTTTACACAAATAAATTTTAGTTGGAGCACCTGGAATTTGAAACAACTCCTCAGCAAAAGACTTAACCAAGGAGACTGAATGACAGATATTAATTTCAGTAAAGTCAAGAACTGACTCTGCACCATGACTTCTCATACTATGCCAATTCCAATCTATCCATCCTGACAGAAACAGAGAGAGAGATCCCATTCAATACATCAAAATCACTTCAGGACACAAGTGTTGGATCTTAAAGGAGGCCTATAAAATGATTACCCAGAGCTTTGACAATTTTTTATAAAACCTGTGTACAGTTCAGATTTCTCCTGGCAAAGAAAAGTCATAAATAAATATCTCTGTAAGATTTTACCTCTGTTTTGATTTGTTTTTACTTTTACAGCTGCCCTTTGATCTGATGAATCAACAGATGCAGTATGTTTTTCATACACAATGCACCAGATTTGCTTGTGCTGTCACCTCTGGATTTCCTATCTGTCTCCTATTACTTCAAAAATCCCATTTAACTGCCAGTGTGTGAGAAATGCCCAGAATTCATAGAAACAACTTAACAGTTCATTTATATTTTCTCATCTGAGGGTTTCACATTACTTCTCCTCAGCTGCTGAAAGGAACACTTTGTTGTGTGTCAAACTGCTTGGCTGTATCACATCAGGGTCAGTGAAAGTCAGTTCCATGCTGGAAACAGAAGCTCCCTCCTTATTCCTATTGCCAATAGACATCTGTGGCCTTTGGACAGCACTTCTGTGAGACTCTGCCATGAGTTCAATGATGGGTGAGGACAATTTGCTGTGCCACAACAGCATGAGTTCCAGTTCTGCCATTTCTATGGACCATCAGAGATTAGCTGAGTTTGGTAGCAACTCCATGACTCACTTTCCCCACCTGCTAAAGAGGCATAATCACAGGTATCCAGTAATAATCAACACATGTATCCAGTTTTGTAATGCAATGTGGAATCTAGGTGGATCTTGTAGATCACATTGCATCCCTCTATCACTCCTCAAAACACTCTGTAGAGGTGATAGGTGTCATCCCCTGTAACACAAACAGTGGTTTAGCAATCTCAGGAGAGAAAAGTTTCTTCTGAGAGAAGCCTCATTTAGCCATTGCAAGTGACAAGAATTGCTGAGGAATCTCTCCCTTCTTCATAACCACTTGTCTCCATGACAGAGATTAAAAAACAAAAAATGGTATGATAGGTAAGGTTAAAAAAATATTTAAATTATATTAGATGTGTAATAAACAATATATAATACATAATATTTATTTATTTTCCCCTATAATAACAGAAATCAGATCTGCAAATCACGTTCTCTAATTCATCCCATGTTCCCAGGCCGAATCCCTTCCTACTCAGTTTTATGACATGGTCAGAAACACTCCAGACCTCCAGTAATGGAAAATCCATGTCTGCCCTTGCCAGTCCTTTCCAGAGCTTCCCTTTTTTTCACTGTTAAAAAATTTTCAACATCTAATTTACAATTTTTCTTCTGGATTATAAACCCATGTCTTCTTACGGACATGGAAAGCACAGTAACATTTGCTTCCTTGCAGCAGCCTTTAACGTATTTGAATACAGTTCTTATGTCTTCCCCCAGGGTTATTTTTCAGGCAGCACTTGATAGCTGGATCACAATTACTCTTCTCTGTTTATTGGCCTTATTGTTTTTAAACAAGTGACAGAGAGAGGAAAATCTATGAGATATTTCAGAGTCCAAAGCATGGATAAGCTCCAAAGACTTGAGCTGGTCTGTGCTCACACTGAGATAGTTAGGAGGGCCTTTAGATAAACTTTCCACCAAATTCAGCTAAAGAAGTAAACAGAGCAGGAAAAAGCATTTTTCATATGAAACTGTCATCCTCACAGGATGAACAGCTAAACCGAAATTATTTCGGAGACTGGTAGAGTCAGGATTAGAATTCAAATGCAAAGTTCATCCTCTGCTAACACACAGAAGTTTCCAGACAGCTGTGATAAGAAAGAAAAACCTTTCTGAGATCTTTGACTTGAGAAAGAAAAAGTCATTCTCAAGCAGCCTAGTGTCTCCTGCCCAAGCCCATGGCTAGTTTTCACACTGCTACACTGGAGGAAAAGAATGAGGACAGCATCCCTGAGAACGCTGAGTGGGACATCATGCAGAAAATGACTCTGTTCTGAGGTCACTAGAGAAGGTCAGGATCACTGGCCTCAATGTCTCCTGTTTGGGGGTTTGCATGTGACAGAAGACAACACCTGCAACATGCCAAAAGATCATTTTTCAAAACACACATGGCTACTTCCTTTGGGAAAAATACAATTCCCAGATGCAGTCATGTACACAGGAGTTTCTGTCAAAGGAAATATCCTAGAAAGACTTGTCATCACTTTGTTTTCTCTCCATATTCAGAGAGGACTTATGCAGGATTTTCCAAAAGCCTCTGTCGTGAGCAGAGCACAACTTTACTTTTCATAAATCACTGGAATTCTGGAACCAAGTCCAATCTTTGTATCTTTTGTCCCTACCAGGAAGAACTGGGCTATTTTTCCCATTGTGCTTTCCCTGTGGTACACTGGGTCTGTGGATAGCATGTGGAAGCATCACAAATGTAATAAGATTGGTTCATGAAATAAAGGCAGATCAGCCAATCCTCCACTTTTGGTCATCTACACTATTGTTATTACTTTTTCATTAGTTTTCTAAGACCATTTATTGCCACAACAGGTTGGCATTTCAGTTATGAACATCCATCACTGCTGATGCTCATCATTTAATAACACCAAAGTCAAACTTAATTGATTTTTAACTTAATTTGCCTATCGTACACTGGCTCCTCAGGAGCTGTACTCAGAAAAAGCATAATAAAAAGCATTTTATCCAGGTCAGTTAGAGTCAAAAGTACTTAAATGGCTTGAGAATCTACATCCCATCCTCAGTGGTGGTTTCATGTTGGTTTGAACATATTACTCAAAAGGCCAACTAACTGATGGCTTGATAGCACAATATATTTTTTCACCCAGCACTCCTAAAGATAATTTATTAATACTTACCAAAGTCTCATATTTTATCATGAACTGTGAGATAAGAGATGTTGGTAGACATAGGAAATTGATTGTAGACAGAGGAAAATGATTAAGAGGGATTTCATGATGTATTCCAAATCAAACCAGTCAGGCAGCACCATTTTCCAATGAGCAGGTCTCTATTCCTTATTTCATCATTTTTCTAAGTCACAATCTCTAAATTTTGGCACCACAGGTAACATAGCATGGCAGCTTCTGATCTGGCATCATTTGCTGGCTGACTGCTTACTATATTGCTTCTGTGCTCTCCAGTCAAGTGGTACCAGAGAGTTCTAAGCCACAGGAATAAAGGAAAAAAAAAAAGACAGTGCCTTTTTGCCTGGATTACGCCCTGTTTACAGACTGTCTGCCAAGAATTCACTCTTTAGATGTAAGACTTGCAATTCACCTGTCTTTCACTTAAAAACCCACAGCTTTCCCTGGAGATCTCAACGACTGAGCAGGTCTCACACTCTTTGGTCTTTAGGTGCCAAAGGAGCAAAAAGGATTTGCAGGGAGGATCAGATGGTTTGCTTTTTGGATCCAGCTTGAGAGATGACAGCTGGCTGGAATACAGTGGATTTCCAAGTGAAATGCTCCTTGCCTTGGCCTTGCGCTCCCTAAGTGTGTTCTTGTGGTTTCCATTTGTGTTTAGGACAACAGGAAGTTCCTGTTGTCTGCTCCAAGCATGATTGAGCTTGTTGGCCAGAAGACATTACAAGCAATAAATCCCTCCTATCCCAAACACTCTGTCCTTCCCTGTGACCTATATGAGACCCTTCTGACACCCTCTGCCAATTTTGGGGGGGTTTTTTTTGTTTGTTTTGTTTTGGGTTTTTTTTGGTCTGGCTTCTTCTCATCTTGCTTTAATCTTAAAGAAGCTCAGCAAACCCACCAAATGCGTTAACCCCGTACACTCATCTGAGTGGCACTCCCTGAGTACTGCTGAAGACTTGAGTTGGCAGATACACAACCCACTCCTGACTGCCCATGGTGGATCCCAAAAAATGCTTTAGCATTTCAATGGCTTCCATAGCAGTGATTTCACCAACAAAACAGGGTGATTCCAGGCAGTAAAGACCTGTAATTGAAGTCTGAGCATGGATAAAGCACAGGGAATCTGAGCTTCAGTTGCATTACCCATCCTGCAATGGGACGTTTATTTGACATACATTTTACTGGCTAGGGAGGATTATGGAATTGTAGAACTTGGGCCCATTTTTATATGAGCTGTTTGAAATCTGATGGATGGTGCCAAGAAGGATCTATGCTCCCAGATTGTCATTTGGACAGCAAGTTGCATGAGTTTTCCCTGTATGTCATTTCCATACAGCACTGGAGCAACAGTGTGTCTGCTCTGCTTAGTCTCTCTCTAATTCTGATCAATGCCAGATGTTTTGCAGGAAACCATATGCCACAATGCACTGTGATACTCCCTGATAGGTGAGAAAGGCTTCCTGTCTCTCCTGATGAGGAGCAGAGCACATTCATCAAGCAGCACACGGATGTCCAACACAGAGACTAATTGAGGCTTGACCTGAAGTTAGCCCAAGTCACTGAGAGCCTTGATTTTGATGTGATTTGGATTGAATGAGTAGAATCCCACTAAGCAATCCGCTTAACTCCAGTTCACGTGCTTTGGAATCTTTACCTGGCAGATATGAACTGCTCCTCTGATTTTGCTGGCACTGCATCACTTGGAGTAAAAGAGAATCAAGTCCCACAGGTCTCTACATCCTGCTTCCAGGTCAGACTCACCCTCTTTTTCGGTGTTTTTTGTCAACATGTCGCAATCACAGCATCCTGTGTTCCTCACTGTTGGTTTACACCAGAAAAATTACCTTTACACTGTCTGAACAGCAAAGACAGCTGGGGGTAAGGGTAGATACTCAGATCGTGCTGAGTGCTTTGGCAAAACATGGTTTTTCCTCTTGGAATTTCCCATGTTCTAAAGTGCAGGATTTCCTATCTGCCTTGGCATGGATGGATGGAAAAAACAATTCACTTAAAATAAACAGCTCCCAGGAGATGTGGAGCCAGAGAAGAGCTTGCTCCAATGCTGAGCACAAGGCCTGAAGGCTCAGTTCAAAGCTCTTAAAGACAACAGCAAAAAAAAATCCTATTGAGATGAATGGGATCAACCCTGTATTCATTAAGCTTCAAAGTTCTCACATGCTTGTGCACAGATACACCACACAGACAGTCATCCATAGAAAATAGTTCCAACAGTGCCAGGCCACTTTGTGAGAAGTGACTAAGGCCCCACAAGAACAATGGGTCATAAAATCTCTCCTTACCTTCAGCTTTGCCATTGCCTTTCTGCTTACTGTTTCGGAGGGGAGGCACCTCCAGTGAAACTATGCCTGAGTTCTCCAGGATGTTCACCTCCACCCGTAACCTCCCCACCAGCTGCTGGGGCCGGATGCTCACGGTGTACTCGTATTTTCCAAGTCTTCTTTGCAAAAGTTCTTCATAGTGCAGTAGGAACCTGGCCTGCATCTTGCGAGGAATGAAGACAGAAGCTTTGAATTTCTCATAGCCATTCTCCCTGGAAGGAAAATCCATAGACACCTTCACACCCCGTACATGTCACACATGACATTCTCCAGTGAAAGATGAGTTTGGATTTTGTTGGTCCAATAAAAGTATTTACTCTCAGTGAACATGTGAAACCACCAAGGAAGGAAACATTGCAATGCCTCACAAAGACTTGGGTACATAGGAGGTTTCCACAGACAGAAAGGTCTTAAAAGATGACTTTTTATGGAGAGGAATATGATTGACATGTGTAACATGGAGAAAGGCCAGAGGAAAGGTTGTTTCTTTCACAGAATACTCCGAGTTTGAAGGAACCCACAAGGATCATCAAGTCTGACTCTTAAGTGTATTCAATTCCCATACAGGGGTCAAACCCACAACCCTGGCATTATTAGCCCCATGCTCTAACCAGCTGATCTTTGCAAGATCCATATTTCATAGGATTATACAATAGTCTGAGTTGGAAGAGAACTTTAAAAGTCGTCTAGTTCAATCCTCGTGCAATGAGCAGGAACATCTTCAAGTAAATCAGGCTGCTCAGAACTCCATCCAACCTGACCTTGACTATTTCCAGGGATGGGGTATCCACCATCCCTCTGGGCAACCAGTTTTATTTAATGTGTTAATGGATTTAATTCTTGACTCTGTCAGTGCTGATATATTGCAATTAAAACAGCAAAGTACCCATGAAATCTTCTTCACTAATATTGTGATTTATAGCTACAAATTCAATGGGGAGAAATAGGACCCTTAAGACAATTCCACCACTGGACACTTCTCTAAAAGAACTCTACCAACTGGCCAGAGTGTGCCAGCAGTATACCAGCATAAAAGTAACAGTCATCTTTCTGTTCTTTTGTGGTGTAACCATGACAGGTAGTAATCGCCTACACAAGAGGATGCAACAGGGCAGGACAAGGGAAATACAGTGATTTCTCTTCTCTCTTTCAGGTTCTGCCAGTCTGTGCCTGGATCATGAGATGGGATCCTGTGGTAAAAGTTCAGGATAGATTTTTCCTACCACAAGTTTGTCCAGTCACTCTTTGAATCCACATTAAATATGGCCTCCACAATTTCCAATTACAAGAAACACAATTTATGTGAAGAATACCTTAGTTTGTCTGGTTTGAGCCTGACACCAACTCAATCAGATTTCTCTAGTTTTTCTATGAAAGACAAAAAATAAAGATTCCTTAATTTTTTCCACATATTACCCATTAGTTCAGGTGCCTTTCTGCCTCCCCACAGTTCCCCATTTTTCTGGTCTGAAAATCACAGTTCATTTAGCTGTTCCTGAATATGTGTTGATGTTGGAATAGTGCTACTATCCCAGATAACTGGGAATAGTGCTGGATTTTCCAGAGCAGCAAAATCCAAAAGTGGTGCATCTCTGTGACAGACATTTGGGGGCACCTGGGAAAATAGCCCATAGTGCTGCTGAAGTGCATTCAGGTGAACACACAGGCTTTTAGATCACTAAAGGGGTGGGAATTTCTGCCAGTGCTTGTCCAAGAGGACTAAACACAGTCAAGAGAACAGGGCAAGGAAACAGGACTGCAAAAGGCTTCTTGTGGTTCTGCCACTGACTAACTTCATGATATCAAAGTTGTAACTCATGGAATTTCCATGTGCCTGGGGCTCTGTGCTTTCTCCTGCTTAAGCCATAACTGCCAGTAGAGATTGCAATAGCTGCATCCAGCTTATTCTGGGTTTGGGGGGATGGATGGCAACAGGTTGGCAAGGGCTGTCTGGAACAGTGACCCAGACATTTTGCTGGAATGCAAATATGACTATCTTTATAATGAGTGGAGAGCCCAGGGCCCATTGAGGTGTCCTACACACCAGGTTCTCCCCCTGAGTAGGGACACCTCTCAAGGATACTCCTCAAGGCTGAGTATCCTTGCTGGAGAAGATTCTTGATAAGTGATTAACAGCACGCCAAACTTTGAAACCTTAAGTGCTATAAAGGATTGATTGCACAAATATAATGATTTAGACATAAATCATTGGCCAGTCTGGGACTAGGAGTGGATCCCTCCACACCTGGGCTCCTCTATGAGATGGAGTTCAGAAAGCAAGGGGGTCCTTTCTGAACTTCATGATTCAATGGGAGAGCCTCCCAACAGTTTTTTCTCTCTCTGAAGTAAATAATCAAGTGTACCTTGCCATCAAATCTTGCTGAACCACTGTCACATTTACCATTGAACTCTGTTAACTTACTACTTTACATAAAGAAAGTATATTGTTGCTTCTATCTTGAGTGAAGTGGATGACTCAATCCATGACAGGGCCTTAATTTTCCTGCCTGCTATTCAGGATGTAAGAAGAGTTTGTTCCCTCAATTCTGTAGTACATCCTGGAGCATCTTGGAGGTGAAAGTGTTGAGTGAAAGGGTTAGAAAAGGCCACACACAGTTTTACAAGGCTTGGGGTATGGAAATGACACCAGGCAGTGCAAATAACATTCTATTTAGCTGTCTCTCCCTATAAATCCATGGATGGGTAGGCCAAAGCAGCCAAGATAGAGATGGCAGGAGATCCTATCACTTTCCAAAACACAGCCAAATGCACAGCACTTACCTTCCATCTGTGGGGCTTGGAGGTTTGTTGTGCCTTGTTTTGTCATCACTGCTGTTTTTCTTTTCTTTCCCTGTGACCTCTCCATAGTAAGTCTTGTTGCCGATGCTCCTGGAGAGACCAGAGGTGTCAACATCATCACTCTGTCCCCATGCACAGGGACAGCTGTGCAGGTTGCTGTAGATGAGTTCACAGACTCTGCTTGTGTGAATGTGCTGCTGGTGGAACTCTCCTGAGTCACTTGAGTCACCAAGACAGAAGGTCCCTGGCTGGTAATTACCAACACAGTACATTCTCAGCCCCAGAGTTTACCTCTCTAAAATGCCAGTTCAATGGGTAATCAACAAAGCATAAGGATGGAACAGAAAGCAAAGTAATTGCCAAGAATCCCAATAAGCACTTCTTTTCTGTCTGTTCTGGGATTCACCATCTATGTCAATGCACATGGAGATATTCAGGATGGCTGCTTTCAAGTAGCTGCCTCCCTGACTGAAATGTTTCTCCCTTGGAATGAGTTACAGAACAATGGAGTGCATAAGGAAATGACTCTTAACATATATTTTGGGTGACCAATGGTAAAAGTCTGTTATCCCTCCTACTCAGTCCAAATGGAAGCCTCTCTAAAGGAATAGGGATGCTATGGTCAGATCTGAAGCTGTAGCTTCGGTATCTACCCATACAGAGGACCTGAGCATGACCAAACCAAACATGTTTTTGAGGCCAAGAGCTTACTTTATTCCTTAATGAGTCATTTCAGGATGAATTTGGTTTTCCTCTGCATGGTTTATTATCCACAGAGAATGACTGGCACCTCCAGCAGCCAATGAACCTATTTTCTGGTTGGAGTTGGCTCTTGCTCCACTGACAGTGTGGAAAACGTGGAACAGCCAGAAGCTACTTAGGCACCACAGTCAGTCAGGCAAGATAAATATCATGTGCTAGTGTTGCTGAAACTTTAGTTTGAAAGGTTTCTGTGGTCTTGGAGAGATTTTTCTGGTTCACATCAGAGAGAGAGGAGAAGGAAATTAAAAGACACTCAGATGGAAAATAGAATAGTTTCCTTCCCTGTTTACACCGAGGATTCGAATTCAGTATCCTGCCATCCAAGGATTTGCTCTGTGCTTTGAGGCCCTGACCAGTCTCTGAGGAAGTATAAAGTGCGTGTGGTTTTATTTTCCCCAAAAGAAATGCAAAAAGGCCTTGATACAGTCCTGCTGAAGACTTGGAAATAGTTTAGGAAACTAGTTTTGGAAATCCCAGAGAACCATCTGTGGGAGAGAACCTTTGTCCACCCAGCTGCCAGCATTACTTACTTACATGGTAAAGTTGGAGACGAAGGCTGCAGCTGGGATCTGCATCTCAAACACAGCCTCTCGTGCCTCAGATCCGCTGTTGACCATCGTGCATGACACTGTGGTGAAGGCATACCGGGAAATTATTGTGGATCTCACGTTGAACTCAGACATCCGAGGTCTGGTTTCCTGTAGGAATCAAAAGGTCACCTATTAACACTGGCACCTGGATAAATGACTACTTCAGTTTTCAGTCATTTGATACTTAATATGCTCAAGCAAATTCCCACCCTATGAGTATTAAACTCCCCTATGAAAATAGCTGAAAACAGGCAATGTGGATTTGTCCTCAAATTTTCAGAAGAGCAGCAAAAGGTAGACCAGGGACATGGCACTGCCTTTGTTTGTGCACAGAGGCCACAGTCATTCTCCAATGCTTGGGAAGGGTCTGAGAGCTCTGGTTGTGCCAGCCTGTATGTTCTGAAACACAGCGATAAAATCCATCTGCGTCCTAAACTGCAGCCTTCAACTCCAACTGTGTGAGAGGATCAGGATTAGTCCCTTATGGCCTGGGAAGAGAAACCCAAAATACGTCCCCATGGGGTCCAGAACTGTGTCACAGAACCTGCCCTGTGTACTGTGCACAAGAGCAGATGGAAGACTTCGTGAAAGACTGAGATCATCATGTGTGAAGCAGCACCTTCAATTCATTTAATCAAATCCCTAAGTTATGTAAACAGAAAAATTGCTGTCAATGGAGTCAACTGAGTCCTCCTATGCTGAGAATCCATCCTGGAAGTCTCAGCCAATGGATGAAAGAGACTTAATAAAAAACACTGACACTGTGACATCTCCAGCAAAGTATTTTAAGCTTTTTAGCCCACACTGGATTCCTTCCAGCAGAGAAGCAGCAGAGACAGCAATGAATGACATGTGATGTAGCAATGGAAGCGAAAAGCCAATTTCTGCTTCTTGGGAATGTGTTTTCGTGCACAAGTCTAAGGTTGGAGCATTTCTCCAGTCTAATGTGTTGTGTTTTTTTTTTTTTTGACAGCAACATCTCCATGGAGCTCAAATGTTTTCTTCCTGGAATACTTCAGTGTATTTAACTGTAAGCAACCCTTGGAAAAAAACCCCTGTACATTGACTCAAACAATCAAAGACCAAACTGTTAGAAGCAGGAGGAAGCTAAAGGGTAAAATATGCTGCAAATACAGAGAAACCTCACTAAGCCAAATACAGAGACTCTTCCTACTGAGGTTGATAAAAGGTCACAGTCATGTAAGACTGGTGAGGACAAGAACATGCTCTGCAGCTGCATGTCTAGGCCCTTTTTCAGAACAAAAATAATTTTGGCAAATGGCTTAAGAAAGGGAGTAAGTATTTGTACGAGTATGAAACAAGAACATTTCTGCAGTAGCTCATGGCATCAGCAGTAACTGAGCATCCAACTAACCAAGTTGCCGGGCTAGTGAATTCCAGGCCAATGGAAGATGGATGATCCACTGGAAACAAACACAAAACTGCCAGCAGACTTAGAACAAAGCCCCACCTGCCTACATCTTCAAGGTTTGGAAAGACTGAAAAACATGACTCAGATAAACCTAATCATGACAGATATCTCTAACTGCTGGAGAATGTGTGATGTGCTCTGTGTCAATGATCATCCTGGTCAGCACAATGGCAAAAGATCAGAACCTTCAGGGTGGGATTTGTCTCACTGAGTCCTGCTCAGATCTAATGTCCCACCCTTAGGCCATTGGTGGCTTTTACTCATTTGCTGTTAGTTAGAACTAGATCCTGATGTTCTTAGGAACTTCCCTGATGTATAGACATGGCTTTCCAGTCTCATTATTCTGAATGTGGAGAGGATGGAGAGTTTTGATTGAAAGTAGGGTTTTAGGAATGTTTTCAGATAAAATGAGATGATGTTTCATTCAGTCTTTCATACCACTAATTGCCTGTGACACAGCAAGAGATACAGAGGATTTGAAAACAGAAGCAACAGAAAGAATCTGGAAGTCCAGCATAATCCTCTGTTTCAGACTTTCTGCATCCACTCCATGTGCTGCAGTTTATCATAGGCTGTGGGCTCAGACATGGATGACAGCTCAGCAGCAAAAGAAGATCAAGCCCTTTGCCTTTTACTTAAGATACAAGTGGTTCTGCAGTGACATGTCTGACACTGTGAATGCACTTAAACTCAGAAAGGCTTTTGAATGTGACAGAGAACACGAACTTGCCCTTGTTATGACAACAAGGTGTGTTGAGTGAGAACAAAAGCAGTTCTAAGCCCATAGCCTATCACTGGCAGAGACCAGCAGTACATGTTTAGAAAAGAGTAAGATCAGTCCAACCTGCACTGATGCTCAGAAATATTCTGTCAGTTTTCAGTAATTTGTGGCTGAAGAAACTTGTGAGTCAAGGGTGGTATTTTTGTGATTTATAAACCTCTGTGGATTTTTCTTCCATTACTTGACACAACTGCTTTTGGAATCCATGTAAACATTTAGCATCCACAACATCTTGTAGCAAGTAGTTCCACAGCTTAACAATATTTTATATGAAAGCCCACATAATTTAAGTTTTTTTGCTGAATGTGCTCTTTTCTGGCTTCAGCTGATCTCTGTGACAGAATCACAGAACAGTTTGTGTTAGAAGAGACCTTATAGGCCATCTCATTCCACCCCCTCCCTGCCATGGGCAGGGAAACTAGATAGACCAGATTGCTTGAAGTCCCATCCAACCTAGCCTTGAACACTTCCAAGGATGGGGTTTATCTCTCTATCCCACTGGGCAACTCCAGTTTTGCCACCATCACAGAGTGAAGAATGGCAAAACCAAATTAAATTAACACCCTTTCCTTTTTCTGGTGGATAGGATTTGCTGTTGGAGGGATCAAACACTGAATAAGGGCATCACATCCAACTGAAGATTAAAGAACTGGTTCATCTTCCCATCCCTGTTATTCCTTGTATATAGAGAATATAAACGGTGCGGGCAGAGGCAGCTTCCAAACAGGTTGCTCGGTCAGGCTTGGCGGGCAGCCCAAGTTCCACTCTGTGATTCCTGTGCATTCCCTGGAGCTCTTGCACAATCCGTCAGTGCCTGATGCTCTGACTTACAGCTGTGCAAATGCCTGTTTGTTTTCTGCCCTTTTTATTAAGGCCTTCAGAAGATGAGAGGCAGCACAAAGGAAAAAAAAGCAAAACAAACCATTTGTTTAATATTATTATTACTGTGATTTATCATCCCTATTAAAAACAAAGTGAGGGAATGCCAAGGCAGCAGATTCATTGCTATGAGGCAGGTTGGCTGGATGGTTTATGGTGGTGTCCTGGTTATGATGATGAACTGGGAGCTGAAATTTTTTTGCCAAATGAATTATTTTATGCTTGTTTACATCAAATGTTTGGAAAGACAGAAAAGAGATGAAGATAAATGAAATCCATTCCATATTTTTGCCTTTATCTGTTGTTTTCATCAAAACAAATTGACCATCTCTCAGATTAGAAGTAATAAACTGGTAATAAGTCTGAGAGGTGTTCTCCTCTAAGCTGCTGACTCCAATCTGTCAAAGATCAAAGGGACCAGAAGCTATTAATGATGGTTGCTCAGAGTGTGAAATGAATTCCACCAGCTCTCAACTGGGAAGTCCCCAGAAAAGCCAGAAAAATAACTGGCCATGAACAGCAATTCCAGTGGCTGCCTCCATACAGCTAAACCTTAGATTCCCATGCTGAAAGAATGATATTGGCCTCTCTGGTTTTTTCCTTTCCTCCATAGATTTTGACAGACAACTGCAAAGATCTTCAAATTTCAAAGCAAATTCTGCCTTTCTCTTCAAATTCAGTGAGATTTCCTCAGGCTTATGCCCATTGTGTGGTTAAGGTTTGTAATATTAGATATTCTTTCTCCAAATCTGCCGTAAACAAGATGAGTTGGGAAGTATTAGAAGAACCTGTACCTGTTTCATTGATCAAAATAAAGATTTTTTGTTACCTAGAGTTTCACTCTACCATCACCCACTGACACAGTTCATTCCTGGGCACAGGATGCACACACAGACATATACAGGGAAAGTGTAATTCCCACGAGGTAAAATAAAGACACGGTGTGATACGTACCAGCCTCTGCAGGAACTTGGCCTGTCTTGGGACACGGCGAGCAACCTGCAAAGAGTTAATGAAGGGAGTTAATGGAGCCTACTCAGCTTCCAGCAGACATGGCACTTGTTTAAAGCCAGACACAAGTTTGTGCGACTGATCACCCGTGGCTGGGTTCAAATGTTTCTCTGGTTAAAATTAAAACCTGAATCTCTTCTGTATATTAACAGACTCATTGATCAAAGCTCAGCAGTGGAATGCAGCTCTCTCAGGTGAGGAGGTACAGGGTGTTTTGCAAATGGTACTTGGCAAGAGACCCTCTACTCTACATAACAACAGGAACCTCAGTCTTTAGCCATGGCCCTGGATCCTGTGTCTTAGCTCTGGAAGTTTATTCCCTCATTGCTTCCTATGGAGTCACACAAAGGTTGTGTGTCTTTGCCCTATGGCATAGTATAGGGCACACTTCCATCCCTGGAAATATTGAAGGCTAGGCTGGATGGGGCTTGGAGCAACCTGGTGTAGTGGAAGGTGTCCATGGCAAGCATTTGGAACTAGATGATCTTTAAGGTACCTTCCAATCCAAATAATTTCATGATTCTATGATTAATTTAAATTAATGTTGCAGCTTCAGCTGTATTGATATCACCTCAAGAGCAGATCTGTTGCCTTAATATTCTCCACAGGTACTGTGGGTTTATTGTGCAGTGACAGAAAAGCACTAGTTATGCACAAAAAAGTAATAAAGATATTTAAACTCAGCCACAAACCTTACTATGAAATGAGTACTTATGACAGTACAATTGCACTCACTGTATCGCCCTTCACAACTCCTCTCACTTCCCCACACGTGGTGTTTCAGCTCAGCAACATCTCCAAACGAAATCTCTCCCCAAAGCAGAAAGCATAACTCTCTTGTGAATGAGGGAAGCCAAGTGCCTTCTTGAAATGTCAGTGGGACTCCAGAGAGCAGAGGAATGCAATGATATTCTTTTACCTGATTTGCCCTTTCTGTTGATTTCCACTGAAATAATATCAGCCCTTGCCAAAGAGATGATTGTATGTCTGTTTATATCATGCATTGAAAAGCTTGGGAAAGCCCAATGGGGAAATTAAAGTCTCATCCACTAGAATCTTTACTATTTCCTTCTGCATTATTTTAGCCAACATCTAGTAAAATTAGAACCAAGGGAAAACAGCTCCCTTGGGAAGTTTTCAATGTAGAGGAAAGGAAGGGAATTATCTGCACTTTAAATTTTGGAGAAATTTTCAGTCTGGATCTGTTACATCAGGGAAGTGAACGCTCTTAGGAGCCTCCTGTGAGAGCTTGCAGAGTGTCCATCACTGTAGGTTCTTCAGACCAAACCAGATCAATGTCTGTGAAGTTGCTCCTGCTTAGAGCAGAGGCAGGGATGAGAGATCAATAGTACTCAGCACTTTTTTACTAAAGGTTTACATTTTGAAACAAATCCACCTGTTGTTCTGTATGGAATGGTCACTGTGATATTTAAAAAGTAATTGGTGCAACTGGAACCTCCATTACTGGTTTTGTTTTTCCCCACCACAGACCCATTTTATTTGCTTGCTTATTTGCACAAGAAGGCTCTGTGTGACTTGGTCCCTTCAAGAGGTACCTTCTTAAGTCTTGGGCATAAGCCATGGACAGCAGTGAGGAGCTAAGGAGCTCCAGATGGCAATATCCTGCTTGATAGCACTCCATGACTGATGCCAAAGCACTGCTGCAGGGTTTGTGATCAGTCCATTGGACTGTGCTAATCAGGCAGCTTCACTAACGTTGTCTAATTGGAACAATTTCCAAATTATCATCAACCTTCTCAGTCCTCCAAAACACTCATTAAAGCCAAGTAACTGCTAGTAGTGACCCCATAACTTGTTGCCATCTGCTAGTCTTAGCATGGTATATGTAATATAAGCTGTGCAGTAGATTTGTTTATCGTGTCGTATCTTGACCTAACGGAACACCCGCCTGTTCTGAACCTCGCTCAGGTGTTCAGTGAAGACAGACAGATGTCCTCGTTCTAGACATGGCTGTCCCAGGGGACTAGAACACCACCTTTATTTATTCATCTCTGCTTTTCTGATGGGAGTGAGTTACTGCTGCCCCTGACCTACCAGCAACACAGTTGCTGTGAAAACACCCTCATTTGCCTCAAGTGACATCAACCAGATTATTTCAACACTGTAAGCCAGTTGCTTGAGCTGTGCAACTGATTTTCACCCTAAAGCAGGTGAGTGTTCCCAGGTACCACTCCAATGGCAGGACAGTGGTGGAGATATTCTCTCCCACTTGGACAAGTGCATCTGAAGGACGTTGGTTTGTGGCTGAATTGCCCAACAAGGAATATGTGTTCATATTAATCAGGATTTTAAACAAAGTTGCTGAGGTCTTCACAGTGGAGAGAGGTGAACACTTCTAGGGAGATTCTTCCCATTCCAGGTGGGATGATCAACTGAATGACCAACTCTGAGACAGGTACAGGTACATATGAAAAGTCTCACCCTCCTCACTTTTCCCTACTGCATGGCAGAAGATGCCAAACACAGGCAAATACTGACATTTTAGACACACTGGAATATCCCACCTGACCTCCAGCAAGGCACAGGTATTCCATAGGTCCTGCATTGTATCTGTCAGACCCACATGGGTGTCTCAGATACTACAGAGCCCCTCTCAGATCTGATGAAATTCAGATAACTGACTGATACCCTAAGTGACCCAAAGTCAGACCTGAAGGATGTGAGCACAGACCTTAAGCTCAGCCTTTATAGAATCACAGAATAGTTTGGGTTGGAAGGGACCTTAAAGATCATCCAGATCCAAGCCACCTGCCATGGGCAAGGACACTTTACACTAGAAATGGATCACAACCTCCCAAACCACCTCCCAAACTCTCTTGCTAATTTGCAAAAAGTTCATTGCCCTTTCAGCGTCATTTCCTCAGAAAATCTAAGCCACAAAATAACACAACATAACAGCCTTCACCTGCAGAATAATGTGGGGATTTTTCATTGTCAAGAAGCATTTTAGAAGCAGAAATCCATGCGGTTTAATTCATCCAGCACGAGTTAAAAATCAAGTACAGTAAAACCATAGGCAGAAAAACTTTCCTTCGAGCCTGAAATACTCTGAATTACTCAGACTGGCGTGTGGCCAGGACACTGCGTTAACTCCCTTAGCCCTGTGAAATGCCTCGTTAGCACAGCCACGGGGATGTCGGACCGAACCCATCCCCTGCCTGGGGCACCCACCACGGAAGGGTGATCTCCCGCCTTAGCACCTCCAGCACCTCCGACTACTTCCACGCTCGTTAGCAGCAGCCTCCTACAGAGCTGAGCTGCAGGGACAGGTGGAATAAATGCGGGTTTTATCAGATTGCATGTCGATGCTAAAGGTTAAGAAGGCACAAGCCAGCCCTGGCCACCTGCTGCTCCAGAGCAACCACCGCCTTAAAACCTACTTGCTCCACGATGCTGTAGTCTGCCAGCAGCTGCTCCTCCAGGTACCTGGCCATCAGCTCCGAGTCGGGCTGCCCTGCAGAGGTGGGGAAGCCCCAGCAGAGCCACAGCCAAAGGATCATGTTGGAGGGGAGCGCCGGGGGGCTCCTGCCCCGCAGGTAAGAGGAGAGTCCCAGTGCCCGCGGCCGCTGCGGCGCTGCCGGACCGGCTGCGGGAAGGCTGACAGGACACAAAACGACCCACCCTCTTCTCCTCCTTCCCAGCTCGGGACCGGCCCCTTTTCCACTCGGGGCGGCTTCCCGCACTGCAGGGAATCCTTGCAGGGGGTTTCCATCCCTTAGCCAGGGTTCCCGTGGGCAGGAGACACCGCCGTGCCCCTCTCGATGCCTCTCTTGCCTCATGCAGCAGAGAGGGGCGATGCTGGGGGTCCCTGATGTGTTGCCTGTTGTCATTTTGGCACTAGCAGCACCCTGTGGTGGCCCTCAGCAGGGGAAAGGCTGAGGGGACGTTTTCGACACCGGGCTGGGTGCTGAGGAAGGGCCAAGGTGGTGCCAGTGCCTCCAACCCACCGCCTGAGGGACCACAACCCCAGGATGTGCTTCAAGGCTGGGACTTTCCCAAGGAGTGGCACAACCCTCTGGTTCCACCCTCTGTGAAGGAAAAGCTTCTCCTACTCCCTGTCTGGAGAGCCCTGGTTGTTTTGGAAAAGCTACCCTCAGGGCAAGGGCAGAGCCCTCTCCACACCCTTTCCTTGGCACCCCACTGGGTATCCAGGTGCCTCCCCTTGGGAAAAATGGCCAAGAGCCCTGCATTCACCCCTCTTCCTTTCCCACCTGGACTCCATTTCTCAGCTGAGCAAAGTTGGGGGGCTATTTCAGGTCCTGCTCTTCTTCCTTCCATTTCCCAGAGCCCTCTCCTCCCAGACCAGTCCTGGTGTGAGGGGGGGAACCCACAGGGCAGGCCGGGTTCCACCTGGCAACTGCCAGGGACATTCCTGCCAGCTGGCACCAGCCAGGCAGGTTTCATTCCCAGGCGTTTGGGAACTTGTATCTACAGCACTCACCCCAAATCAGGCACATTTGCTGCTTTGTTTTTCTATGCCAGCAGTAACTTCTCAAATCCAGCAGACCCCAATTTTTTGTCTATTTGCTTCTTTTTTTCCCCTCCCAGGTGCAAGGTGCTGCATGCACAAACCTGGCTCAATGTCTCTCTGACCTTGCCGAAGTTTTGTGTCCTCCAAATCTAGCATGTGTTTTGGAGGAGCAGGAACATGCTCGCTTCCCATTCAGGAGGGATGAGGAAAGCTGGAGATGGAGCAAAGGGAATGGCAACACGGGCAACACCTTTGGAACTCCCTGTTAGCAAATTCATGGCTCACACTTAGGCTGAAGTGACACTGTGTTCACACACAGGCCCCTTCTGGCATTGCCAGCAGGTGGGAAAGAATCGAGAGCCTGGCCAGTTCCTTTCCCACTGGGACCAGTCTACCACTGGCAGGTACAAAGGTCTCTGTAGTGGCCACTTCCTCAGTAGAAACTGCAGAGTTGGGCATTACTGCAGGGAATGACAAAGGTCTGATGAGGCTGGAGAAGAGAATATTTTGGGAGAAAGACAGAGGAATCTGTAGGAGGATACTTCAGGCCCCCAGAGGCCCCTCAAATGGTTCCTTTACTGATCTGATCCCTACCAGCAGACAGCTGAGGCATTATCTTTATCTCCTCATCACTTCAAAGTGAGATGGAAAAGGTCTCAACCATCCATTTGGAAATCAATGAACACTCAAAGCAATGGTTCAGGCTGAGACCTTGTTTAAGGACACACAAAAAATGGTTTGAAATTTGTTCCCAGTTTGGTTCCAGTTTGTTACAGCACCTGCATGTCTTCTCTGGCTGAGACAGAAGTGCACTGGAGCAGCATGGAAAGTAGGACTGCAGCTTCCTGAGCCCTCACTGCTGACATCAGGGCATTAATGTGCTCCTCAGCCTGCTCTGACCATGTTTCACTAACCTGGGGACACAGATGAATAAAAGCCTTTCAGTATATGCTTAGAAATGCTGGAAACAGACATTTAAACTAATACACATTGCATGATTTTCCTACGGTTCTGGAAAACGTAGAGGAAATCAAGGTATCCTTGTAAAAGCAAGTCAAAACTAGTCTGCTAAACCTAGAGGTAACAGTAGTTTCTGCTGAGGAAGGGAAGATGTTTGCCAGTTTGAAATAACCATTGCACAGTCAGGAGGCATTTGGAATAACATCTGAGTTTCACCAGCTGTTCCTCTTTGCCTCCTGATCAGTATGCAGCCACTCTGCTTCTCCCCCTGCACAGGTGAGGAGCTGAGGGCCAGAGAGAATCCAAACAGTGAGACAATGCAAAGACGCTGCAATAAAGCTGATCCTGAGCACACCTGGTTAAAGGAGGATATTCAAGCCAGAACAAGATCCTCGAGCAGGTACAGGATAACCAACAGGCATGAGAGAGTAAGCTGGGAAAAGCATTGCCCCTCCTGAAGGGATTAAGAGCAGCCAGTTCTGCTTATGTTCCCCCAGCAAGGGCACGGGAGGACACAGCACGTAGCTAAGTAAGGCTGAGGTGTATTTTGATGTGGCTCAGGTACAGTTTGTTTTGGTGAGTGAACATTCAGCCTGGGGTCTTGATTGTTCACATTATCCCTTCTTCCGCCTTCTTGGAATACAGCCTCCTGATTTCAGGAGCTAACATGGCAGGACTGTTCTGGGGGTGCTGCTGGAGTCCAGGAAAGGCAGTTACTCAGGTGTGTTCACATCAGATATGTTTGAGGCTGACTTTTGCCGACTTAGCAGGATGAGCAGCTGTTCTTTGGATGAGGGCTCAGCAAATTAAATTGCCTGGCACGCCTGCGGCCAGAGTAAGCAGAGACACCAGGGAGGGTATGATCCAACAGCTGAGCTTCCACACACATTTTGCCTGGAACAGATCATGTTAGGTCAAGGAATCTCCCTGTGTTGACACACAAACACAGGCACCTTGGTGATACTGACCTCATGCGGGGGCACCCACATTAAATGCCCAACCATAAGTGTCTGAACCAATAATTAAATCTACCCAAAGCAACTAACAAACCATATGATTTAGTAGCATTCAAAGCCGGCAATTGAATCAAGAAATTGGCAAGAATCCCAAAGGGTTACACAGGTGCAGTCTTAGATAATTAATTTTACCCCCGAACATTTACCATGAAGTTCAAGGAATTGCATTCTGTGCTTTCCTTCAGGTCTTAATCTAAGCAATCTCCTCTGAAACATCTGGATGGGACCTGATGGTCCCCAGTTCTGATACTATTGAGAGGTGCCTGTGTCCCTGAAGAGTCAGAATGGTTAGTTTGGAAGAGTAAAGATTATCTAGTTCCAACCCCCCTGTCACAAGCAGGGATGTGATCTGGTAGATTAGGCGTCCACAGCTTCTTTGGGCAACCTGTTCCAGTGTCTCACCACCCTCTGCATAAAGAATTTCTTCCCAATATCTAATCTGAATCTCTCCTCTTTTAGTTTAAAACCATTTCTCCTTGCCCTGTCACTATCTTCCAATGTAAAAAGTCAGTCTCCCCCTTTTTTATAAGCTCTCTGTAAGTACTGAAAGGCTTCAATGAAGTCTCCCCAGAACTTTCTCTTCTCCAAGCTGAACACCCCCAGCTCTCCCTGCCTGTCTCAAAAGCAGAGCTGTTCCAGCCCTTAAAGCAGGGTCCCACAAGGGCACAAATGAGTAGAAAGGTATGCTCTGGGCTCCCAGTGCCTGCTGATCTCCCTGTTGCCATTAACTGTGTGCACCATTGCCCAGCAGAGCATTTCAGAACGTCCAAATCTCATATTATTCTGATGAAAAACACTCAACGTCTCTGTCAAAAGGCCTTGGTGCTGGGGGTGTTTGATTCTGTCTGGGGGACTGCTGTGAAACCCACCTTGAAGACATCATCAGAGCAGACAGGAAGGTCTGAAACCAAGCAACCCTTTTCTGAATGTCCATATATAATTTCCCAGCATGGTTGGTGTGTGGTGGGATGAACATCAGGGCAGTAGCACCCTGGGTAACTGTGCTGCCTTGCAGGTACAGCCTGTTCTTACCTGGATCACCGGAAATTTCCAGATATGAAATTTAATATGGGAAAGGGAAGCTGGCTATCTTGCAGGACACAGAAATTGTGGCATTTCTCCCCAGGTGCAAGCCAAGTTAACACAATTTAATTATTAGGAGGGATGGAAATTTCTAGCCCTAACTCCAAATGCTTCAGGGAGGACAGTGCATGAAAACTCCCAGAGGAATCCCAGTCATGAGAGAGCAATTCATGAAACTACCCAACGGACACATAGCACAAAACATCCTACTGAGCTCCTGTTCTCCTCCTGAAGTTCTAGGGATGTTCACCAAAACTGATAGTAAGGCTCAGTAACATCAGTACTTGGTTTTCTCATTTATTTTCTGTACTTTCTTGAGAAATTTCGGCTTTTTGGACTCTTTTGGACAGTATATTTGAGCAATTCATGCCATCTAGTGGTCACACTGGTTTCCCACTCTTGATATTTTTACAGAAAAAAATTAAGCCACATTTAGAGGTTGTAAGAGGACTGAAATAAAGAGTTACAAAATCAATTTTTAAAACAAGTGTTGTTCTAAAGGAACTTCTTTGTATCTTCAGAGCAGCAGTGATTTTGCTTCCCTGTTCAGGGGCCCAGATAACTCCAGAACAGCTTTAAGTTTCTGATGATAAAGGACTGGTCACCCTGAACTAAGGGCACCTGTGTGAACAGAAATCAGCTTTTACACAAAATTCAAGGTATTTCAGATACCACCAACACAGCAAAGACTGAGTGCCATCCTGCTACTCCTGCAGCCCTGGAGAAGCCCTGTCATAGCTAAAGCTCTGATCATACTCATGGAGGGTTGTCCTAAGCTAACTTTAAGGCAACTTAGAGTGCTGGATTGTATCACAAATAGTGTGGCCAGCAGGGCCAGGGCAGTGCTTGTGTCCCTGCACTCAGCACTGGTGAGGCCACAATTTGAATTCTGTGTTAAGTTTTGTCCCCTCACTACAAAAAAGGCATTGAGGTGCTCAAGTGAGTCCAGAGAAGAGAATGGAGTTGGGGAAGGGTCTGGAGCACAAGTCTGGTGAGGAGCAGCTGAGGGAGCTCGGGGAGGGCTCAGCCTGGAGAAAAGGATGCTCAGGGGGAACCTTATTGCTCTCTATAATTCCCTGAGAGGAGGGTGGAGCCAGGTGGGGGGTGAGCTCTTCTTTCAGTTAGCGAGTGATAGGTTGAGGGGAAATGGCCTCAAGTTGCACTAAGGAGAGGTTTAGATTGAATAATAGGCAAAATTTCTTCACCAAAAGTGGTGTCAAGCACTGGAACAGGCTGTCCAAGGCAGTGGTGGAGTCACCATCTCTGGTGGAAATTAAAAAACATGTAGATGTGGCACCTGGGGACATAGTTTGGTGGTGGCCTTGGCAGTGTTGGGTTAATGGTTGGACTCGATGATCTTAGAGGTGTCTTCCAACCTAAATGATTCTTAGATGAGTGTCCTGCAAAGCCTGTGTGCTAGTTTGAGTACAGCCTAATGTTTCCTAAGATTCCTAACCAATCTGGAGCTGTGTCATCTCCCACGTTCAAGCTCCAGAATTGCCTGAAAAATTGTGGGAGAGGGTAAATAAGTACTAATTATTCAATACCTCTTCCAACACAACATCTGTGAAACAGCATATGGAATTATCACGTGCCAGGTTCAAAATGGTCAAAAGGCCATGGTTCTTTCTGTGTGTAGTTAAGGTGTAGAACTTCTCACAGGATGATGTTAATGCTGATTTTATATCCAATCTTCAGAGGAGAAAATAGGGTTTTGGAAAATAAATTAACTAAGGACTGCTAAATAAAAGGAAGACATCTCCAGATATTAATATTATGTAGTGAATATAACATACTACAATATGATATATAATACAATTAATATAATACAATATAATGTAATGTGATGTAATATAATGTAATGTGATATGACATAATCTAGAAGACATAAAATGTCTGCTGTTTTGTCCCTGGGTTCACACAGTAATTCAGTCTTTTCCACTGAAGTTTCTCAGAAGTCTGCAAATACCATTTTTCCCTGGAAGAATGGACAGGATACCCACATCCTCTTGCCAGAGGCTTGCTTCCTTTCTTCTTTCCCCCTTTTCCTTTGCTGTCTGTCTTGGGTTGAGCTGGCAAAATACCAACTGCCCAACACAGTGTCAGATGACATGAAATAAGGGGTGGAGACTGTGGTAGTTTACTTTATCCCATCTCTCGAAGTGCCTAAAGAGCCAGGAAGACCAAAAACTAGTTTCAAAAGCCTTGGTACATCCAGGGTACTGCATGCATCTGAAAATATCATCAGATATTTTCACATGGCTAATTTTGAAAAACTAGAACTGTTCCACCAGCAGCTATGATACTTTCCCAGAAGAATGGAAAAAGGAGTATTTATATGGGTCAGGATCCAACCCAAAGGTCTCTGCCAAGCCCTGTAGGTTGGCTGGGTGGGAGGGCCCATGGAGAAGCACAGCGTTGCTGCCTCCATCATGCTGAGACCCAGTCTGCACCTCACTTACTATAAACAAACAAGCCAAGAGAGACTCCTTGCTGTGATCTTTTGAAGTTTTGGATGCTCCACGGTCTGTGCCTAGCAGGAAGTTAATCAAACATCACGGGAAGCTACAAAAGCAAGGAGTGAGCCTATCCAGGCTGGAGCTGGTATCGAGGGCAGGGGCGAGTGAAGGCACTATTTGGATAACCCTTGCTCAGGCACCACAGCTCGGACTTGTGTTGCAAGGCAAATATTTACCTACAGCCTAAACAAAGTCAGCATTTCAGAACTTTGTTCAAAATCCTGCAAAACTGAGCTGTTTCCTTGAACTTGTCTCAGAGAAGGGAAGAACTTTTGTGTTGTACCTGTGTGGGCTGTTTGCAGGAGACAAGCTGGAGGAAAATGAAGGATCTGCTCTGCTTCCTGGTTTTGTTCCTCGTTTCTGGAGTAGGAAGCTTTGATCTTGTTATCGATGAAATTCCAGATGTGAGTATTCAAAGACAGGGCCTAGGTCTCCCTTCCTTACTGAAGTTCATATGGAAGCTGCAGTGGGAGCAGAACTGGGTCACTACTTCACCTCCCTGCTTGTGTCTCATGAACTCTCTTCTACTTTTATCTGTAAATGGGACTGTTCTGATCATTGGTTTTCACCTGTCATTTGTAGTGTCACTTTTTCAATATCAAAATTGGGATAGTAGGAGCATAACTACAACTTTTTTTTCAAATGGGTTTTCTATTTATACTTCAGTGTTGTTCTTTCTGTTTGTTTTAACCTTTAAACAATCAACTGGGCTTCTACGCTCAGATCTTCAGCATATTTTATATCCTGTTTCCCTGGAATAAGCAGAAATAGAGCACTCAGACATTTTTGTGAATGGGGTCTCCTGTATGGACCACTGTGAACTTCAGTAAAGTTTCACGTGGAATGGGGTTTTTGTTAACAGTAATTCAAATATGGAGTGAAGATCTTATTGACTGTACATTCCTTAGCAGGGGGATGAGATAATTTATAGAAGAGCTTAATTGGGTTAATACAATGATGAACAGAAGAAGTTATTAGCTTTGACGCTGAAACTGAGCCCAAATTTAAACCCCTGGACTCAGGTGAACTTAGATCTGGGTGTCTGTACCTATTTCCACATTGCAGTGTTACGTTATTTCTGTGAAGTCAGCAGGGATGATGCGAAGTTTTTTTGTGCTTTGCAGGACTAAAAAAACCCCATTAGTGAGCTGGGATGTCCTAATTTTCTTTCTTCTTAGAGCCATTTTCTTGGCACAGGCTGATTTTTAAACTGAGTTTGTAATTCCCAGGAAAAATATTCCAGACCTGCAGTCCTTTCTAACTGTAGATGCTGTGGCAGTTTAACATCAATGTGCTTAGATAATTTAAGTTCATTTTGTGCAAACCTTTGTGTGTATAATATCATGTGAATTATAAAGGGACTCATGTACTTAGATTTGTTTATTGGCATAAATTAAACTCATACCAAAATTTAATTAATTTTTAATTTAATTCATTTTAATGAGTTTAATTTTGTTTTAATAGTGTTGGTCTGGTGTGAGACCCACACTTCTAACTGAATCAGTGCAGCTTTGCACTTGGAAAAGACCTGATGTTCTTCTGCTGTCAACAGGATAAATTTAGCTCTTAGATATATTAGTGTGCAACAGAGAAAACTTCTACTGGTTTGAGCAGAAATTCTCTGAACTTGCTGATTTAAGCGAGATAAGCGTCTGAAATGCAGTAGTTACCATGGCTAGACCCATCCTAATGATAATCGTCTTCCTCTTGCTCTTTATGGTCATTTCATGTTAAATATTACTCCTTGTTTCAGAGGAAAGGCCATAAAATGATGGTAAAGGTCATGATCTGATAAGATATTATAGAGCTGATTGGCCTCTGAGGGAAATTGAATGTGTGAGGATGCAGGATTTTGGTCTCAGGTGGTTTGTGCATCTGCTCCCCATTTGCACCAAGGGGAGGTAAATTCCTTTTGGAACTCTATTAAAGAGCTAATCAATAAAAAATCAAGTGATAAATCAAACAGTAAGGCTGCAGCAACAGCTCTTTCTTTCTTCCTCTCTCTTCTTTAGGATGCGGAAAACATGATTGACATAGAAATTGATGGATTTCCTTCAAGCTCCAAGGCGAGAAATGGCAGGTACCAGGTAGAGTATCCAAAAATGCTTCCAAAAAAGGGAATTTAGAATACCTGGGAGCTCTCTCCAGGTGACTTGTCAAGGGTTGTGAGTGTGAAATCAGGTGGGACCAGCAGGTCGTTATAGGCATTGAGACTTCAATATCTCTTGTTGGGATAAGAACTGTTACTATTCTTTAAGCTCAACAAGGCTTTGTGACATATCTGTGCTCCCAAGGAACACAGTACAGATTATAAACAATGGAGATATTTCTTTAATATCATGTATAGTGAAAATCCCATTGATAATGGTGAGGCTTTTCGATGAGAAAATGGAGACTTACTTCAGACACTGGCAGTGTAGACTGAAACCTTTCAGTCCTGCAGGTAGTAAGTTCATTTATATTTAACTCTGGTCGAAAATGTGACACTATGTTCCAGTGTCATCTGGGTGATGAGCTGGAGGAGAATTTGTTCCATCACACTGATGGGAAACAGAAACATTTAAAGCAGCATTGCAAGAGTTTTCCCATGTTTTACACAGTACTAATTAATAATAATGAAATCAGTTGTTTGAAGGTATTAATTTTATTACACTGCATGAAAGAAATTATTATCAGAGTGGGCCTTGTCCTCTACCAAGCTCTGGTGCTGCCCTTCTTGAGTTTGTTCAAGACAGTGAACAAACAAAAGATCCTCTTGAATAAGGTTGGATTTCCGAGCATCCTTGAAGTTACTCACAGGCAAACCTGATTCCCCTTTATCCTAAAGCTTTTCTGAAGGAGCCTCAGTCAGAGTGTAAGTGGAACTTATTGACAACTAAAGCCCCCATAGCAGTGGCAGAAAATGGCAGATTTTAGCATGAGTATGAGTCAAGTCCACTCACAATTGCCAGTACTCTAAATAAACAACTTAATCATGATCCAAGCAGAAATTCTCTCTAGCTGCACTTCTTCAGGGCATCATTTTCTTTCCAACATGTCTGTATTAGTGCCATATGTATTATGCTGCCTCTGTTCCCAAAATTTCCAGATACATAGAGGCATAGACATATGCATGTAGTAATTTGCAATTCTACTAATGGTTTTATTATACCAGTTTATTGCCTATATTCCCATATACTATTTCCCATCCTTTACCTATCAAATGAATCTTTGCAAATCATAGAACTAAAATCTCAGCTGCCCTTATATTGAGTCACAATAAAAATAATCAATGAGATTAAACTGAACTATGCAAAACATCTTGAGACTGCAGCTCTTAATGAACAACAGGCACAGTTCTTCACTGTTAATCACCAGAGGAAGGCTGTCTTCCAAATTTTTGTTTCAGAATTATGTTTTTCTACAGCAAGGCAGACCCAGTGAAGTCACTAGCCCATTGGCAATAACACAACAGAGCTCCTCTGCAGACCCTACTGAGTATCTTTAAATAGACAGAGTTATTTTTTAGGTCCAGATCAGGTATTCTGGTGAAAAATATTTGCTCCTGAGTAATCCAAAAAATGCTGTGCCTCAGTTATGTGGATGGGCCTCATGACCACAGCAGCAGAGTGTCCCATGGGTTGGAATGCAGGTGACCTTGTGAACCTCTATATGCTGGTGCAGGGCTGTTATCTCTGCTTGGGAGACAGATAATGGAGCTTGTGTCTAGACTTTGAGGCAGGGTATTCTTCCTCAGTGTTGGTCCTGGTATCTGGGTGTTGAGAATCAGGTCAGATCACACCTACTTCCTTAGTGTCTGCCTGCCTGGTTGCCTCTCCAAGAGAAACAGCACAGGAAGAAAAAATGGAAGGAGTGAGAGTTTCTCATGTTAATTTCTGTCAATTGCAGTGGAGTATCTCAGAATCTGCTTTCCTTATTTAACTAAGTAGCTGCAATATTTATGCCCAGTGATTTGAACAAAGCTCATTGTGAGGGGCTAAATACCCATAGCCTGCACAGGTGCCAGAAGACAGCTCTCAGTACCTGAAGACAGGGCTGGTATCCATCAGACAGACCCTTCAAACAGTTCCTGAGACACTTGTTGCCTTCATCCTAATTAGGAATTTGATGCATGTTAGGTATGGCACGAGATCTTCTTCCTGTGCAGTGCCATTGTCAGCAGGTCTGCATGTGGTTTAAAAACAAAGATCAGCCATGAATCCTCATGCCACAGATAGCACAAGTCTCATGTGCCACAGAGGTCCATGTTCTGAGTAACCACATCAGTGCTCAGACCTGAAGGATTGGTATCTTCAAGGCCACATTGGGTGGGTCTTGAAGCAACCTGGTCTAGTGAAAGGTGTTCCTGCCCAAGCAAGGGGGCTTGGAATGAGACGGTTTTTAAGGTCCCTTCCAACCCAACCCATTCTGTGATGCTATGTTTCTAAGAGTCTATGATTCACGTAGCTGAATATAGAGGTACAGCTCTGTCCTCCTAATATGTTGGAGTGGCTGCCCTCTGCAGCCTCTGGGATCCCAAGGGGAATGGTTGGTCTACCCCATGTCTGATCTCTAACAAGAGCTGTGGGAGTCACTATGTGTGCCAGTGATAAGCTCCTGTCTCCATCAGCACCTCCCTCTTCTCCTCTACCCATCAAAAACAGTCAGGAAGGGAACATGGACATCTTGAAAGCTTTAAGCACCATTTCTAAAGTGGGTCAGGAACCCTAAGCTGAGAACCAGAAAAGTACCCCAATATAACAAATCCCTTCTGTGCTAAGGTCTTGGCCTTCGTCTTTTCAAAATTGCATTTGTTTCAGTTAAGGCTGGTTTAGTCTTAATTTGTATTGATGCTGATGATGCTCCCTATGCCAAGGCTATGTGTGGGGGCAACAGTTGTTTTTCATGGCCTGGTTCTTTACCAGATGTGAGTGACCAGTTCACTGTAAGGGAAGTTTATGGGGTGTTAGGATGGACTGAGCAACTATCAGTCCATCAGGCTTTGCAGTGGTTCTGTAGAGAGCCATAAACTTCCAGATCCTGAAATCCCAGTTCAAATGGTTCAGCTAGAGCCTGTGTAGCTAGAAAATAAAACCCTACATTCCTCAGGCAGGTAAAAATCCTGCCTTCTCTCTGTCTGGCTTTAAAGGATCCTTAAAATAATCTCTTTAAAATTATCTTGCTTTGACATCATCATCTCTTATACAGCACAAAATTTCCCTAGAAACAGTATATTAATTAGCTTCAGATGAACCTTATAACTGTAGGTCAAACTTTATGCTCATCATGTGACTAATGCCATTTTCATGAGCATCTTCTGTGGTTTTGGGTCCTCTCAAATTCAGATGCTACTGAAACCTTACATGAGATCTGCATATTTTGGTATGTTTTTATAATTTAGCCATAGATATCTGAATTAGTCTCCTTAAGTTCCTGCAGAGCTGTGGAGTTGAATGGCTGAGCTCAGTTGCCACATGTATGGATCTAGCAGTGTCCAAGATACCTTACTGGGTGTTAGATATCATGGAAAACCTACAGGAGCTTCATGATCTGCTGGATCCCAAGATGACAGCCAGGGTGGAGCCCCTGGGCACTGTCAGCAGCACTGAGTGCCCACTCCTCTAATCCCTACAGTCAGGATGGTTTAGGGCAGGACTCATTGAACCAAACCAAGGAATTTATTTTCAGATAGTCCATTGACCCTGGAGAGCTGAGCCTGCCTAATTGTGATGATAACACCAACCTAGATCTCTGCATTAAACAATTATATCCCCCACTAGAACTCAGTGAGCCAAATCCCACCCCAGGACTGCTTGTGTGAGCTTTTTTAGGGAATTAAACCGAACTACTCAAATGGCCGCAAGATGTCACCACTTCTTCACAGAAATTTCCAAATGAAACTATTCACAGGGTGAGGGGAAAACCCACAACCACTAATGAGCTATTTCAGGTCTAAGTAGTGCATACATAACTAACTTTCATATGTACAAGAATATATGTTTATATATATATATACACATCAATTACACAATAGTTTTTAAATACTTACATATTTAATATAAATAAATATTCTCTAATATAAATGAAAGCAAAATGATCTAAAAAAGTCTGGGATTTGAGGTTTTCCCACTTTTCATAGAAAAACAAAAAAAGAACCTTTCCATTAAAAGCCACAAGTGTTTGAGGAGGACTTTCTGCCATCATGTTTTGGTTTCAGGAAGAATGTTTTTGTTCTAGAAAAGAATGTTTTCTCTTAAAAAACCCAAACCAAACAACAAAAAAAACCCACAAAAAACAAAAGACAGAGGAAGAGAGCTGTCCTGCTTTTGTAAGCCTCTGAGTCATAGCTGTGAGATAACATGTTCCAACATCCCATGTATAAATACATAAAATAAGACAAAAGGAATATTGACACTAAGTCTGAGAACTCAAACCAATTTTCATTCATGTCCAGAGAAGGGCAATTGACTGGGGAAAGGCCTGGAGCACAAGCCTGATGAGGAGCAGCTGAAGGAGCTGGGGTGTTCAGTCTGGAGAAAAGGGGGCTCAGGGAGAACCTTATTGCTCTCTGTAATTCCCTGACAGGAGGGTGCAGCCAGGTGGGGTCAGTCTCTTCTCCCAAATAATAAGGGACAGGACAAGAGGAAACGGCCTCAAATTGCACCAGGGGAGGGTTAGATTGGATATTAAGGAAAACTTCTTCACAGACAGAATCGTCAAGCATTGGAACAGGATTCCTGTGTAAGTGGTAGGATCACTATCGTTGGAACTGTTTAAAAATCTGTGTGGATGTGGTGCTTATAGACGTGGTTTAGTGCTGGACCTGGCAGTGTTGGGTTAATGGCTGGACTCAATGATCTTACAGGTCCTTTTCAGCCTTAATGATTTTGTGATTCTCTGTGATTCCACAATTCATAATCTCAGCAAACAGCTTTTAGACACTGTCTGATCCCTGTTTTGAAACAGCCAGTCTGTGTTCTCAGCTTTGCTGAAATACCTTCTCCATATTTCTCTCTTCCAGCGAAGCACATCCGACTGGGGGTATGTTGGAGATCTGGTGAGTATTTTTCTTCCTCTGTGGAAAATAATACTGAACAAAGTGATTTTCTAGTTAACCATTTTTTGGAAATCAATCCTTCTGTTTGTTCAGTTTGTTGTTTTTACTGCCAGTTGGGTATTAACCTATTTTCTTTAAACAGAGCACTGTTTGTTCAATGCTGTTGATACATCTGCTCTTGGAGGGAGAAGGGTATGGTAAATATGAAGAAATAAGCATCAAAATTGATTAGACAATGTCTTAATAGACCAGTTTAATACTGTTCTCCCACAGATATGGTTTAACTATTTACAATATTAGGTGAGTAACCAATTCTTCAGGTCTCCTTTATTTAGGACCTTTAGTGAAAATGTGAGTTCTCTCCTCCTCAGCATATGATGTTTAGGATTACTGTGCAGCTTTCCATGCTGGATTGCAACAATAGAGTGATTCCAAGGACTGATTGCATGGTGAAAAGCAAGGAAAATATTCCTTCTTTCAGCTGAAAGGTTATAATGAACTATATTCATACAAGTATCCTGCCACAATCGCCTCGTAAAATATGAAATTGAGCTCATGTCCCATCTAGCTGCTACATTTTAAGGAACAGCACTTAAAAAATTGGTACTGAGACTATAAAAAAGGTTGATATTGCCCTCTAGGGCATTTTTTCTAGCCCTGTCCTAAATTTATAGACTAATTTTGTCCATTACAGGTGGAGGATGATGACAAGATAGGCCTTTACAGCTACAAGGTTCAATCCACTATAACATCTCGGATGGCCAACACAATGATCCAGGCCAAAATGGTGAATAATGCCAAAAGGCCACAGCCCATAGTGTTTGATGTGCAAGTCCCCAAAGGAGCTTTTATTGACAACTTTACTATGTAAGTAGTGGGCAGGTACCAGCCTTGTGCTCTGGCAGTGTTCAGTGGGGGGGAAGGAAATATTTGTAAAAGCAAAATACCTCTTATTAACTACCAAGTTCAGTGCAATTTTAGCAGGCTTTCCCAAAGAAAAAGTCATGTCATATATCTGTCTGTCTGTCTGTCCAGCTCTTCCTCACCAGTAATTATTGGGCCATTGACCAATATCAATACAACTGGACAAAAAGTCTCCAATGGAATGAGCTTCCACATGTCTTGTGCAAGTTGGCACCAGATCAAAGACTGACACCCAAATTAGAGCCCTCACTGAAACTAGCCTGGTTCAGTATCCATTCAGAGAGGCAGCAGTCAGCTTGCTGGTCTGGAGACATGCCCTGCTCTGTGTTCCAAACCAGCCATGGCATCAGTAACTTCCTTCCATGCCCAAAGCATGGGGAAAGTGTGGAGGAAGTGGAGGAGAGCAGATCCTCCTCAGAGCACAATAGTGCTGGCTACTTGAAATAAAAAGCAGGTAGGGAAAAGGATGCAGATCTAGTGAAAATCCGACTTCATTACTTTGTGGTTAAACAAGAACCTTCTTATTTCATTTCCCACCAGTTCAGATTTCACTGATGCAAAGTGAAGTAACGTTGGCAATTGTAAAGTTGTTTCTTTTGCAAGCTGTCTGTGCTTCTCTCTCCTAGGGATATCAACGGGATAACATTTACCAGCCATATTCGGGAAAAATCTGAAGCCAGAAGAATGTACTCTCAAGCAAAAGCCAAAGGCAAAGCTGCTGGAATAGTCAGGTATAAAGACTTTGGCATGTGGGTTTTGTAGTGAACTTATTCACAGGAGAACTGAGGTGACCTATCCCAGGAAGAGATAGATGAGGAGGAATCCTGGGTAGGAAAATGCTTACTTAGAGCAGCTCTGATTTTTAATTGTCATGGACTTAAACTGTGTTTCTGCTTTCAGCTGTGCTAGCAGGCAACTGCATCTCCCTGATACAAGCCACAGTTAGAATCAGATTCAGCAAATGCATCAATTTAAACCAAAATACAGAGAAGCTTTCTTTCTCCCTGTGTTTTCTCAAAATAACTCCACAGCTGACTTTTCAGGAGCAATGCCTTGGATATGGAAAACTTCCAAACTGAAGTGAATGTGCCCCCAGGAATGAAGATCCAGTTCCAACTTCACTACCATGAAATGATTCGAAGGAGACTGAGCTCCTACGAGCATGTCATCTCTGTGAAGCCAGGACGCCTGGCCAAGCACATGGAGGTAAAGCAGAGCTGGTGTGTGGAGGCAGAACCTCACAGGTGAATCCTTTCTGAGAAAGCAGCCACAGTTCCTACAAGCCCCATAGCAGGACACATCATCAGGGATGTGTCACTGCCCATGGCAGGGGGGTTGGAACCAGATGATCCTTAAGATCCCTTCCCAACCCAACCCAATCTATGATTCTATGATTCTAAGAGAAATCATCTTCTAGTTGTGGAGGGATAGCCTTTCAGAGATCATCAGCTCTCATAGGACACCATCTCATGTAGTTGTGATTATTGTGAAAAGCACTGTTCCAAATAAATAACAATATTGTTTGTTTTTCCTTCAGTCAAGACAAGTTTATACAAGCATGTATACATGTCAAAGTTTATTTGCAGGTGGTTCTGATGTAAGTCAGTCATGATTCAGGAGATGCCCAACTGTGTCAGTATGAGAGGAGGCAGGACACATTTGTTCCTCACTGGACCAGATTGCTCCAAGCCCCATCTAACCTGAACACTCCTAGGGATGAAGCATCCACAACCTCCCTGGGCAGCCTGTTCCAGTATCTTACCACCCTCACAGTAAAGAATTTCTTTGGTATATCTAACCTAAATTTCCACTCTTTCAGTTTGTACCCATTACTCCTTGACCCATCACTACACTTCCTGATGGAGAGCCCCTGTCTATTTTCCCTGGAGGCCCCTTGAGACACTGGAAGGTGCTGCGAGGTCTACACACAACCTTTTCTTCTCCAGGCTAAACAGTCCTAACATTCTCAGGCTGCCTTCATCCGGGAGGTGTTCCAGTCCCCTTATCAACTTCATGGCCCTCCTCTAGACTTGCTTCAACAGTTCCATGTCTTTCTTATGTTGGGATCACCAGAACTATGTGCAGTATTGTTATTATTCTGACTAAGTTTTACTCTTACCCTCTTTCTTAGACTCATCCAAAGGTCTCCTGTGTCCTCTATCAACATACACAAGATGCAGGGTTTGTTGGACATTTCCACCTGACCATTCTTATGTTCCTGTTTCAGTGTCTTCTTCAGCTTTCCATGGCTTCAGCACAAGCTGTATATGTTTGCTGCTCACATTTCCTTGCTGTAGGCTGTGGTCTGCATCAAGCAGTCCAAGGGCCTGAGTTAGTCTTGCCATAAAGGTCTGTGTTCTGCCTCCTGTTAGTCTTAGTAACTATTCAGAAACACAGTCAGAAAAAAGGCCTTATCTCAGGCTAACAGGATAAAAAATCTATTTTCAAAATCACCTTGGCTGTCCAAACAAAAGCAAAAATACTCTCTTTCCTGTCAATAGCATGAGTACAGAAGGAGACAACTCACCATAGAGAGTTCCTCCTGGCTTCCTAACCCAAAGCAGCACTGATGCAGCATCACTTTGTGTTTCTTTTGTGCTTTTTCCAACAAATTCTTCATATGCTTTGGACAGTCTTATTTTTCCTCTCTACCATGGTCAATTTTCAACATTGAATGGATCCCGACCACGAATGAGGCTGGCCCTACTGGAACATTCTCAAAGGGAAGCCACCCTCCAACTGGAGTTTGTCTTGGGAGAGTTCCTAAGATCCTGGTACTACATTGGGACTGCTCCACACTAAACATCCTCCCTTCCTGCCTTTAGGTGGATGTCCGCATTATTGAGCCTCAGGGACTTCGCTATGTGCATGTTCCTAATTCACTTGGAGATCACTTTGATGGAATCACCACCATCTCCAAGGGAGAGAAAAAGGTAACCAGTCACAGACTGGAAATAGCACAAAAACTTCATTTTTCACACTTGTCTCTTCTATGCATTCCTGGCATTATTTCAAACCTGATGGGAGCAGGAAAAAATATGGCAAAAATCTGTCTTTATTTCCATAATATGCCAGGCACTATTGTTTCTTGATATACAGGCTCAAATTTATGTCTCATTCACCCACATTCCCAGTAAATTATTTCAGAGGTCTTACGTGGCTGTATTATGTCTTATCTTCTCAGGAAATTCCAAGTCGTCCAGTTAAAACAGAAGGAAAGCCATAAATTCTGTGTGACCAACCAAATGACTAATTAATATGTTCCCTAGTATTCAATTTACAGACAAAAGAGCTCTTGTTTGTTTGGGGGCGAAAATCAATTAAAATCTATTTAAAATATTGATGACATTATGGATAGTTTCAACCAGGAAAATGTTAAATGAGGCAATATATTACGTACTAGAAATGGTTTGCACAGTTCTAATTGAAATATTTGGTGCTGTACATGGGTCATGTTATTTGTGTCACAGTTGCTACTACTGAATCAACATACCCAGGCAAACCTTGGTGCTGGTTTTTGTTTGGTTTTTTTTTTTTTTGGAAGTGACAAAGTCCATTTTCCACTTAAACTCAGAGTACAAGTAATGAAAACAGAAAAGCATTCATCAAAATCAGGTATTTCATGAAGAGACAAACTCCTTCTGTTTCAACATCCACCTTTGACACAACACCTGACTGATTGATGATCTCTTCTCATTTCAAGGCTCACGTTTCCTTCAAGCCAACGATGGCTCAACAACGAAAATGCCCCACGTGCTCATCCACAGCAGTGGATGGAAACTTTGTGGTGCAGTATGATGTGAACAGAGAAACCACAGGTGGAGAGCTGGAAGTAAGTGTTGCTCTTCCACTGGGAAGAGAGATCTGGGAATACAAGAATTGCCATCGTTAAGCAAACTGTGCTAAACTTCATCCTTCAGGAGAATAAGCATGACAACAAGCTCTGTATCCAATTGAAAGAACAGAGGGATTTTAAGTGGGCAGAATGGATTTACTTAATTTATGACTAAGACATGGTCTTACATATAGTCAGGAGCAACTCCTGTCATGTCCAAAATCCAATGTCTTTATACCTAACAGCATTCTGGTGATTTAATGTTGAATCAGAGGATAGAGTCACTGGATGTTGTACCAATACATCACAAGGAGACAACCAGAACATCACTATTTTTATGTTAACATGAAGCTGAGTTATGAGATTGAATTATTATAGGCAGAACAGCCTTTTTTAAAGCATTTTTCATTCCTTCCTGTGCTAGTGCCTCATAGTTGTCTAAGAATCAGACCTTAATTTATGAAAAGTAAAGACTGGGGAGTATAAATGGTCTAAAGCTGCAGAGATGTGCAGAGCTGAAAGTTAGAATTGGCCAATAAAGAAGAATAGAAAAAGAAAATAAGAAAAATAATTGGCTCATTAAGAAAATAAGAATTTTCTGCTCTGTTGCTGGTTTGAGGTTTTGGAAATTTTTTCTATAGCTCACTTGACTGTGATTATTTTATTTTATTTTGCAGATTTTTAATGGCTATTTCATTCACTTCTTTGCTCCAGAACATCTTGATCCACTGCCCAAAAACATTTTATTTGTTATAGATGTCAGTGGCTCCATGTGGGGACTGAAAATGAAACAAGTAAGTGTTTGACCTCTGTTGCAAAATGAGCCTCCTGCCAACTTTTCCCATGTGCTTTAACCTGCAATCCTGTAGCACACTGGCACAAAAAACACCAGCTTAATTCTTCACACTCTACTCCATTAAAAGTCTCACTGAATTTGGAGAATATTTGGTGAATCAAAGACTCTGTGAGCTTACTCTTTATTTGTAATGCACCATTTATGTTGCAAGGAAGAGGTGGTGACATATAATATGGATTTTAGCTCTAAATTAAAATTTTAATTGACAGATCACAAAACATTTTGCAAAGGTTCTGACCCCCTTTTTCTCTAATCTTCCCTGCTGAACTCTGGGACAGTTTCAGTGGGGATACTACATCCCTGCTTCCCAAATGTGGACAAATTGTTGACAGCCCTCAGAAGACCAGAAAGAATTGTTTAGACAACATAACGCATAGAGAGAGAATAAATATTAAAAATAAGATGCTTTAATCTGCAAAAGAAAATGCTTAGAGAGACATAATCAGCCTCCAAATATGCAAACAATTGTTCTGAAAGGGAAAAATCTTTAGCTGACATTCACGCCCACCCAGGGTAGAATAAGACAGAATCAGATGGATTTACAGCAGGAGAGATTTATATTATATATTAGGAAAACCTCTGTAGTGCTGAGAGGGGACTTCAGGAGATTGTATATTGTGTGTCACTAAAGAGTTTTAACAACTGACCAGACAAACATTAGCTGGGGATGATCCAGGTATATTTGCATTCGCTCAGAGCACAACAGTAAGTCTTGGCAGATTGCTTCCTTGGGGAAATCAGTCCTGCAAAACTGAGAGACAGGCTAATTGCCATTTGTTAAAATCCCACATCTTCAAACAGATGTTTCCAAGCATGAAAAAACAGCACTGCAGACAGAGCTAGGTCTCCTGAGCTGATCTGAGCAGTTGCTGTCTCCTGAACCACAAATACTGCTCCTTCTCACTTCACCCTGTGTTAACAGGAGTTCAGCAAGGATGAGTGGAGTAACATGAGTTTGATCTTCCTAATTGCATTTTTCCTGTGTTTCTTTGGTGAAAAGCTCAACCTTATGCAAGAAGTGTAAAAAAAGAGAGAGATTTGGATAGCAGATTCTGGTTTGGATTTGAGTGTTCATGTGCTTAGTCCTCAGAGGCAACTATTTGCCTGTAGTCACAAGATAAGAAGAAGCATAAACTTGTCTTCTATTAAATTTCTTCTCAGACCATCGAGGCCATGAAGGCAATATTGAGTGAGCTCCGTGCTGCTGATCAGTTCTCCCTCATTGACTTCAACCACAACGTCCGATGCTGGAGAGACAATCTGGTCTCAGCCACCCCAGCGCAGGTTGAAGATGCTAAGAAGTACATCCAGACAATCCATCCCAACGGGGGTATGAGGTTTTGATTGCAAGGTGCTCGTGAAAGTTAGAGATCACAGGAATGGGTACCTCAAACAGCCTTCAGATTGGCACAGTATTCCTAACAAAAAGTCTGATTCCCAAGGTAGGAAAAGCATGCCCTGGGGCTAAATAAGAGCAAGAATTACATTTTATTCTGCTAGAACATGGCATGGCATTTCCTCCTACTGAAAAAGGTAGGGCAGATATAACATAGACCATAGAACAGGTGCCTTTAATCTACAGGTCCCACCTTTAGCCTCACAGATCCAAAATATCCTTGAAAGATCAAGATGATCTCATACCTTTGTAACTCATCATAAATAGCTCAACTCCAGGTTCTCCACTGGCTCTACGTTGTAGACTGGACCCTGACTGATGGAGATCTGTGTGGCAACAAAGACACAAAGGGTGACTGATATGTTAGAAACCATGGAAATACCTGAGAATGGTCACATAGAAATTAGGGCTTCTCCCACAAATTGATGGGATCAACAGCCCAACTGAAGTGCACCTACCTGAGCATGGGTAACGAACAGGAGGAGCTGGAAGCCATGGTGCAGCAGGAAAACTATGAGACAGTTCCCATCATGGAGACATGGTGGGATGGCACACACAGCTGGAGTGCTGTGATGGATGGGGATAAACTCTTCAGAAGGGACAGGTGAGGAAGGAGAGGTAGTAGGGTAGCCCTGTATTGTCAGGGAGGGTTTCAGTTGTCTGGAGCTTAATGGTGGTGACGATAGAGTTGGATGTTTTTGTGTAGGAATGAGGGAGAAGGCCAAGAGGGCAGATATCCTGGTGGAGTCTGTTAGAGACCACCCAGCCAGGATGAAGAGCCAAACAAAATATTCCCTAAGCAGTTGGAAGAAGTCTCACAATCAGTAACCCTTGGTCAACAGCCACAAACATGAGCCAGCTGTGTGCCCAGGTGGCTGAAAAGGCCAATGACACCTGGCCTGTATCAGCAATAATGTGTCAGCAAGACCAGGGCAGTGACTGTTCCACTGCACTGGGCAGTGGTGAGGCCACAACTCCAGTCTTGTGGTCAGTTCTGGGCCCCTCATGACAAGAAAGACATTGAGGTGCTAGAGCATGTCCAAAGAAGGGCAATGGAGATGGGGAAGGGTCTGGAGCACTGGTCCTATGAGGAACAAGGAATTTAAGGACATGGCTTTAAGGTGGGCTTGGCAGTGCTGGGTTAATGGTTGGACTGGATGATCTTAGAGGTCATTTCCAACCTTAACAATTTTGTCATTCTGTGAGATACTAACTGCAATGCTGAGCACACTGTTTATCCATTTCGTGCCTTCATTCTCTGTCTGATAAACAAGGACAGATGCCATTTTCATCCAGAGAGGTCTTTGGATGCTTCTTTTCTTTTAATGCAGCTTTTTATTATCTTGTCTTGATGATTTTTTTTCTTTCTTGACAAAGAAAATACTTATTTCTTGACTGCTAATGGCTTCAGATTCCCATTCCTCTCATTTTGATTTCTTACTCTGCCTCTTCTGTGCCACAAATCAAACCTTTAGATAAACTCAGCAAATATATACATCTTCTTGTCCAAGGAAAGGGTTGATGGTCAGAAATGAAAGTTTATTCAGGCTCTCATTCAATCGCCTGCCTGCAAATCCACTGACTCTCCTCACAGTAAGTAGTTCCCAACACCACAAATGGTCTGACTGGAATTGGCAAGAGAGAAAGGGAGTGCCATGAAGATGGCAGCGTGGGATGGAAAAGGGAACCACAGTACAGACAGATGTACCATAGGCATTACAGAGGAGGGGTTTTGCTGCCCTGATCTCAGGTCTTGTCTCTGTTAATTCCACTAGAATTTTAGAACTGATGGGGACTCAACAAGAATCAAACTTGTTTTCCTCACTGTGTCTTTGACAGGCACAAATATCAACGAAGCTCTTCTCCGAGCCACTTTCATCCTGAATGAAGCCCAAAATTTAGGCATGTTGGACCCTAACTCAGTCTCCATGATTGTTTTGGTGTCTGATGGAGACCCAACAGTAGGTAAGGATCCTGCTTTGGGTGAGAAGAAAGACTGGTGGGATTAACCTGAGGAAATGCATCACATACCGAAAAAAGAGTCTAAATAAATTGTCTTTAGTGAGAACCATTTGTTAATCTTCATGTAGGAGAAGCTCAAATGTTGCAGTAGGCACTGCAAAAATGGAATTTTGGCATTGTTGTCTAGATTTCCCTAATATTAAGAGAAAACCAGAGACACTGGAAGAGCACAAATGTGCTTACCTTGATGGAGACTCCTCTCTTGCTCAGGTGAATGTCCCTCTCTCTGTGTCTCCAAGGTGAGCTGAAGCTGACAACAATCCAGAAGAACGTGAAGCAGAGCATGAAGGATGAATTCTCTCTCTTCTGCCTCGGAATTGGGTTTGATGTAGATTATGATTTTCTGCAGAGAATTGCAATTGACAACCGTGGAATGGCCCAGAGGATTTTTGGCAATCAGGAGACTTCTGCCCAAATGAAGGTGTGTGTGTGTGTTTCTGAGCCATTGCCTCTGAAATTCTCCTGTTCTGTTCACATCTGTGGAGCTGGGTAACTCCACTGTAAAGAGGGTCACAAAAAGCATTATTGCTCCTGAAGAGTCCTCCAAGATGTCAATTGTATTTTAGCTTCAGTGCTCCTAGTTACAGTTTTTATAGTATCTATAATACATCCTTTACTTCCCTGTGTAGGATTAATATTCTATAAAACAATGGTAACCACAAAGAAAGTTTTTCTGAATTAAAATTAAGGCCTAAAGTAAAATTAAGGGTTTTACTTTGGCCATTCCAGCACTAACAAAAGGCCTGAATATAAACACAAAATGATAACCCAAACTTTGCCAGTGTAAGAAAAAGTTCAGTTCAGGGAGGCTCTGGGCCCAAGTCTGTGAGCAACAATTGCTGCTGACCAAACTCTGACTTCCTTATATTGTTACTATTCACTGATTTCACCATCTTCACAGTCTCCTCATACTTCCTTCCCACACAGGTGTGCCAGGACACACTAGCTGGTGTTGTGCCAAACAGAGCAGCCCTGAAAGTGCAGCCCCTCTGTATGAGACAGCCCCCATGCATAGCACTGCATGGGTACCTGTTTTCTCTCTCTGGTCCCATGAGCTAAGCCCAGCTGTGCACACACTCCAGTTCTCAGCAGCCAGGTACAACAGGGTCAGAAAGGGTTACACAGCCTACTGCACAGAAGAGAATGAGATACAGGTATATATTTTTTACAAGAATTAGATGGGAAGCAGCTGTGTGTCTTGCCTAAGAGCTGACCAACCTGAGAGTAGACTGAGGTCCATACACACCTGTGCTCAAGTCTTTTAGGTCTAGGAAGAGCCCATGAACTCCTGACCATCCTTTGACTTTCACAGAACTTGGACCAGATGTTCTTTCTGTATACCCTTACAAGTGTACTAAGGTCAAAGTATGAAGAAGTCTGCATTTTCTGAGACAAGGAAAGTCCCTCTTGCTTGTTAAGGGTCCAGGTTTTATCACCTGCTGCTCTTTCAGGAACAATGGCATGTGTGGGAGGGTCACTTTAGGTACAACAAGTTCACTTCTTTGTCTCCTTCCATCTCAGAATTTCTACAACCAGGTCTCCACTCCGCTCCTGAAGAAAATTCAGTTCAACTACCCCCAGGAGTCAGTGTCAGATGTCACCCAGAGCAGCTTCCACAACTACTTTGGTGGTTCAGAGATTGTAGTGGCTGGGAAGGTCGACACAGAAAACCTGCAGCACTTGGAAAGCGTTGTCACAGCGACTGCAGTGAGTGAGGGTGTCCCTGGGATAACTGCTCCTAGAATTTGGGGTGGTTCACTCACTCATGTATACAGTCTCCCTGCTGAAGGTTATTGCCAGTGAAGTGTTTTTTCCCACTTAGGTTTTTAGTGGAAGCATGGAAAAACTCATGGGGAGTTTGTCCAACTGTGTTTCACAATAGCATCAGGTACAGCCAGGAATAGTCACTAAACTATGGATTTCATTCATGCTTTGTGAAGGTGCAGGGATGATCCCCTAAGGCAGCTCCTTTCACAGATGAACCTCCCACTATTGGGGAGTTCAAGCTGGTGGATCTACAGTGTGTGAAGTCCTAGCACTGCCCCTTTATGCTCTGCCTTGTGGCATGTCTGCTAATGCCTTCTCCATGTTTTCAGGGCTGCTCTTCCAGATGGACTGGGATGGGGTGGGAATACTACATGCAGATCCTTCTTTCTGAGGAGGAGCTAAAATATCTGTACTCAGTCAGAGCTTAGGAGTTGTCATTTGTTAGTTGCTGGGAAAAAATTGCACATGTTCAATATTCTTTCCTGCCAAAACACAGTGCAGTCCAAGGATTTGTGGGAGAAAGTAGAATTTGGTTCCTGTTCCTCAGTGGAACTGGATTGAAAAAGCCTGGGGGAAGAAGTACAGAGCTCTGTTAAGAGCCTCTTCTTCTGGCACATAGTAGTACCCTCTTTGCCTACTGTTAACAGCTCTTTAAACTACTTTAATCCACTGTCACAGAAGCATCTTTAACAGAAGACCCTCTTGCTACATCTCCCCTCCTTGTGGCAGCCAAGCCAGTGGTGCTTTCTGACCTAGAAGTGACCACTGGCAGAGCCAGAGTGGGTTCTTAATGCCAACCATGCTAAGAGGGGAGATAAAAAGCATCCCATTCCCCTGGCTCACCTTCTATCACCTCTGTCTCCTGTTGGCTGCATAGGCAAATGCAGAGCTCGTCATGGAAACTCTGAGAGATGTTGAAGAACTGGATGGATTCATGAAGAAAGACAAATATGCAGATCCTGAATTCACCAGAAAGCTGTGGGCCTACCTGACTGTCAACCAGATGATGGCAGAGAGGTGAGGAGAAATGTGATCAAACAGACCTGGCTGAGGGATTGATTACAGAACCTGAGTGAAAGCCATGGAGCAATTCAGGATGAATCCCCTCTGAAACAGAAACAGGTCTCCTACTGAGACCAGGAAATGAACTGGGCTTCTTTGAATGCAAGCCAAAGCCCACAAAAGCCAAAAATAGTCATCTTACATAGAGTGTGTTCACACAGGCCCTCAGCCTTTCCTTCTTTCAACACCTACCAGTCTGGTTCTATGACCACTCCATGGTGGACTTGCCGTGGCAACTGCCCTGTGGAGCTGCTAACTGTGCCTTCTGCTTCTTTTTCCACCCAGAAACGCAGCCCCCACTGCAGCTTTGAAGAGGAACATCACCAAATCCATCCTACAGATGTCTCTGGACCATCATATTGTCACCCCTTTTACAGCCATGCTGATAGAGAATGCTGAAAAGGATGAGATAATGCTGGCAGACCAGCCCAAAGACCCCAGGAAGGGCTGCTGCTCAGGTCAGTGTCTCATGTGCCCATAACTGCATTACTCATTTTGGCTTTGTTCTCCTTGTGTTGGAAGAACAGCTGTGTTCACTGCTCACACCAGGTGTTTGCACTTTAAGGATAACCTTTGCTTTCAGTGAAAGCTGACCAAGTCTTCAGCCACTTTGAGAGCATCCTGCCACACAGGTGCTCCTTGGAGCCACCGACTTCAGTGAGGACTGACTGTGACAACATTGCAATGATAAGTTTTCCAATAAGCCCATGATGTCACAGATTGAACATCTTCTCTCTGGGACAGATTCCTCTAGTTCCCTGAACTGAAGATATAGAATTGATTAAACCATAATTTATCACCACTTTTAAGCCTTGGAAGCTTCCTAAAATTGTGGTCAATCAGCCACAAGTCCACTGCTGTAACAGCTGACTCCCTTATTAATTAAACCTCTGGATTTAAATCCATTATTTCAGTACATGTTCCAAGGGCCTTGTCACGTGTCCAGCCAAATAAGACAGGGTTGACTTGTTGTGGTATTACACATCAGACTCAGTCTCAAAGCAGTAGCTGTTGACATCCCTGCATGTCTAGTGCATCCAGAGTCATCCCTGCACAGCCATGTGCTTCCAGTGACACTTAATAGCAGCTTCATTGGTCAGGGATTTGGAAAAGCACAACTGTGACTGTCAGGAAAACACCACCGGTGCGAAGTCATGGAATCACTGAGAGTAAAAGATCAGTTCCTTGAACAACTGAGCCCAGTTATTTAAAATCTGTTCAAAAATGGGAGAGTTTACAGTTGGTTGTGAAGGAAGGAAATAGTATACATTACATGAACAGACAGCATAATCCACCTGGCATTTCACACTGGAAGGGACTGGCAAATTCTGAGCACACATCCTGCATGCTCAGTTCTTGTGCTTCTGGATCACTATAAAAATGTTCTTCCTCAATTAAATGGGATTCTTATGTCTGTCAATTGTTATTTTTAGGTTCATTTATTCCTCTTGTCAATTTTAAAGTCTGAGACCCAAAGAAAAATTAAATGTTACTTATACTGCCTACTCCAACTGGCAAGCACCAAACACTTCAACATAGAAATAGCATGTATTGCATTCATATGTAATCAACTCATTATACATGGCACCAGCTGGCTAATTTAGACCATAATTATCTTGATTTGGGTGATGCAGAGGATTTAAGTGATTTTAATATAAATTCTTTTGTCTTCCTTTGCTAAAGGAGGGCCTGCTCATATGAATAAAACTTAAAAATCAGGCTCCCTTTTTCACCAATAACTTGTATTTAGCTCAGCTGCCCTGGTAAATCATATTCCACCAGTGGAGATACTGGAGTAAATCCATTCTGACTTTATCACACAGATCTGCCTGTTGTAAATGATGTGGAAACCTCCTTTACAATGGTATAAAGACATGAGGCTCTGATCTACTGCAGTGCTCTAAACATTATACTATTAAATATGTCAGCACTTACAGAACCCTAATTGTGGCTGTCATCTAACAGGTTCTTTAGGATTAACTCCAAATGCACCTAATAACAACAAAGGTATCCCAGCCTGGGCCAATGTCACAGCTGTGCCTGTCAGCTTCATGCCTGAGCAAAGGAGTCCACCTGTGTCTTCTCTGAGCATCAACAGAGGTAAAAATCACAATATTTCTCTGCAAATAAACACCAGACAGCAACACTTATCACTTAACTCATCAGCATCACTGAAAGTGTTCCAGGCTGGGCTGGACTGGGATTTGAGCAACCTGGTCTAGTGGAAGGTGTCCCTGCCCCTGACAGGGGAGTTGGAAGGTCCCTTCCAAACCAAGGTTTTTCTTTATAAAATCAAGATTTTTCTTTATAAAACATGGAGTAATTTTAGGTTTGAAGAGATGAACCTGTAAGAATATGCTGTAAATTACAAGGATTAAACTACTTTGTGTCCAAGTAGGATCTAAAGTGTCTAAGTGACCCCGTGTGTTGCTGTGTTCTTCCCTGAGGCTGGGGTGGTTCACTGAGCTTAACTTCAGCTTTTCTGCAGTAGCAAAGTTAGTGAACAGTTACTGCCATTGTAAATGACAGATGAATGTTCTGTGGTAGATAAAAATCTCTGAATGCCCTGATGACTGATGGATCCTGTTAATGCTTGGGCCTT
>JAOXXN010000265.1:2538422-2549414 GCA_026770055.1 Myrmophylax atrothorax
TACTTAAACAAACCAGCTGTGAGAACCATTGCCTATAAAAGCAGTATAGCTACAATAACTCTGGGAGTGTGCCTGTGTGTGGATGTGTGTATTTACGTAGCTATCAAACAAAGAGCTATCAAACTCCTTCTCAGCATAGCTCAAGGGTTAATCTAAGACTTTGGATAGTCAAGAAACTGCTTGGAAAAGAAAGTGACCAAGGCAATGTTACCTCTCCAACTCACATGAACATTTTGCACTGGAAATTCTTTTTGTTCCTGGAAATGTTGATAAGAACAGGCCTTGGCATCAAATTGAGGAAGATCAAGCAGTTGGTGAAAATGAGGAAAAATGTTGGAGGGCTTTATTCAAGAGACTCAATATATTCAAAATGTCCAGCCATTCAAAAGCTCCTTCACCCCTTAGAGGGTACTTACCCCACTGCTTCTGGGAAGACATTCCTGGTCAAGGGTTGGGATCTATCTAGTCCACAGGAAAAAAATACTTCCAAAATAGGAGGAACACCAGTGAATGAAAGGAAGGTGGCCTGGCTATTCCCATAGGCAACACTTAGTCTCTGAGTGGTGACAGGGAGGTGTAGGTAGGCAAGGTGTATCTACCCACCATCAAAATGATGATGTGAACTTGTAAACATGTCTAAGAGCTTCTTAGTTTGAGACAGAGATGTCCTGGGGGTGTTTCACTTCTAGAAACAAACAGCTAGGCATGCGGGGTGGGATATTAGTTTTGAACAGAGGTGTCACTCAAATCCTGCTTTCTATGCCTCAGGTCCTTTCCTGGACTTAGGCCTCAAGGAGATGTGCCTGTCTGTTGTCTAACTGGGTCCTTGGTCCCACCTGGAGTCTGACTTCTATCACAAATGAATAAGACTCTGCTTCTAGAGCTCCAGGTTGAGCCCACGACACCCTGGTGTGCAGTGACCAGTTAGCCTGGTGGTTCACTGCACTTGGCAGCATTCCTCAAGCCAGGAATGTCAGGTCCTTCCCTTAAACAAGGGAAGTATATAGGGAGGAAGTGCCTGAGGAGCATCTGAGAACTTCCTCAGCTTCTTTAGGAGTGCCAAGGGCCCTTGTCTGTCAGCTTCAGAATCCTCTGAGCAAAGTGTCTCAGCCTTTGTGTCCCTCCCCTCTAGGGCAGGTACTGACCTGCTTCTCACACTTGTTTGTTTTCCGTGTTTCAGTTGACAATGACCCACATTTCATCATACACCTGCCCAAGAGCCAAAGAAACGTCTGTTTCAATATCAACTCAGAACCTGGGAAGATCCTAAACTTGGTTTCTGATCCTGGTACTGGTAAGAGAGTAAACCATGTTTTATTTTACAGCACAGATTTCTTCTCCTGGGTCTGAAAGATGTTCAGAGGGAGCAGGAGAATCACCTGCAGAGGGGACTGTGTGCTGACAGGAATGTGGCCAGCAGGTTGAGGGAAGTGGTTACTTCCTTCCACACCAGGAGTATTCTGCCCAGTTTGGGCTTTGCCAGTACAAGAGAGATGTTGACAAACTGGATCAAATTCAGTGGTGGTCACCACAATGGGGCTGGAGCAGAGGACATAGAGGGAGAGGCTGAAACATCTGGCTTTGGTCAAGCTGGAAAGAAGAGCCATGGTGAGTTTTGTTGGTATTCTCAACCACATAATCAGAAGGTAAAGATGGAGCCTGGCACATCTCCAAGATGCACATCTAAGGGACAAGAGGCCACAGAAGCGAGGTGCAACAGTGAAATTCAGAGTAGGAGTCATCAGTTAGGGAAAAAAAATTCACTATGAGGATGGATAAACACTGGGAATGGAACCAAGATGATAGAACAGTTAAGATTGGCAAAGACCATGAAGATCATCAAGCCCAGTTGCTAACCTGGCACTGCCATGTTCATCACTAAACCATAGCCCCAAGTGCCACACCCACACATTCTTTGAACATTTCCGGGGATGGTGACTCCCCCACTTACCTGGGGCAGTCTGTTCCAATGTCTGACCATTCTCTCACTTAAGACTTGTTTCCTAATATCTGAACTAAACCTCCCCAGCAATAACTTGAGGCTGTGTTATCACTTGTCCTTTGTGAAAAGTGATGAGCATTTGGAGGCAGGTGAAGCTGGGCTGGATTTTGGTACCATTCCTCCCCTGTCCACCTGCTCTATGCTTTTCAGACAGAGAGGGGCTGAAGGGCTTATTAACCAGCTCATGCTCCCAGCAAGACCTCCCAGCAATTCCCACCAGATTGTTGTGCTAAGGGGTGAACAGTAGAATCAGGAGGTGATTTAATAAATAATTCTCTTCTCTTGGCTGGCAAAATGAGAAAAATGGGATCAGAGCAGTTGCTGTGTCTGTTGATCCTATGGTGCTTCCTGTCGATATCGGAACTCCAAGTCTCTAGGCAGTGCTCCAAGACTCAAGCAGTATTTCTTTCTCTTCCCTTTACAGGAGTTGTGGTCAATGGGCAGCTCGTTGGGGCCAAGAAAATGGAGAAGAAACTCAACACCTACTTTGGCAAAATTGGGTTTTATTTCAAAAACAAAGGCCTGAAAGTGGAGATCACCACAGAAACTATAACACTGAAAGATGGATCTTATGCCATCACACTGACCTGGTCTGACACAGGGCACATCATTCGAAAACAGTAAGTTGTTCAGCAGTTTTCACCTGCTCCCACAAGCACTGAATGCTATTGAGATACCTCCAGGGTTGCTGCCATGATATGACTCACAACATCCAGGAGACCTTCACATGCAGATCAACAGTACCAGCCATGCTGGACACCCTACAGCACTGTTTAGGCAATGGGACCACATTCAAAATCTCTATTCATTGTGGCAAAAACTTGTATTTGCAGGGTGAGATTTGGTTGCTTGAACACTGGCATGAAGTGTTGTCCTGTTAGGCACTGTCCTGCCAGACCACTGGGTACCACTCCTAAGGCTATGGGTTTCTGATGGATCCTCTGGCATATCTGCCACTCTTGTATGATTGTTTTGGATGCCTGAGAGTATCTCAAGGGGCCTGAGAGGTTTTCTGTGAGCAGCTGAACTGAGCCTGTCCTTTGGTTCCTCCCTGCCAGGCTTCTCATATCTGTGACAAAGGAAAGCAACGTTACCATCACCATGGGGAAGGAGATGTCCTTCATGGTTCTGCTGCATCGTGTGTGGAAGAAACACCCTGTTAATGTTGACTTCCTGGGAATCTACATTCCCCCTGAAAATCAATTCTCTCCTTCAGCCCATGGGCTGATAGGTAAGGGCTGGGGGTCGGGTGGTGGGAAGGGCAGGGCTCTAGGAAGGGAGTTTTCTAGGTCTCTGAGTGAATTTCATAGAATTAAAGACTCATAAAATCCTGGGTTGGAAAGGACACACAAAGATAATTGAATCCAAATCTTGCAAAGACAAACCCAAGAATTACACCATGTGCTCAAGAACATTGTCCAAATGCAGATTGATGCCATGACCATTTCCTTGGGGGAGCCTGTTCCAGTGCCCAACTATCCTCTGTATGAAGAAGATTTTCCTAATATCCAGCCTAAACCTCTGCTGGTCCAGTTTCATGTCATTAATTTGCTGGTGTCTGTGTCCTGATGGGGAAGGTGTGAGAATTATTCAAGAAGAGAATGGGAAAAACTTCAGTGTCCTGAAAGCCCAAAGGACATTGCAGAACATCAGGGACCAGGAGATTATTCCTTGTCCCAGCCGGTGAAGGTGTTTTCAGAACAGGCCTGACTAGACCTGGTGATACTGTGACAGGACTTTCCTCACCTGGCTAAACTGCTCCAGGCTGAAAATAAAAAGACCAAAACAAATCCCTCAAATCTTTTTTTTCTGAGAAGATTTCTGTGCAAACATCTGTAATGCAGCTCTTCCCTGAACAACAGCCCTTTCTGGCAGTGGCATAAAACAAAAGCAAGGGCTCAGTTCTTCAGGAAAAGCAGCCCTGTAAGACATGGACTCACCCAAGGCTCCTTTATGGTGTGGAAATCCCGAGGAGCAGAGGTTGGTTTCCCAAATACTGTTTGCAGCTTCAGTCTGCTTTTTTAGAACAAATGTGTTGGCTCAACAGCAGAGATCTTTACTGTCCCGATGTGGGTGATCTGATAGCACTGGGGACACAGTGCCCTGTGATCTATGAGGGGTTTGCTTCCTGGAACTAGTTTGATTTTCCAAAAGGGCCCAGCAGCAGCTGACATGGAGCCTCAAAGGTCTCAAAGAAAAAAGGTCTTAAAGCCTTGGAAAATCAGGATGCACAAAGAACTTTAAACCTCTCTCTGGTCAGGTCAGTTTGCCTCTGAACCAGAAGTGTCCATCCACCACCAAACACCTGGGCAAGCTCCAGAGAAACCACAAGCCATCATGGAAGTGAAGGGCAACAAGTTCACTGTTACCAGGTAAGAATCACGTGCTACATTGCTGTCTAAAATCTGACTGCTTTTCAATGATGTCAATGTCTGCAGGATCGTTGAGTCTCAAGGATCTTGGGAAAAATTCCTGGTTTCTCACTGCTAATAGTCTGGGTTTAGCAGTTGGTAAAACACTTGGAACAAGTTGGGTTCTTTCATATTTCATAGAATCATTAAGATTGGAAAAGCCCTCTAAGATCAAGTCCAGCTGCTAACCCAACACTACCAGGCTGATCACTAAAACCGTATCTCTAAGCACCACATCTATACGGTTTTTTAAACACTTCCAGATTTGAGCATGACCTGTTCTGTCCTCAGAGCTGCCCAGCACCTGACATCTGACAGGCTGTGTGTCAGTGCCTGGAACCCCCGTAAAAAGGCCCACAAGGTCACAGAAGTGTGAAATTAATCGTGTTTTGTGGTTGTTCCCACTTTCTGCTGGTAGAAGACACATAAATCACCACTTTGGCTGAGCACCACACCATAACTGAGCAGGATTATCAATGTCTTCTTGTCTACTTGCCATGTTGTGACCCTTATTTTGGGTGTCCTGTCCCTCTCAGGGGTGTGCAGAAGGACTACAGAACAGACCGTGTGCGTGGGACCGACGTGGAGTGCTGGTTTGTGCACAACAGCGGGAAAGGGTTCATAGATGGCCACTACAGAGATTACCTCGTCCCCCACCTCTACAGCTTCATGAAGAGACCCTGAATGCTCCACCACAAAACCAGTTTAGTTCAAAAAAGTCTTATCAGCTCCTTCATGCCCAAAAAAACTCCTCTGAATAGCAGCTGTCAGCTTGTCATGTTGACTGGAGGCGACTCCACCACCGTTTGCTTTGTAACTGGTCCAGGTTTCAAAGCCCTGGAACTCCTTTTTCTGTTTAGAAATTAAATCTGTAATAAAGTGACATGCTGGGGTGCCTTGCTCTTGCTGTGTCTAATTTAATGGGTATAAATTCCATTAAAAATTTCAACCATTTCATTGCAGAGCTGTAACAGTGTTGTGGCACTTGGACTGTGAGTAACACACAACTAGATTTAATAGTTATTTAATACTTTAGGTAGGTTTAATACACCTTTGTGTGGAAACTATAAGTTCATACCATGCTGGACTGGGCAAAAAGAAGAATGTGCAAGAATAAAGGAAATTTAACAGAAAAGGAATATAGGCTCTGGAATGGGTATCATGAGGAGACCCCTGTGTTTAAGGATGGTTAACCAGTGGTGAAAGATGACCTTGAAAAAACTGGTGGTGCCATATTGCAGGAACATTAATTAGACCAGCCTGAGACAACCTCTAGCCTGTTTTTGTGAAAATTTCAACATCAGAAAGGAGTTCACACACAGATACAAATCCAAGAAAGCAGGAAACATTCAGGCAATATGGAAATAATCATCAATACTACAAGCTTCCCGTCCAGTGGGTTTAACATTCAGCAATGAATGAGATCAGTAGCAGAACAAATATGCCTGTCTCTGTACTGAGAGCTGTTTTCCGGCAACCTCAGAAAACACATTGGCCATATCATTTTCACCAGCCCTAATCTAGGAAGGGGACTCAAGTACTTGTCTCCTTGCCCTTCTGAACTTTGGTTTCCTTCACTTAGGCACTAAAAGCTTGTTTGGGATCTTTGTTGCAGCTGTGTCAAGAATGAGAGGATCAATATGGTTTTGAAGTGTCTCTTCAAAGTTACCCTCAGAACTGTCAGCAACTTCTTACAAAGCACTTCTCGTTTCTTCGAACCATCCATCAGCTTTTGCCTCCACAACAACCCACAGCAGCCAGGTCCCCACTTTAACAAGGCTCTGGGTGGGGAGAGGAAAATCCCCTGAGTGTGTTTTTAACTCCCCAGATCAGTAACTCCACTCTTTCCCAGCCTGTATGTGAACACAAACAGGGAGTCTTCTCAGGTCTTCTCCACACACATTTGTAACTTGTCTACTACATTCACTCTAATTTGTCAGGTTCCAGAATGTGAAGTGTAGTGATTTTCAGTAATACAGAAGCTGTTCTGTTCTGTCACTTGCCTCATTACCGTGCCACACACCTCATCTCCCTCAGCACTTGTTCTTTGAGAAAGGGCAGAGCTGTTTACACAGCCCAGGCTGCACAAAGAGCCTGAATTTACAAAGTATGTTTTCTGCCTCCATTCTCACAACTGTCAATTCTTTATGCCCAGGAACCCTGGAAAGCCACCTGATGTCCTGTGTGAGGTTCTTTCAGGCTACTTCAGACAGCAGCTATTTCATTAAATCTCTGCACACTTCCAGTTTCCTGAAGGGTCCCCTGGAAACCAGAAATCAACAAGACAGTGACCTTCTGAGGCAAGGAAAGGAAAAAGGTTCCAGAGTCACACAACCTTAAGACTGGTGAAGGCCTTAACCTTCAGGTGATGGGTTTTATTTTGTCCAGGATGACCCGAATCTTTTTTTTTACCCCAATGATGTGGTGCACCAGCCAAGCACTTCACTGTGCTCTTTGGTGGCTTTAAACCAACAGCTGCCTCACGCACATAAAAGGCTGATAAGAAAGACACTGGCCTAAGAAAGGTTTATGTTTATTCCTGAAGTGCCTTAGAAATAAAACATTGTATAAAATGTGACTTTGTTAAAAAAATAAACCAAGTAATGGTGTATCATTTAGCACAAGTAACATTACTCATGTAGCAGAGCAACAATGGAAGCATGAACAAAGCAAAAGGCTCTGGAAAACCAGAAGAGCAACCACCAAGTCCTACCAGTATATGCTTTAGCTGGCATCCCAGAAACCCCACAAGTAACATCCACAGGATAACTCCATACGGAGTCCATCTGGAGATAAACTGCATATTAATATTGTCAGGAACCCTGACAAACATGCTGGAGGAGTGATGCCTTGCATTCCACTATCAAAAATAAATTGGTGACAGCACTTAAACCAGACCTTTCTTACAGCATTCAGGAAATAAATCCCTTGCAGCACTGGTACCTTCCTGCTATTCCCTTAACCCTTCCCTTATTCCCACAGCCAGAACTCTGCTTTAGCTGTGGATTGAAAAGGGTGTTGTTTAAACTCCACTGGCTCCAACACACACTCCTGCCTGTAGGTAGCTTCCTCTTCTGGACCTGTTCACGTACTTCAGTAAATTAAATACTCCAGCTTGCAGTTCTCTCCTATATTTTACACCAGGAAATTGAAGCAAATATTATAACTTTGATTTCAAATCAGATGAAAAATTTCCACCGATAGTATTTCCACAAATATTTTATGTAACAAATCCATAGCTAACTTTAAATAAATCAAGTTTGCTTTTGTTAATTCCTATATACAATATAAATACGCACACAGTCAAAACCCTGACATGGTAGAGTCTTGTGTGTGCCTGCAAGATGTCAGAAAGATGATTTTGGGAACCAAAATCTTCTCTCATCCATGATTAGCACCTCAAGCGAGTTTGGAAACGTCTTCATACTGGATATCTTCAACTCGACGTCCTTTTAAAGGTCCCTGGAGAATGACAGAGTAGAAGAAATAAGGTCACAATGTAAAATTGTTTGTTCCTTGAATTCTTAACAGGGAGTTTAGAGTAAGACACCTAAAGGGGACTCTGTTCATGACACAGTGCTCCCTTTTCATTATTTTCAACCTGACCAGAAAACGTGACAGGGCCTCAACACTGTTCCAGAAATCTTTTCACTTTCAGGACACTTTTTGTGTCAGCTAAAGTCCTTGAAATTTTTTGGCAACCCTAAGCAGGTATTTTGAATTAATTCACTGTGAACTTCTAAGCAGTAAAAGATTTAATTTTGAATAGAGATTTCTTATATATATAAGAACCCTGGTCATCCTGCAATCAGTGAGAAAATCCTTAGACTTCACTGGTTTCCACGAGTAGTTTCATCCAGACTTAATTTATAGACTTAGAGATCAAGCAGGAAGAAGAAACACCAACACTTACAAACATCAGAGCTAGAAAAAAACTACCCTTGCTTTCCAAGACCAACATAATGATCCTTATCTCCAAAGTTTCTCCTATCATCAGGGCACCTCCACAGTCTCTTCCCAAGCAAAATCTCCAGAATCCAATCTGGGCTGAGGCGCTGCAGTCCTTCTTTGAATGGGATCTAACAGGGTCTCCCCTCTTTCAAGCTGTGTTTAAGAAGTTTGACTGATTCAGTGTCCTCTCTGCTTTATCAATGAGTTTAAAGATTGGTTTTGCAGAGAACAAAGTAGCCACACAGACATGATCACATGGCCTGATTTTAGCTCAAGAAAAGTAATCTATAAAAAACTCCAAACAAACAAATAAACAAGCCTGAAACACAAAAACACCCAAATATAATTGCTAACCATGAACAAGACAACTACCCAGCACATAAAGCCCCATGTCCAGTCTGGAAAAGGCAGGAGAAAATTCACCTCCTCCTTGCATATCTCACATTTTTTACCTTCCTACAAATTAGTACAACAACCATGCTCAAAATAAACACAGAAAATATTTTCCAAGTCTCTTTCAAGTTCAAAACTTGCTACATTCAGCATCCTGGCATCATTTTAAGGGCAAACAGTGGGGCATTAGTCGGTGATGGGGGTTATGTGGCTGTTTTCCTACTGGTTGGGAATAGGTAGGGAGTGAGCACAGCACTTCACACACAATAAATCCCACCTGTAATACAGGACTATGGATAACATGGTCCTTTGTGAAAGCACTCCAGATACAGATGGAAAGATCTATGCAAATGAGAGCTTGCAATGTTTTATACTTACAGAGTCGATGGTTATTGTCACTGAGAACCTCTTTTCGTTGATGGATTCCAAGATGCCTTCATTTCCCCTGTACCCACCATTTAATACCATCACTTTCTTGCCTGAAATAATAATAGTAAAAGAGTTACACAACAGGGCTTGAAACTTCCTTTACGGAATTGTGTCCAACTCCACTGACAGCTGTGAGAGAGGTTTCTCCCATCAGCCGCAGGAAACATCACCAGCTTTGCCTCAGAGCCTGCCCATTTCCAAAGTGTACCTCAGTGTGAATCTCCAAATCCTACAACCTGTTTCCCCCAATGCTGACAGTGCTCTGTTTACTGCTACCCTCAGATGCAACACACAAACAGCAGTGTGTATCTGCCAAAAAAACACCTGTCACCCAGACAGGAGGTGAGGTCAGCTTTGCCAGCTACCCACTGTTATTCCAGGCATGACTTTGGAGGGAAGATACATGACAAATATATGCCAGAGGGCACTGGAGGGCTCCCAGATGTTCTTGCTGGCAGCTAAAAAGAGATGCTTTCACCTCGTCAACAGAACTGATCCTAAAGCCCTGCTGTCTTCTCAGAAAAGACTCTAATTCTCATATGAAGGGACTGTGAAGACCCAAAGCAGAAGCAATGTAGTAATTCCTCAAAACAAACTGGAGGGTATTCAGTAAATTATCAGATCACCTTAAAGAATGCTGTCACAAGAGCAAGATGGCTTTTCACAGACTCATAGAATAGTTTGAGTTGGAAGGGACCTGTGAAGGTCATCTAGTCCAAGCCCTCTGCAACGATCAGGGACATTTTCAACGCGACCAGTTTGTTTCAGGAATGGGGCATTCACAACTTCCTTGGGTAACCTGCTCCAGTGTTTCGCCACCTTCAACTCAAAAAATTTCATCCTTATACCTAGTCTAAATTTACTTTCTTTTAGTTGAAAGCCATTACCATTTGGCCATTGTCCTATTGCTACAGGCTGTGCTAAAAAGTTTGTTCCCATCTTTCTTATAGGCTCCCTTTAAGTACTGGAAGGGATTTTAAGGTCTTCCCAGAACATTCTCTTTTCCAGGGTGAACAACCCTAACTTTCTCAGCCTGTCTTCTCAGGGGATGTTATGGTACTTTTAAGTGGATGAACTATAGTTAAGCTGCAAGCAGAAGAAAACAGCTGTACCTGGTGCTGGTATTACAGTTTCTAAATGTGTCTGATCAAGCTTCAGTTTGTCTCCAGAGTCAATCACCTTCACGACTGCTGTGTATTTGTCAATCACTTCCTGTTATGAAAGGCACAACCAATCAGAGAAATAAACATTTTTCTCTAAATTTACATTTCAAAGTTCACAAACTTGGCATCACGAGTCTGCAATTCTACATTGTCAAAAGCAGCAGGAACTTCTGAGCTGTGGTAAAGGCCTCTTGCTTCCACAAACTGCTAACTGAACCAACTCTCAAGTCAAGGGCAAATTAAAAGGGCTCCTCTTGAGCATCAAAGACTGGTCTAATTGGTCACTAATTTTGTAAGTGCTGTCTCAAGGTTTTATCAACCTTTGGGTCAGCTATCTTAGCTATTCTCTTAAAGATGAAGAGTAAAATAGAGGCTTCTTTCCCCATGGGAGGCTAAGCTGGCTGGAAACAACACTGGGATCCTACCTCTTAATGAGGTCAAATGTTGCTGAACATCCCCATGCCTGGCATAAACCACATTCCACTTCTCCTATCCAGAGCTCAGTGGAAGCCAAGCCATTGAGACACACAAAACCTCTGAGATGTCCATCCAAGAAGTTGTGATTTTGAGCTCTGCACACTTCTGTCAACCATTCAAAACACACCCGGGTGTTGTCTTTAGGGCTCTTGCCAGAGACTGTTGA
>JAOXXN010000265.1:2560946-2571145 GCA_026770055.1 Myrmophylax atrothorax
TGGCCGTGGCACTGAGTGCCATGATCTGGTAAAGGGCCTGGAGTTGGCCCAAGGGTTGGACTTGATGATCTCGGAGGGCTTTTCCAACCCAATCCATTCTATGATTCTATGAGATGCAGGGATGGAGGATGAGATGTAGGGATGGAGGGTCCGTCCGTGATGGGTGGAGGCCGAGGGAGAGCCGGGAGCGCTCGGCGGGGGTGGGTGGATGGGACAGACAGGAGTTTAAGGACAGGTCTGTCCATGTCAGGAGGCCCAGCTCTGGTCAACACATGGTACAGCCTCCTCTGCTTCGTCTTAATCGTTTCTAAAAAACCAGTTATGTTATTTGAGGATATTTATCATTTTTTAATTTGCCCTTCCGATGCCCTCGTTTGCCACCTGTCATTACCGAGGCGGTGGATAATGCATTAAATCTCCCCCTGTGCTGGGCATGGTGAGGCCACACCCGCAGTGCTGTGTCCGGCTCCGGGTCCCTCCGCTCAGGAGGGACATTGAGGTGCTGGAGCGAGCCCAGAGAGGGAGAATGTAGCTGGGGAAAGGTCTGGAGTGCAGGTTTGATGAGGAGAGGCTGAAGGAGCTGGGTTTTTTGTATTCTGGACAAGATGAGGCTCAGTGGTGACCTTATGACTCTTTACAACTTCCCTGTCAGGAGGGTGCGGCCAGGACAGGGTCGGGCTCTGCTCCCAGGGAACAAGTGACAGGATGAGAGTAGCTGGCCTCAGGCTGCACCAGGAGAGGGTTATTAGGTTGGACGTTAGGAGGAATTTCTTCAGAGAAAGTGTGATTAGGAGTTGGAATGGGCTTCCCAAGGAGGTGCTGTCCCTGGAGGTGTTTGATTGAAGTTCCATGGTCTGGTTGACAAGGTGGTGTTCGGTTACAAGTTGGACTCGATGATCTCAGAGGTCTTTTCTAACCTAATCAGTTCTCTGCAATTGTGCAGGTGAGGGAAGGGTGAAGGTGTGCATGCAAACCACAGGACAGAGAGGCTTCTCCCAGCCACAGTGCTTTTTAAGAAACAGCAAATCTTAACTTTTTAGATCTGAAAGGGATCTGCCCTTGACAGGTGTTGGTTTGCAGGAGAACTAGTGAATTATCCTAATTTCTCCTGCATTCCTTTTTAGGGGCCAAGTCAGGAATATGGCAACGCTAAAAGACAGTAAGTACAGGTTTTGTTTGTTTTTGAGAGAGGGAAAGTGTTGTAGGAAAACCATATGTTAAAATATAATTTTGATTGGTGTCTGTTGGGTAAACTGTGTGTGATACACCGTGACATTGGTATGTGGCCTCCAGCCCTTCTGTTGAACAAGTGTCCTTCAGAAAAAGCATTGCTTTAAGTGGTTTTGGCACTAATTTAGATGTCATTTCATAGTTTTACTCAAACATATTTTAAAAATAACTTCACCATATGTGCTAAACCAAAATTTTCTCACTTCTGAGAATTAATTGAGTTCCTTTTATGTTTGTTTCCTCGTGCTTTTATGCAGCATTTGGGGGAAAAAAGGTTGACTGAATGGTTTAGTTTGATGATGCTTCCTTAAGCCATTCCTCACAGGTTCTCATACAGGGATATTGCCTTGGAATTGTGCTTGTCTATGGGATACCTGGTTTGTTTTTTATTTGTATCACTGTTGTTATGAATGTATTTTTGCCACAGTCTAAACTAGGAAGGAAATTTCTTCTGTGTCTTCATACTATGGGGTCTGCTTTTTGTTTGTTTCTTTCCCTTGTCACCTGGGAAAGATGACAATATACCTCAAATGAGGTATTTGTGAAGCAGGTAGATGTGGAAGCAAAGAGAATAGTAAACAGACTTTATATTGTGCTAAATATTAAATAAATACTATGTCTAGAGGAAAAATCATCTCTCTTGTAAAGATGCATTTGTGTTAGCCACATTCCTCATCTTACTGCTCTTTTACTGGAAATACTGTGGGCTTTTGTGAGGTTTGTTTATGCACCACTTGTTTATTTATTTTTTCTTCTTTGGGGAACATGGTGAAATATTTTTGGATGGCTGTTGCTGGCATTTTATTGTTTGTTTTTGAGTTATTATGCCCAAAACGGCCTGCGGCCTTCAACTCTTAACTTTGTAGTCACCAGGCGTTTGAAGTCCATCAAGAACATTCAGAAAATCACCAAGTCCATGAAGATGGTTTCTGCAGCCAAGTATGCACGAGCTGAGAGGGAGCTGAAGCCTGCGAGGGTCTATGGAACAGGAGCTCTGGGTGAGAGAAAGCTCTTGTACGATGTGATGTGGGAGCACCACAGTTTATCATGGTGGTGATAAAATGCTGGGACTCTTTAATCTTCTAATAGTTTATTTCCAAAACAATTTGCATCTCTAGGTCACCTTGAGTATTCCATATAAGTAGTTCATAGAAAGTGGTTTAATTTTAAGAGTTCTCATGTAAAATTCATTATGATTCCTGATTGCTTTTTTAACTTTGTGTGGTTGTTTTTATAACTCATAAAAGCACCACAGCTCGGAATTTCTGTCCTGAATCTGTCTGTTAATGGAATTGTGTCAAATCTCTGTAGCACCCACAGCTGCTGCCAAACCTTTTGTGAACTCTTGTGCTGCACGTGCTCCTGGGGCACTGCACTGGGCCAGTGAACTTCACTGCATGATGACATTGATTGTGTGACATCTGATCAGAGCTGTGGCTGCTTTAAAACTGTTTCTTACTCACCTCTGGTCTCATTGTTTGCAAATTTGAATGATTGTGAGGGAGTAAAATTTATCTGGCTGAGATCTGATGCCCCTTTAAAACTGGTTTTAGTTAGAATAATTCAGAGCTATTTTTTATGATTTGTTTCTTGACACTCTTGAAAAAAACTTAACCATTTTTTTTTTCTTTTTAGCTCTCTATGAGAAAGCAGAAATAAAGGCACCTGAGGACAAGAAGAAACACCTCCTTATTGGTGTGTCCTCTGACCGAGGCCTGTGTGGTGCTATCCATACATCCATTGCTAAAACCTTGAAAAATGAGATTACTAACCTCTCAAATGCTGGAAAAGAAGTTATGGTGGTTGGAGTAGGTGACAAGATCAGAGGCCTGCTTCAGAGGTAAGAATCAAATCCTAGAAGGGTTTGTTTTGGAGTTTTGTTTGTTGTCTGTGGTAGAAATTTCACGGCTCCTTAGAAAGCTGTGTTGGCATTGGCAGGAAATTGCATTTATGAGAATTGTACTAAATTCAAGTTCCTTTAAAAGAAATCTGAAAATATCCTAAAAGGGTTTTTGATCATCTGATATGAAAGCTGCCACCTAACACTCTTAAAGTGTGATTATTAAAAAGCTATCAATTTAACTGAAAAAAAGCAAAATTTCTCTCAGACCCTAATTCAATAAAATGTTTAGTTTGGAACACTCCTAAGTCACACTAGTAAGTCAGTCTTGCTGCCTCACTGTTGTACTTTAAAGCATCCACTTGGTTCTAACACAGAATTTTGTTGCTGCAGGACACATGCCAACTATTTCCTCCTGACATTCAAAGAAGTGGGACGGAGACCTCCAAGCTTTGGAGATGCTTCAGTCATTGCTTTAGAGCTGTTAAACTCTGGGTATGAGTTTGATGAAGGCTCTGTCATCTACAATCGCTTCAGGTAAGATTGTACTGAAACTGCGCTGGAAAAATACTGGGTGGAAGGCTTCAAACAGCACACTGGCCCAATAAAGCAAAATGAAAACTGACTGTGACTTGGCATCTTCACTTTATTCCTTGATTTTGTTGTGTGTGATGAACTGTTGGGGGTTTTTTTCCTATTAGCTGTGCATGGAATTCTCTTTTGACTTGTGTAGTGGGTGCTGTTGTATTTACAGTTGGCATGTTATTATATGTGGTATGCAAGATCTCTTCATCAGGATTATCACAGAACTTTGTAGCATTGGAAAGCCAGGAGTTGTCTATCCTAATTTGATTTTAAGTACTCAATTTAGAGGTAGTTGAACTGGAGCAAATTACGCTGTTTTTGTGCAGGTCTGTCATCTCCTACAAGACCGATGAAAAACCAATCTTCTCCTTTGAAACTGTTGCTGGTTCTGGTAAGTAGGGAGCTAGAAACCACCAGTAATGGGCAGTGATTAATCACAGAAAAAGTGCACTGAACATGGGAATATGATATTAAAACATCTTGTTATGGTGCCTGTATCATATGTTTTATCTTGGTCAAGATCAGTCCAAGGCTGACTTAACAAGGGGGTCCTGCAGGACAGGGAGGTTAAAAAGAAAGGTTGTATGAATTTTGCTTTGAGGTTCTGTCTCAAGAATTGGTGCATATACAAACTGTCAGTTCCAATATTTCCAGTACAGAACAACGTGAGTATTTAGTGACTTTGCACCACTCAGTAAAAATATCCCAGAAGTTTCTGCAGCATTGTATGGGAAAATTAAACATAGTGTGGCAATAATGTATTTTGCCCTGCTCAGAATCTGACTCTCCTAATGTTAATTTGAATTAAAGCACATCAAATACTTAGCAAAACTGTAAATAGCAGAGGGATTGTGGAAGTACATATAATGTGGAGAAAATCCCTCTGTGCTGTATTTGAAACAGCCCAGCCTAGTAGTCTTCCCCATGACATTGTATTATTTAGCTGGAAGTTGTACATCTTGGATTTCTCTAAGTCTGCTGTTTCATACTCTGCAGAAAGCCTAAGTATATATGATGACATTGATGCTGATGTGCTGAGGAACTACCAGGAATTCACACTAGCAAACATTCTGTACTACTCCCTGAAGGAATCCACCACCAGCGAGCAGAGCGCCAGGATGACCGCGATGGACAACGCCAGCAAGAATGCTTGTAAGTCACTCCCTGGGTTCCCCAGGACTTCAGTAGTGCAGCAGCAAAGTACTGACCTCCCTTTGTGTCATTCCCTGCTTCCAAAATGATAATTCTTAATCTTTATTCCATTTTGAGTCTTGTTTTTTTTTGAGCCAGCTTAACTGGGATTCTGTTCTGAACATGTGAACTGTGTTTACTCCCTGGAAAGAGGGATTGCTGTCAAGTACGTGAGAAACAAGCCTAGGTAACTGGAAGTGAAAAAACAGATCATTTAATAGAAATATGAAATACTAAACTAATCTTGTATTTGCCAAATATTCTTTATGCTCGTCTCCTGTGGCTGCTCTGAGGATTTCCTGAATTTTTGTAAACCTGTAACTATTTGAGAGCTAATGTAGTTAGTACTACACCAATTTAAGGGTGAGGAAATGGAAACAATGGTTAAATACTTCACCATCTGTCAGGCAGCAACTTGAGAAGATACAAATATTCCCTGGAAGGGTACTGGTGACTGAGTGAAGCTGATGGGATGTGCCATTGGGCTACCTGGAACTGTAGGTATGGCTCTCTGCTCACTGCCTGAGCTGGAGAGAAAGAGGTGATTACTGCTGTGCTTAAAAATAATTGAAGAAAAAATAATGCAGAAAAATATGTCTCCTTTTGCACAACAACAGCAACTTCAAGGAAATACCAATGTAGTTAATGGATGGTGATACCTAATTTCAAAGCAAATGATGCATGTTTGTGTTATGTTACAATAAGCTATGTCATACCCTGGTATTTATGAGTCTGCCAGCTGTTCTGCAGATGTTCAACTCTGGTGCCTCAAGCCAAATGCTCACATTTCTGGATTGTCTACTGGTAGTGTTACCTGTAGGGGAAAAACGTCAAGTGCACTAAGCCTCTTGATCATTTGCAAGGGCTTATGAGACTGTTTGATATTCTGTTCATGCAGCTTCTCTTTATCTGTCTTTGAATACTTACTATGTGTTTAAATTTCAATCTTAATTTTTTCTAGCCGAGATGATTGACAAACTGACCTTGACGTTCAACCGCACCCGTCAAGCCGTCATCACCAAGGAGCTTATTGAGATCATCTCTGGTGCTGCTGCTCTGTGAGTACCTGCATGAATGTGGAATTGGAGCTGCTGTAGCCATGTGGTGTTTGTGTGCTGGGTTAACAGGGAAGGTTATGGCATGTGGGTCCTGAAACCACAGGGAAGGCAGTCCCTGGCATGGCTCCCAAGCTTTTCAGCTTGCTCAGTTCTACTAACAGTGAAGTTTGACAGGCTTTTTTCCTGACCAGCTAAAGTTAAAAAGCTGGTAAAATAGATCTTCAGCCTCATCATGCATAATCATCTGGAAGGGGGGAGGCGGGGAGGTTCCTCCTTTTTGGCTTTTAGTGGATTTCATTTCCCCCCTCCTCCTTTCTAGCTGGACGCTTCCTACTTTGCCTGCTCAAACAGCCCAGTAGTGCTGGGTGGGGGAAAGCAACTGGGGTGACTGAAATGCTTTTGGATAAATCAGGTGTTCAGAAGCTGAGAGTTTGGGGAGGGCAAGGTTTAGAGGGAGGAGGGAATTTCTGGAGTCTGTTGCTACCGAATGTGTATTTTACTTGAAGTTCAATGCTTTGCCTCTTTCCCTGGGACTGAAGTTTTGTAAAAGTGTGTGCTGTGGGTTACAAACCTGTGGGTTTAAACCACAGTTTGTAACTGCATGTAGCTGATGTGTATTACTGCAACAGTTAAAAATTGGTGCTCTGTATGGAGGTTCTTGTCTCAATATCCTGTGTATTTACAGAGTGCCTGGAATACATATCATATAGCACTTACCTGCTGTATTGTGCTCCTCACAATACATTTATGGTCATAAATCCGTGCATAGTTTTGCCTGAATTTGCATGAGTTGCTTCCTAACCTGCTTGTTTTGTTTTTTCTCATAATATCATAACCAGGGATTAATCGGAAAAAGCGGTTCAGCCAAATCCAAGAGGTAAAGTTATGACATGGAAACTGGATTGTGTTTTAAAATTAACACAGAAAATCTGAAGTCAAGTGAGGAAGTCTGAATTCAGCAGTGTTGGTCAGAAAGTTTTCTTCCTGAAGAGCTGTGAAATTGCCTATTTCTAGTTTGAATCTGTCTGGGAAAAGTGTTTTAATTTTCAGCAATTTTAAGGGAAATATGTCCATAGTAGCATAAACCCACATTTGACACAATTTTGTGGGGGATTTTTGTGCATCATTTGACTCACTTGCAGTTACTGTTTGAATTTTTGTGTAGTGCCCTGACCTTATGCAGTGACTTAAAACTGTCTGTATGTAAGATGTACCTAAAGAGGTTTCTGTAGCAAAACAAACATATTCAAAATTTGAAATGTAAGGAAAAATTGATTTTTTAAAATAGTTTGGGGGGCGTTAAGGAGTATTAGTATGTCGAATTATTCAAATTGGAGGAGCTAACAGTTTAAAATAAATAATTCAATAAATGAAAGGGGTTTAATTTGCTTCAATTTTCCTTACAGGTGAAGAGGAGCTCTTCTGAGCATGTGGTTTAACCTGCCTGTGTCTGTGTTAACAAGACTGCTCTGTTAACTTGTGAAGTGGTAAAGCCCCAGAAATCTGTAAATTCTTACAATAAACCGACTCCATGAAACAGATCTCTTGGTTGTCCATGGAGCAAATGCTCTTGGTGTCTAAATATCTGGGCTGGACTTGGGTGTGCTCTGAAATCTCAATTTTAGAAGGTTGTGTTCTACATCTTGTATTGCATCTGGCATGCAGAACACGTAAGTGGCTGTTTCTTTGGAAGAGTGGACGAGATTTCCTGTCTCCCATGTGTTTGAATGTGCTCATTTGTCATTGTAGTGTTGGGCTGGAGGAGGAGACTGGAATAACCTCTGCATTGCACAGTTGGAACACTGACCTTTCATTTGAATACCATATTCCTACTTTTTTTAGATGTTAATTTTTGAAAATGAACCGACCTGATGACATGAATCATTTCAGTAGTTACCTGGAATGCACACTGTATATTCATGGTGTGCTGGTTTAAAGGTAAACCAGCAGGAGAAATGAACCCAACATAAAAGAGATTATAAGTCAGTTACAATTTAAGGAAAATATTACAATAAATGCAATGATACAAAGAGAAATTGGTTTTAACCCACAAAACCCAGAAGTATAACGCAGCACCCTGGGGTACAAACAGAATCATGGTCATTAGCCCCTGTGCTGAGCCCCACGTGGTTCCCCTGAGTCCACAGTAAAAGGAAAGGAGAAAACCTGTTGGTGCAGATGATGGTCACAGTCCTATCGAGGTTCTGGTCCTCCTTTGGATCCGACAAGTGGTACCAGAAGTCCCAAAGCCCCCAACATTACATACCCTCAGGTTCAGGTGTGAATGCTCAGGGTGGGGAGTTCCACAATGGGTGTGAAGGTGCTAATGCATCCCTCCAGGGGAATTACCACACCTGAGTCACTGGTGTGAAGACCCTTTTCTCACAGGGTTCTCTACCACCCAGCTTGTAGCCTGAGGGGTCAGGTGTGCCCTGGGCAGCTGCTGCAAATGGTCCATTATTAACAGTTCATTACATGGAGGGTGTAAAATACACAGCTTTGGTCACACTGACACAGTGATAAACGGCTGCTGAACTAGGACACATGGCCAAAGTGTGTATATAATACCTATATATGTATATATCCATCTAAGAAGGTTGGAGCCCCCCTGCTTGGGAGACAGGCTCAGACAGCTGGGCCTGTTCAGGCTGGAGAAGAGAAGGCTGCAGGGAGGTCTTAGAGCCCCTTCCGGTGCCTAAAGGGGCTTCAAGAGAGCTGGAGAGGGACTTTGGACAAGGGCCTGGAGTGACAGGATAAGGGGAAATGGTTTTAAAATGACGGGACAGAGTTAGATGGGATATACTAGGAAGAAATTCTTGACTGTGACAGGGGTGATGCACTGGAACAAGGTGCCCAGGGAAGCTGGTACAGTTCCCAACATGGATCCTTAAGGGATACCACTTGTCACTGATGTCCACTGGGACGTGGAGCTGTTGACCAAACCATGAGCTTCAGGACTTTGTTCCTGGTCTAGTTCCTGCTCTTCAGGCTGCAGATGAGAGATGTGACTGATAAAACAAACTGGGCTCTTCACTGACATCAGCACACTACAAATTAACACTGATTTATCAGACCATTAGTAAACTAATTTAATACTGCACTGCTATTATTTACAATTCTGTCCTCTGTGCTGATTAGTTACAGAGTTACAGTCACGCACTTGTGCTGGTCATATCTACACAGCCACCACTGAGTATCAGCTCTGCTGCTCCTCACTGCACCTCCTACACCACTCAGTTACTGTTAATTTTGTTTTCTGGATCTTTTTTGCCGCCCCAGTTTCTTTTGTTTTCCCCCAATTAAACAACTCCCCCAGAAACACTTTTTCCTCATTGCTGCCAGTTTGGCCACATCTGTTCCCAAACCTGATGTGTCTACTGCCCAGGCACTCTTGGCCTTAAAGTCGTTATTTACATAACTCTGTATACAGGTGACCTCGCAAATCCCCTTCAAGTCTCTCTGCAGCCTTCTCTTCTCCAGGCTGAACAACCCCAGCTCTCAGCCTGTTTCCATACCAGAGGTGCCCCAGCCTTTGGAGCATCTTCGTGGCCTCCTCTGCTCTCAGTCCAAGAGATCCATGTCCTTCCAGTACTGAGGATCCCAGAACTGGATGCAACACTACAGGTGGGGGCAGAGGGCAGAGCAGAGAGGGACAATCACCCTCCTTTACTTACTGTCCAGTTACTTAAAAATTTTGGAAGGGTCCTCTGGAGATAATCAGTCCAACCCCCCCCCAAGGCAGCACCACCTGGAGCAGCTGGCACAGGAACATGTGAGGGTAGGTTTGCAATGTCTCCAGAGAGGGAGACTCCAGGCCCTCCCTGGGCAGCTGTTCCAGGGCTCCGCCACCCTCAGGGTAGGGAGGTTCTTCCTCCTGTTGCCGTGAAAATTCCTGTATTTGAGTTCATGGCCACTGCTCTTCATCCTGGGCACTGCTGAGAACAGCCTGGCACCATCCTCTTGCCACCTGGCTCAGAGATACTTAGAGAAATGGAGATATTGAATTTAGAGACACTGAGGTTAATTATAGAGATCACAGAATGATTTGGGTTTGAAGGGGCCTGAAAGATCATCCCGTTCCAAATCCTGCCATGGGCAGTGACACCTTCCACTACCCCAGGCTGGTGCAAGCCCCGTCCAGCCTGGCCTTGGACACTTCCAGGGATGCGGCATCCACAACGCCCCTGGGCAACCTTTTCCTGGGCCTCCCCGCCCTCAGAGCGAAGAATTTTTTCCTAATATCCAACCTAAACCTACTCTCAGTTTGAACCCGTTCCCCCTTGTCCTATCCTACA
>JAOXXN010000265.1:2573574-2583755 GCA_026770055.1 Myrmophylax atrothorax
GAGCTTGGCCGTGGCACTGAGTGCCATGATGTGGTAAAGGGACTGGAGTTGGACCAAGGGTTGGACTTGATGATCTCTGAGGTCTTTTCCAACCCAATCAGTTCTATGATTCTGTGTTGCTGTCAGCTCAGGGTGGATTGGATGCAGCCTCAAGATCAGAGAAACTATGAGGACTGCATGTGTGCTCTCTCTGCAGGAGTGAGTTTGGAGTGTGTGTGCAGCCAGGCTTGTTCAGGAGAAGAGCAGCCATGGCCTGAATGTCCTGCTGCCTGTGGTCACGCCCTGCTCTGGGGCAGAAATTCTCGCTGGGGATTCCTGGTAAAGCAAAGTGATGAGCTGAATGTACCTGGTACCTGGTCCTGCCTCTGCTTCAGCATTTCAGGAGTAACTGAGATCAAGCCTGGCACTGCCAGAGTAGCCAGGCTTAGGAAGGACTCAGTAGCACTGCTGCAAACTGTTTGGATTTCGAATCTGAGTTGAATAGATTTCCTTGTACAAACTTTACCCAAATTTGAGAGCAAGTTAGTCTGGAAATAGTTCTGTGCAATATTGACCTGTATGGCCAGTAGCACAAATGTAGCTGCTGCACATTTGGTTTGTATCTCAATCCAAACAGAAATGATCTGTAAAGTGAGTAAAGGAGACAACAGAGAGGGTTTGGGAGAACTGATTTATAGGTTTGAAAAGGAGCTGCCCTAGGCTTGGTCAGAGCTGTCCTTTGACAGGGTTAGTACAAACATGGGGAACAGCCTTGTGGAAGAGATAAGTTGTTGGGCAGCATTGCCCCCAAGCTCAGCTGCCTCTGCCACAGATGCTGCAGTGTTTCTAAGATTGTGAGGAAAAGATGAAGAGATGGTGAAAATGCCACTTTTTCCTTTTGGTGCTTCAGGTTTGGAGGTGCATAGAGCTGTGTTATCTCTCTCTTGCTTTGGGTTCGCTCACTGAAAGTGGGGAAAAGCATTTTCTTCCTCCTCTGTGAATGGAGAAAAGTACCACAAGTATCCCAATCTTTTTGTTTGGTGTTTTTTTGTTTGGTGGTTTTGGTTGTGGTTTTTTTTTGGAGAAGAAGGGGAATGTCCAGTTTTCATGCCAGTGGGGTGGTATTTTCTGTATTACCTCCCTTAAAATGATCCCAGTATTTCTTTCTTTATAAAGGTTTGTAAAAAGACAGATTAATACTCAGTTGACATCTCCCTGCTTTTTCAGAATTGTTTTCCTTTTGCTCCTTAACTAAGTTACTGTACAAACCCAGCTCTGGATGAATGATTTGAATTTTGCCATGGTTTTGCGTAAGTCGAATTAATTAAATTCCAATTGTAGCATCTTTATTGTCAGTGTGTTATCTCGGAGTCAAACCAGTGGGGTTTGAGTTAGGAAGGTTGTCAGCTGAGGGACATAATCTTTGTGTTCCAAACTGAATGGATTTACTCTGACGTAGCTGAGACACGGTGGTATCGCTCTGTAGAGCCTGTCATCGCCGCTCATGTGTTTTCTCAGTTGCAGGAGAAAATGATGGCTCTCCCAGCTGTGTTAGATCTTTGTTCCAGCTGTTACATCCCATTAGGAGAGCTACATTCAAGATTTTCATTACTTTTCTGCTGTTGTTTCTTTGCATTTGCGGTAGCTGTAGTTGATGGGAGCTTCTGTAGCTGCAAAAGGATTTGCAAAGCGGGTTTGAGATGTGTTTGATGCCGTGAAATGCTTCTGAATACTCTGTTGGGGGTGGAGGAGAGGGCGAACTTACAGCGAGAAAATCAGGGTTTTCCTCCTAAAGTACACCATATTATGCTGCTCAAATTTGTGGAAAGCTTGTAAGAGAAAGCCTATTCAATATGCTGTATGCTTCACACATGGTTTTTATCCTTAAATTTAAATAAAATATCCGAAAACCAGTGCTGGAGTGTGTAATTAAGGTATTGAGCTGCAAAACAAAGTGGTGTGGTGTGGTTTCTGAGAGCGGAGTTCTGCATTGTTGTTTGTTTTAAGCAGAGGTGAAAAGGGAAAAGTTCCCTGTTATGGGCCACTTGGTTTTGCACTCACATTTGATGTGGTTCGATAGAAGTCATGGCAGAGGTGGTGTTTTGGGTTATCTCCTCTGGATTTTCTTGTGGGTGTTGGGGGTTTTTATACTGGGGAGCTTCCAGTGAAGACAGACCAGTGTCTGCTTTGTTTGCTATGAATTCAGGTAATGCAGCCTGGCATTGAGGGAGGGGTTTAGAGACACGCAGAACATGTTGAGTTTTGCCTCTCCACACATCCAGTGAGGGAGTTCAGTTTCCAGTATATTTATGTGGGTGATGCAGTTCATGAGGGTGATGAAAGGAGGGTCGTGGTTTATGCCCCCAAAACCTGATTTTTCTATTACATTGCTCCAAAACCCATCCAGATAGAAGCTGTTTAACTTCACTGAGGGCACCTGGGCAGCAGGACAGATTTAGACCATGTGCTACTAAAACTGAACGTGCAATAACTGGATAATTAACTTTTTTTTAATCTAGAGGTGGGTTTTCCAATGCTGTTTCCTTCAATTTTCAGTGTTGAGCATATGGTGGGATATACCATGATTTTATTTTTGTATTTTCTGCTGAAATTTGCTTACAGTGATGAAGTAAAGTTTGAAAGTTGGTCTTTGGCTCCTTATTGTTTGACTCCTTTTTTGAAGATTGTATGTAACCACAGAATCACAGAATATCTCAAGTTAGAAGAGACCCATAAGGATCACTGAATCCAACTCCCTGCTCCTTGCAGGACTAAATACTAATTATACAGACATATATACATAATATAAATAAATTAATATATTGAAATAAGTATTAATAATGCAGCTGTGCATTTCTATTTAAAAGCAAGTTCTGATCTGGTGAGCACAACATTATAACTGGAGGGAAAATTACAGACCTAGCAAAATGTTTTGCTGAAACAAAACTGGCTCCAAACATGCTTGAGTGTCACTGCAGAGTCTCCTTTAAAGGAAAACCTACTTATAGCAAATTTCTTGAGAGAATGCAAACAGCAGACTAATATTTTCATTGGAAATTACCACAGAGGAGAGAATTGACCTGGCATTGGCCATATTTTTATTTTTTTCTAATTAAATGTCAAATTTACCTCATTTTTTTTCTTTTTTTGTTATTTCACTCTAACCACTGTACAGTAATAGCCTCTATCAAAGTGTTAGATTTTGATGATCAGTTTAAAAGAGCTGAATCTCTCTGCTGGTGCTGAATGACTTTGTAATGAGTATCTATCCCAGGCCCATAACATTTGTTATAACAACTGTATTTCTTTATGTCCTAATAGCCTTAAATGTTGATTTTTTTTTAAGCTAATTAACTTCTTACTGGCCACTGATAAAGAAGATCAACATGTTTTTTTGCTTGACATTTATGAGGTTACTGGGAGAAGGAGCAGACTCTGAGCAGCAGTAGCAAGAAGATGCTTTTGCCTGACTGGTAACTACATTAACAGGACCATTTTTCCACACTTAAGTGCACTCAAGTAAGGCATCTATACTTATTAAATATCCCAGTGTGTGTGCTTCTGGTTGGATTTGTGGGTGCTGGTTGGAAGCAAGGTGTTGTCTTCCTGAAACAGTTATCCTGGAGTAGCTACTTGGTGTAGATACACGGGTAGTTCATGTGTGGCAGGGCTGTGTGATGTGCTGGAGCACAGGGAGTCTGTGATAGAGCCTGTAATTAAAATGCCAAGCAGCTATACCTAATAATTTGCTAGTTAAAATAAAATTTTTAAAAATTTCTTTTATAGCAGCTGTGAGGGGGAATGCTGAGATATTTATAATCCATGTACACGTTGCATGGGTGGTGACTCATTAATTTTTCTCAGTATATTTATTACAGAACTGTAGTTACTTCCTTTAAGAAACCCGGCCTGAAACTAAAAGCTCTTCTGTTCTGTGCTTACTCACTTGTTAAATTTTCACTGATTCATAAGAACTCTGGGCCAGGAAGGAGGAGGTGATGGGGGTGGGTTTGACAAAAGGAAATCAGCTATTCCTGAGACTGAATGTAAAGAAAGTGAGGCAGTTCTCTGACTGCCCCCCTGGCCCCTCACAGAGCCTTGGATGATGTGACCACTGCTCAGCTTGTTTAGTTAGAGGAGTTCTCATGACTTTTGCAAAAATAACTAAATTTTAGTAGCTTCTAAAAATTCCTTTCCCCCTTAACCCAGAGCCTTGCCTTGCATGGGAGTTTAGTGCACCATCCTCGTTCGGTTTGGTTTGGTTTTCCTTGTGGCCAGGTAGGTCCATCTGCAGGTGATGGTGAGCAGCAGGGTTGAGGGCTGGATGACTTTGCACCCAAATACTCAGCTCTGCCTGGATTCTCTTTGCCCCTTGTTTTGGTGCTGTGCTTCTTTGTGGTCCTCACCCGGAATTCCTTCTCATGCACAGGGAAGCTGAGAGTATGGGAGCTGCAGGGGTGTTCCCACAGCTCTCTGGTGAGCTGTTTTGAGACCAAATTGTCTTAATTTAGCTCTGCTGTTGCCACAGCTCTGCCAGTTCTGGAGCACAGTTCCCATTCAGAGAGATAGAACAGCTTGAAAACTTCTGAGAGAGGTAATTGCTTAGTTTGCCATTTGCAGGGGAAGAAAGAAAGTTGTAGCTTACTGGATGAGTTATTCCCATGTCCTTCCATCTTTTCCCAGGCCTGGACAACAGATAGTATTTAAAGTGTTGTGGTCTAAGGAACGGCAAGAGACTGGAAACCAAAGCTCTGAGGCTATTTGTGATCTGGCACTAACTTGCTGTGTGACATTGGATTAATTATTTCCCTGGGAAGCTTTAACATCTGAATTTTTAAACTGAGGATAGCACAGATATTTGAACAATATTGAGATAAGTTCAGTATGCACAGATTAAATTTCTTTTTGGCACCATTTACTTACAGAAAAAATCCTATGACTGAATGAAACACCCTGAGTGTGTTAATGTGTTTGTCAGCATTCCCTTTCATGTGTTTGGCTTCTGCTATTTTAGTGAATTTTTTTTTATTAAACCTGAGAGAGAAGAGGTATGCTAAACTGTTCAAATAAAAGTGTAAAGCCTTTATTTGATGTAACACCTGGAGTTACATTTAATGCATTTTTGTGCTGTGTATACTTCCAATTGATAACTGTTCTGATTTTAAATACAGATATGGAGACAGACCTGAAACTTTTTTGAACACTTTTATCATTGAGGACACTCTGTCTTGAAAAGAAGGGTTAACTGCTCTACCTTTTCATCCTTCTGACAGTTGCAGGTTTAAACATTTTTTTTAAACTTTTAATCAGTCTTATGACTTGGCATTGTCTCTTTGGAGGCTAATGCCAAAGCTGCAGAAAAACTGAATCTTCTTTGGGGGTCTTTTGGTTACCTTTTGAACCCATTTTCTAACAAACATAATTGTTTCTTGATATGGTTGTGAAATATTCCCATGCTTCAGCTACACTTAGTAGCTTCTTCTCTGCCATGTGTTCTTAAAAAGCAGTTGTAGGAAGAAGTCCCTTACAGCATTTATCAGTTGCTGGTCACATTAGTATCCTTTTTTGGAGGTTAAAAAGACCACGTTCAGATCTAGGAAAAAAACTTTGAAAAGTTTTCCCCAAGTTTTTCTTTCTACCTGTTTGTCAAACTTGTATCTGTTAAGCCTTGACACCTTTAAAATGGTCAGTAAGTTTGCAGGCATCTTTGTAGCCCAGAGAGCAACTAAAAGTGACCACTCAAAATTTCTTCGCTCTGTCAATTACATAAAGGTAATTTTTGAAGGATGAAACACTCTTCTGCCTGCCTAATGACTGTAGGGACCTCATAACTACTGCAGAGGGAGGATATCCTCCTGTAATTATGAGTATGCAGATCTCCAAGTCTGTCCTTAGAGTCTGCAGAAGAAACTGGTGTTGCACTTGTAACAAATATTACACAAACACAAACTCTGAGATGGTTCTGGTCGTGCAGAATTCACATTCTAAATACAGAAGGGTAAAAACAGGGATAAGTTGCCTGATCCCCCTTTTAGCTGTGGAAAGAATTAAAACACAAGCAACTTGCCCAGAGTCACACAAGAGGCCAGTGTTGGAGGGCTGAGAATCAAACCCATAATCTGAGTATTATCCTTATCTTCACCACAAGACTAAGAAGGGAAATTCTAGAACAAAATTCTTATTCTCTAAATGTACCTGCAGGCGTGAGTTGGCTGGGGCTTTGAATTCATCCAGTGATGTGAGAACCAGCCCGCTCTGGCTTCCAGATAAACCAAGACAGATTAGGTTAAAGGACAAATAAAAGAGCATCCCCCCCGTTCTCCAAAGCTGGGGCTCCACAATAGCGATTGTGCTCCTTCAATAAGCACAGGCTGCTTTTCCATAATTACTTTTTAAAGTAAATCACAGCTTATCATCATGTAGGGATGTAATATCTTCATAAGCCAACTCTACAGAATTGTAATAATTCAGTATCATTTTATTGAATTAAAAATCCTGTTTGGGGTTTCAGACTTTTTTGTTTTATTGTTATTATGTAAAGTTAGGATGAGACTTGAAGCAGTGCCTTGGCTGCCAAAGCAGAAGGTGTCCAGTTCTCCCTCCGGAGGCCTTCAGAGGGATTTCCCTCTGTCAGGTCAGGGAAACTGAGATACTTGAAAGACTTCTGCACTGTATAATTTAAATTTTTGACCCAAATTACTTGTGTAGCGCAGAACTGCATCTTCTTTTGGAATGTTTTCTTGGAGATCATATTAAATAAAGATCCAAACTGCCTGGCCAGTAAGACCTCACTGTGCTTTTTGTAAAGAAAATAAGATTTTTGCTGTGGAATCAAAGTTGAGTTGCCACCCAGAATATCAATCCCTGAAGTTTAATATAAAATACTCTCTCCTCATCAGACCACTACTTAATATTCCTCTCTTTTATCCAGGAGGTATATCTGACAAGTAGGTGAAGTGGCTCATAGTTTTAAGAAGCCTGAAGATTTCATCTGGTCGAAAGATACTATGTGAAATACTCTTGTTATCAAGAGATACATGAGACACTTTTTTTTTTTTGCTCTCTGTAAACTATAGTCAGTTCAACAAAATGTAATTGTTCCTTTTCTAAGTTGAAAAATTATGTCTGATCTGTTCCATAGTGGTAAAGGGCATTTTCTGCATATTAAGGGCTTGTTTCATTCATTTGAATTTACATTAAGAAATTGAAAACTGTCCTAAGTGGTGTTGCATGATGTTAATTGACTGTTGCCAGGTAAAGCTGTTTGTTCCTACTCCCTCATTTTTGCTTGATTTGCTTCCTGAGGTGCAGTTATTTAATGGTATGATTTGAAATAAAGGCATATGGGTCAAAACAAAACCATCTTGAAAGTAAACCTGGTAGAACTGTTGGGCAGTATTTTACCTCCCTTACTGGTGAGATGTGGGACTGTACTGTTTAAGAACAGATAATTTTTTTTAATCTGGATCCTTGCAGAAATATTGTTCTTCTGTTCGATTTTTCATTCCAGATGGCCGCACAGATCCAATTTTGGATGACGTAGGTGATGCCTTCAAGCTTATGGGGGTTAACCTGCACGAGCTGGAAGATTACATACACAATATTGAACCTGTCACTTTTGCACATCAAATCCCTTCGTTTCCCGTCACCAAGAACAATGTCCTGCAATTTCCCCAGCCTGGAAGTAAGGATGCGGAGGAGAGGAAGGAATACATCCCTGATTACCTGCCACCCATTGTCTCCTCTCAAGAAGGTGCGCAACTAATCCTTTGCTTTAAGTTTTGGTCCCTGTGTTTGCCTGTTTCTGTGCATCCCTGAGCAGCTGGAGCTGTTTTGGTCCCTGTTTCTGTGCATCCCTGAGCAGCTGGAGCTGTGCTGCCCCATGGCAGTGGCTCAGGAAGGACCAACGGGGTACAAAACAGGTGGCAGTGCTGTGGCAAGTTTGTTTCCCACTCTTTTATTTTCCTTCAAGATTAACTCTGGTCAAAAGTTTACTGCGTTAATACATGTTTCATAATACATTTAATTTTTATGTTTTCAGGTGACAGTAGAAATTAATGCTTTACTTTACTTTTCTGTGCCAGCCTCCCTCTTACACGTACTGCAAGAGCTTCTGTAACCTGGTAAAAGTAGAAGGAAGGCTGGTGAGACTGGGAGAGCATTCCCCGCTCCTGACAGCTGTTTCTTCTTCCTTGGAACAAATTTCCCCAAAAAACCCCCAAACCAAACAAACAGAGAGACCTTTTTTTTTGATTAAAATAAATTCAGCTTTAAATACGGAAGTAAAAGTTGTTTAGAAGCGCTGTACTTGCTCTTAATTCTCTTTGCTAACATTGATTAGCGATTCATCGTCCCTGTTCCAGCTGCTCCTTCCCTTTCTTGTTGCACAGAAGCAGGGCTTGAGCAAACAGTGAAACCAGCTATACAAATGCTGTGAGTTGCAATTAGCCTGACAATTTTAATGGTGGCAGTGGAAAAAGCAAAAGTTTTCTCTATTTTTCAGCTACATGAAACTTGATTGCTAATAAGGTAAACCTTTAAGAAACATGACCTAGTCTAACTTTCCCTCTGAAATGTGAACAGCACACAACTGCACTTTGTGTGGAAATAAATGTATGTTAGCTTGTGGATTTGGTGTAAAAATCCCAGAGTGTAATGAACAGGTGCAATCCTCACAAGATACGTCATTTATAATTTCATCAGGACAGAATGGATATCATGATCTATTATGCATATTATTTCTAAGACCTAAGGTCTCAAAGTCTGGATGTTGAAATAGGTGTAAAAACTCTGCCCAGTGTAAAGATGAACGTAAACAGCATCACCTTATTGGGTACGGAAATCCACTGCCAGTGTCACATGGGGCAGCATTCCAGGGATTTATCAAGCTGTAGGAAGTGTATGTTCAGCTCGATGGATGCAGTTGCTCTGTGCTCCAGTTAGCCTAAGTGGAATTGTAGTCAGGAACACGTGTAAAAGGGCTGTCAGGTACAGTGGGTTTAGTGAACAAATATGCTCATTCCAGTAACAAGGTGAGGACTTACTCGTGCTGGTGAGTATTTCTAAGGCTCCTTAGACCTTACTTTTCTGTTTAATTTAGCTTTATTTTATAGATCAATAGCATTTCAGTGTCTCTTGCCTTAGTACAACCCAGAAAGTGGAACTGCTGTTCAAAACACAAATGTTTTCTTAAAATGACAAGGAGATCCTGAAGTCTGACCTTTGTGAATGTTGTTAAACATTGTTGTTTTTAAAATCTAACAATGAGCTCTCTTAAACCAGGAAGAAGCAAACAAAATACAAGTACTGTATATGTAGACAACATTTATAAGGGAAGAGGATGGAGCGAGAGGACATTGAATAGGGAATTTAGCACCCTGTTCTGGCTTCATTCTTTAGCCTGATTTCTCAGGAGGTAAACAAACACTATTATGTCAGAGAAATCTGTCATCTTTGAAGTGTAACAAGTTACCCAGCATTGTTCCAGTTGTTTGGGTTTTTTAACTTGGAAATTCATACTTTCAATATGCAAGAAAAGTCAAATCCAGCAAGGCTCAAAGCAGCTGCAGAGAAATACCAGAATATGGAGAGGAAGAGATGAGTGTTCCAGACTCAGCCTGGAAATACACGACATACAAAGAGAGGCTAAAAATTGAAATGGGGACAGTTGTGCTTTTTTTTTTTTGTATATGTAACTTTTTATACTCTTTCTCTTGCAAGTTAGATCCAGGAGTTAGATTTTAGCAGTCCTTATAAATAATGTATGAATCCTTTTAACACCTGAAGCAAGAAGATATTATTTCCAAAGTTGGATGAGAACCAGGAAAACTTCTGATGCCTAAGGCTAGTGTATCAGACCTATAGTCACAACTTCAAAAAGTGAATACGGTATTTTTTAAATGGAAATTTAAAGCAAGCATTAAATACAACTGCTGAATGCAGATTTACTATAGTTGATTCAAAATACTTACAGTTGAGGATATTTTAATCTTGAATTAAATGTTTTCTGAAAATGCTGTTTGTATTTTGTGCCCTACAGTTTGTTTCTGAAAGAGATGAGTTGGATCAAGAAACTCCATTGTGTATGTTTTGTTCTGTGTTACTCCAACTAAAATTTCGATGAAAAACTTATTTTTGCAGATTAAAGGAATGCATTGTGAAAATACTGAAGAATGGCAGCAGCTGTTTAAATACTTTGCAAT
>JAOXXN010000265.1:2583855-2597053 GCA_026770055.1 Myrmophylax atrothorax
ATGGCAGCAGCTGTTTAAAGACTTTGCAATGCTTTATAAAGTAGAAAAAAAATCATGCTGGTGCTCAGATTGTGCAGTCCATAATATTTAAGTTGCTTTGAGTAGGCAATAATTAGTAATGAAGGAAGGCTGTGCACACTGGAGTGTGTAATGCAAATCTTTCAGTCACTTAAAGGGATTGTCAGGAAGACTCGGTATGTCCTGTTTTATATCGAAGCCTAGAGCTCAGCTCATGTTATTAATCTTTATTTACTGATAGGATTCCGAAATTACTGGTGCTGATATATTTTAGGAATAATGTAGCCATGACTTCAGTAGGAAAAAGCTTTCTTTTATACCTTGTTAATTTAAAACCCAAACCAAAGCAATGTTCAGTCTGCACCATGACCAGTAGGTGTTGCTGCCCTCCTTCCCAAAAGTCCTTCTGCACATGTAACAACTTCTTATTTCCACTTAGTCTAGAACTGCTGGTGCTTCAGAATGTTCAGAGTCTGCCCAGCAGCTCAAGCAATGTCTTAGTTATCTTTGCCAAACAATCCACAAAACCAAAAAGTCCTTCCAGGCTGAGAGGAGCTGTTTCCATCATATTGTACTCAGTAGTGAGAAATGCTGAAAGACCTCCGACTGATTCCAGAAATTGTGGGGGGAAGGAAGGCAAATAAGTTTTCAAGATCTATAATTTGTGTCGGTGAGACATTCAGTTCAGTGGTGCAAGTTTTGTTCCAAAAAGGCAGAAAATGTTTTCTTGCCTTAAGTATGGAGTGCAAGGACCAACCAAATGCTTGCACTGTGAGGATCTGCATATATAATTCTATATATTATAAAACAATCTGACTCAGTATTGCCATGGAAAATGTTGGGGGTTTAGCAGCATTTTTACAAAGGACACTGAAGGGATAATTTTATGCCAGTGTATCATGATGTTCACTGTCTGTCTATTTTTAATTAGTCTCTTTTTGTTTTTTGAGATAGTTTAGCACTGTTGTCACTAAAATGTCATGGTAAACTTGTAAGACAGATTAAAAAAGGAGAAAAAAATAAATTAGTTGCAAAACATGATGGTCATGCTTTATTTCTTGTGCTTTAATGCAAGAGAACATACATTTTGCAATAATAAATCAACTTCATAGAATTTGTTGATTGCATTTGAAGCAAAACAGCACGTCTGAAACTAGGCCAGCTGAGAAAGTCTAGATACTTTTCTACAGCTAATAATAATCACTATTACGTTTGGTGATACTGTTGAGAGCCCTGAGTGCTGATGCCTTAAGAATATGTGTTGTTCTCTATGCATAAAACAAAGAAAGGTGAGGGGTGAATCCTACTGTGCCATGGTGACCTTACTTTTAAGCTTCCTGAAATGAATTTCTACCTGTGCTTGGTGCCTCTTGTTATTACTTCATTTTAAATAATAATTATTTGTATTTTTTAAATAACCACTTTATGTCAACTGCTCTCTTTTTCTGACTTTTTAAGGTCACAGGCAGCCCACCTCTGCTTTTCTGACTGCAGGACTGAGGAAAACATTTTGGTTTTGTGTGTGCAATGCTGATCATAGTCTGTGGATTTGCATTAGAGCCTCGTTCCTCTCTTAGACTCTAATTGTGCTGGGTCACATTAGCACGATATGAGGGAGAAGACATGAGAGTCTCTTCCCACTAGTTTAGATACTTTGTGGGGAAAGGAGTAGCTTTTAGGGGGAGAGAAACTTCCTCCTCTGTTCTAGCTTCATTTTTTAAGGTCCTCTGCTTCATACCCTTCTGCTCCTGCTTCCTAGAGGTTCAGCTCTTTTTCCTTAAGGGTGGTCTGGAAACAAATATCATTTTTACCAGACATTAATTTTTTTTGTCTTTCATCCCTGGCAGTGTGGGCTCAAGCACTGGCGTTGTATTTCTGATCATTGAGTCCGGACAAGTTCTTGGCACAGTTTACAAATTCAGATTTATTTGTAGCCTTTTCTGTCAGATCATTCTATTTCCCTGTCAGATCAAAGCATAAAATTGCTGATCTTCTTATAATCCTGCCTCTTTGCTGTTGATGTGATGTTAGGACCTGTTACCTACCAAAACCTGATGCTTCCAGCCACCTGGAAGCGTGGAAACCCAGCTGTCAAATTAAACATCATCTCAGCATATCTCTAGTTTTTTCATGCAATCGTAGCTGCTGAAAATCACATTTGAATTGAAGAGAATTGGGGCTGATGGTGAAGTGAGGTGCTTATCAAAAGAACATATTTCTGTGTCTTGGTTCTACCGGTGCTAGAATTGTAGTTGTGTAAAGCATTAAGCATCAGGGTGACATAAAGCCTTAGTGTCAAACTCCAGTGGGAGATAGATCAGATTTTAAAAATGCCACTGTCTAGCAGTGCCTTCTGTGGCTGTGATCCAGAACTGAATGTAGCAAGCTTTGGATCTCAGACCAGCATAATTTCAACCTCTGATTTCCTCAAGGGTTTAACAAAGCCAATCCCCCTTTGTAAGTCAGCATGTGATGGGCTTTAAAAGATATTCTGGGATATCCACTTTGCCATTTTGGTAACTCAGGTCTTGCTGCTGTTTTAAATCCTTTCTGCCTTTCCCCAGATCTAGTTTAACCCCACAGACCAACTCCTCGTTCTAGCAGCTGCACTGATGGTTTAAAAGCAACAATGACCTTTTCAACAGTGCTTTTCCAGTATACTTGATTAGGAAACCACCACTCCTCCACAAACAGGTGCTGTGTAGTCCACCAGTTTGAAGAGTTAAAGCCCTGCCAGACTGTTTGAAGAATTAAGCCCTGGCTGCTCACCGTGTCTGGTTGCTGATATTCACAGGCATCCTTGAGCTGTCTGTGCAGTGTGCTCAGAGTTAGACTCTGATTGCTTTTGTGAGAATGAGCCTCCACATCTGCAGCAGCCCAGCAAGGAAGGAGCAACAGGAGAAAGACAAAATGAGAATAGCAGCCAAGCTTGAGATGCAGCCAGAAGAAAGGCATTGGGAAAGAGCCAATAGGAGAGGCAGGTTTCAAAGAAAAAAAGGAAAATAGGAGACGGGAACAAAAAAAAGTGCACAGAAAATGTGCCTGGTTTAAATCTTGCCATTAGACAGAAAAATAACTTCTCTCGAAGGCGTGCTGATAAAGCTGTAATTGGGAAGACAACTGTATCTTTACCTTTTCTGAAGAAGTTGTATCATAATCAAAGCCATAATTTCCAGTGAAATCCTGCGAGAAAGGATTTAATGAGGAAGTTTTCTTTTTTTAAAAAAAGCTTAAAATGGGAAGTTAAATAGACTTTCACTGAAGAGCTTCATTTAATTTGCAGCACTTGGGGAAAAAATAATCAATGTAATAAGTGCCATGGTAAAACTTTATCCATGGCACAAACCAAGTCACATAGCTGAGTTTCAGGGACTATGGAGACAGAGTAGAGAATATTTTATATTCTCTGGGAGACGAATACCTAACTTCTCCTAATAATTCATGTCTTTGGGGAAAAAAACCCTCAACTCTTGTTATTTTTTTAAAGAAACATAATGGCAGCTGAAAGGAGGGAATGGAGGAAATGGATTAAAAGTGTTTGTTTTGATTTTTAGGAGAGGGCTTGTGATAGATTTTCCTACTTTTGTTTATTGGGGTCTTTTTAAGTGTTAATATCCTTCAGAATAAATAAACCAGCTGGAACCTGGCTGTACCTGAAGAAGCAAATCAGAAAATAAGTTTCATAAAGATGCTGCCTCCATTTTTTTTACAAATAATAGTGAGGAGTTAGAAAACCAACTATAAAAATTCAGCATTGTGAAAATGTATTGCTTTAGCTATCTGGCTTTATTTGCTGCATATAGCAAATGAAATGAAGCTAATGTGACTTCAAGGGGATATTGTCCTTCTAAAACCTTCTCACAAAGATTTTTCTGGTTTTCAGACCTGTTTAGATAACTTGCAAGTTGTTAGTGATTCTTAAGGACTCAAAAATAAAAACTGCAAAATGGAGAAGTTGACTGATAAAAGCCAGCCTTTTGCAGTAAATTATTTACATGGAATGGGAATGAAAGTCATGGATCCTTTCACTGCATTGTGATGTGCAAATTGCAATTTTGGTTAGAATAAAACTGGAGGAGAAAATGGGACTTTGTGATAAAAGGATTCTATTGTCTTGTGTATTTTGAACAGAAATGCTGTCATGATTTTAATTTCCTACTGATCCTTTTTCAGCAAAACTTTTGTCACTTGTCTTGACTCGTCACGTCAGATCAGTTTTTTCCCTTTTCTGACAATGTGTGACTTTGTTTAGTGCCTGCATTGCTTCCTGCACTGTCTACTGCTCCTGTGCTCGAGGATTTTATTTCAGCTGGATCATCAGACACCTTTGTGCCTTTGAAAGCATAAGTTTCAAATTAGGTTATCGTCTGATAGCTGGGTGTTACTGTTCTCAGGCCTCTCAGACTTTCCCTGGCTGCCCTGAGTATTTTTGGGGACTCGAGGGGAGGGAGTGGGAAATGGAAAGTCTGGCCACTGCTTAAAGCAGGATAAAAGAGAAGCACAACTGGCCTATTTTAAGGGCTGACCTTGTAACTTTATTATTTTTCAGTCTTTTCTTCACGCTGGAGCCTTTCCTATTTTTCTTTAATCAAATGCTTTTAGTTCTTTCTCTGACTTCTTCCATCAAGGATGCTTTAACTTATGAAAATGTCAGTGATTACTAACAATTCCTGGCACTTAAAAATCAAATAAAAATTATTTTAGCTATTGGGATCAGTGCCACAAAATTGATTGTTAGCCCCCCCAAACAGGAATTTGTGCCAAACTTTCAGAGCAATGTCTCAAAACCCAAGCACGCCTTAGTTTTGTACTGTATTTGAGAGGATTATTTGGGAAGGACATGGAAGTAGAACATGTTGATTGAGACTTCATGCATGTGTCTGATTTTGAGACATGTGGCATTGAGTGTCTCCAACAATGCCAGCATCCTTCTGGTCCTGATTAGCAGCTGTGGCATTTACATGGACCTGGGAATGGTCCACACCTGGAATTCAGGAGTTGGCCCTCCAGGCAGCTGATCTGAATAATGCATCTACCCAGAGAAGAGCTACTTGCAGAGTAACTTTTTTCAGTTAAACCCTTCTGAAGTGTCTGAAACACTTCTTTCCTCCTGTGAAAAAGATCCATGCTTGGAGCTATTTGTGAATAGATATTACATGGTGTTTATGTGCACATTTTCAAGCATAGCTGAGCCTAACCTTGATCTCAGCATCAGAACAAGCCGTTGTCTAGACAAAGATCATGGGTGGATTATGGGACCCCGTATCTCTCTTGCATTAATCAGGTGAATGACTCATTATGAGCTTCAGACAAGTAGAGTCCAGGTTAAGACCAAGGAATACTGCCTTCTAATTTTTAAAATTATGACTAAGAAGGCTCATTTGAATTATTTGCCTTTTGCCACACACAGATAGGCACTATAACTTTACCATAAAGCTCTTGGTTGCGGCGTCTTCTTAGAATGGTTAAAGTTGGAAGGGACCTTAGAGATCATCATCTTCAGTCTTCACCTTTGGTACATGTTCCTGTTTTTTCCAACCCTCAGCTAAAGGGAATATTAGTGAGTGGGTAAGTCATTAGGAAGGGATAACTTACTTTTGTGTGTAGGCAGTTCCACTTCATTCTGCAAGACTCTGAGAAATGTGAAGTTGGATGGGTAACAGAGTTCAAATGAGAAGGCATTTGCAGACATGACCCTGGTTCATGTAGCCAGACTGTTGGATAATTAAAGTTTGTCTTTAACCGTGTCTTTTTGGAATCTTTCATTTTTGTAATTGCACTCATTAGAAACATTAATGGTTTTCTGATGACCTGACAAGATGGTATTTTTATGTATTTCTCTAGTTTGGTTTCTGTTTCTTGGAGCAGCTGTGTACGGCGTGACTGGGTAAAATGTAACCCTGTGTTCATGTTGTGTATAAATGTGCATTGTTTGGGTTGGTTAAGCAAAGCCTACCATGGCATACCTGTGTTTTTGAGGAGCAATGTCAAACTTGAGCAGGGCTGGATCTGGCTTGTACTTAGCCCAAGGCTGGAAAACAGTGGGTCTTCAGGTGGTAACACAGAAAGTCACAAATTTCTCTGCCTTGGTGTGAGATTAATGTTTCAATCATGGTTATAAGCTATGACGCCAGAGGTGGTATTTTATATGGAGAGATAAATTGAAGTTCAGCTCTGCGTGTGTATGTTTGAAACAGGTCGATAACAATTTAAATGGCCTTTATTCTGGCCACTTTACAATCTGCAACATTATGCTTAATTTATTTTCTTTGGTGAACTTGTTTGCCCTCTGCATTCGCACTGTTGATGTCTGTTGCTTTCCCATTCCAGAGAGTTGTGTTAAAGGAAGACTCTGTGTTTCATGTGTATTCCTACGGTTGGGATGGAGCATACTTTTCTTCAAACGTTATGAGCTCTTTTCCCTGAGGGGAGGAGGATGGTACTGATTCTGTGTGTCTGAGAGGTACAGCTTAACAGATTGGCCAAATAATCCATCCTGAACTGGAGAGTGAATAATTTTAATACCCCTTATCTCACATAGATTTTTATGGATATCCATCTCAGCAAATGAACTTTGCATTTCTAAATATTTAGAGCAGCATGTTCGTTCAGGTACAGCATACCTGGATCTTAATATTCTCCAAGTTTCTCCATGTTTCTGTGCATGTGGGACTTTGGTTCCAGCTTTTTTAAACAAATATTTTATGCTTGTGTGTGGACAACGCTAATTACCTCTGACAGTCACAACTGGGAATAGCATGGAGGAAATAATAGTTCTTGACCAATTGCTAAAACACAGGAAGTCCTGGTGCCATAGGAAGGGAGAGAAACTCACTTTTCATTTCCTTTCAAGTCCAGTGTGTTCAGATTAACTTTAAAGGGAGCTGAGGTGCAGCTCTGAGGATTTAGGCTTCAATCATGTGCTGCCTTCGTGTGGAGCCCGGCTCAGCAGGCAGTTTGGCACCAGCCAGGGGAGCTCTCACAGCTCAGCTGCTGGGGATCCTATTGCAAATTAAATATGAAACAAGGGTGCATTTGGTTTTGCATGGGAAACTTTTAACACAGTCATTCTAGAGGCTTTCACTGTGTTGTGAGTACTTTAAATCGTAATACAGCTGAAGGTGGTAGCTCATCTGTGATGTCTCAGAAATAACTTATTTATTTTGCTGCTTTAAAGAGAATTGATGGATTTTTACCATTCTTAAATGCAACAGTTTTCATTTTTCTGTATTACAAGCAGTACATATTCAGAACAGCAAAACTGTCATTCAGTTACCTTTTCTTGGGGTGTGTATAAAATATTCTACAAACAAATACTTTGAATGTGATCAAAACATGTACATATATTCTTTAGGGTTTTTTAAGATAAAAGGTACAGTTAAAATCACGTATCCTTGTTCAGGGACCTTGAGTTGGGATATTTGCAGGGTTGGGGTTTAAGAAGCTTTAGAATTACAAGTGAAAATCTGTTGAGATTTTGGTAAAATTTAGCCATCCACTTATCCTCCTGTAGCACCAGACTTTAAATTTTTTTTGCCAGTCTCCTTAAAACCATGATATAAAATCACATGAGTTGTGATGAGGTGAAAAAACAGTGTTGAATTTTGTTTTTGCTTACAAACTATAGCATGTGAAGGGTTTATCACAGTATTACATATATTGACACAACTTATTTTTTTAGGGCACTTGGGGAAAGTAAACTTTGAATTAAAAATTGGTAAGTATCTTAATGATGTTGCAGGTAACAAACTTCCCTTAGATGAAGTTTTTCAGAGAGATGCATAATATTTATTTAAAATTCAAGGTGATCAGACTGAAACTCTGGATTTCTTCAAAATTTCAGTGTAAACCTCAGTTTTACAAAGAGCCCTCTATTTAAGGTGTTTTTCCTTCACACAAATATTTCTTCTGACATGAGTTCACCGTGCTGAGCTCCTTGCAGGTATATTTGTTCTATCTCTGCTGAGCTGAACTCCCATCACGTCTGCTACATCCCACGCTATAATGTCACACAGATGGGATGCCAAGGTACAGTTCTGGTCCTAAAAACTAGCCCTGCTGCCTGGTCAAAGGCAAAATGTGCCAACTTGTATGGGAAGTGAAGAAATTGGAGGTTGAATTCTGCAGTATCGATGATCCATATGTCCCCCATATGTGGGATATGTGTCCTGTGCCCTGCTGTGGCAGGCTAAGTTTTTCCTGGGTCACAGTCTAAACCAGGCAAGTTTGCTGCAGGACTCCTAACAGGAGACATCCAAGGTAATCCAATAAAGCAGGAAAAAATGTTGATTAGGAGGTGATATTTTATAACAAGCTCGGTCTGCTGTTGAGCCTGGCATATTTCAAATGAGATGAAAAATTAAGTCCTTGCCACTTGTGGTGATTAAAGCGTCGGTGGCTCACTTTTCAAGAGTAGCATGTTAACCCTGCTGGCATGGTTCCAGTTGGGTTATAGAGTTCTGCCAACCTAAATGCCCTGAGCAGTTTCAAATTCATGGAGGGGAAGCTGCTGGGCACTGTTCTGTGCCACCGAATAGTCGCCACATCCTCCCACCACAAGTCCTGAATTTCAGCAGCAATTAAAGTGGTGCTGAGCTGAGACCAGGTCCCATTCCCTGGAAGCATCCAGCAAGCATAATTTTTTCTCTTTTAAGGGTAAATCCAGCAGCACCTGTGTGTTTCTTAGGTTAGCTTTAGACCTATATGTGTGAATGATGATAAATAAGTGCAGGTTGTTACACAGGAATGCTGAGATTAGCTCAGTTGGTTAAAACTTGGTTGTAATAATGCCAAGGTCATGGGTTCAATCCCTTATGTGGGCCATTGACTTAAGGGTTGGACTCGATGATCCTTGTGGGTCCCTTCTAACTCAGAATAGTCTGTGTGTGTGACTCTTTCAGGACAGCAGGTAGAGCCCATACTGGTATCACTTCTGTGTTTTCAAGGGAAGAACCATGTTTGGTCTGAAGGTGCTGCCAACACACTGAAGAAACTGAGAGAAATAGATATGTTGATTCTTTTTATCTAAATAGTTTTCTTCCTTTCCCATGCATATGAGGGCTGCTTTTGTTTATGATACAGAGAATAATTTCCATGGGATATTTTAGCAGCTCAGTGTATAGAAGAAGTTGTGGACTTTTAGAGTGATTAAATGCGAAGAGCCAAGCACAGGGACAACTAACTGGTTATAATCTGCTGTGAAAGAAAGGTGTGGGATGTGGGAAGGTGATGCTGGCAGTGCCACCAGAAGAATGCATGTTGGACTTAAATAACTTAGAGTAGGATTTCTATAAAATGGAATCGTTCTTATCAGCCCTGGTGGAATGGCCAGCGCTTGTGCTGCTCTCAGACTCCAGTGTTACACACGTGCCTGTGCTGTGCAGTGGCTTTGGCCTTATCTAAATGGAAAACCCTTTCCAGCTTGAGAACAACTTAGCAACTTTTTAATATCAAAAAGAGCACATTATACACAACACATGTACAAGACTCAAAGGAACATGTATGCTGCCTAAAGTTTTTGGAGCTGGCGGGTGTGTGTGCTAATCTCCTGAGAGTTCATTGCTCTGAGCTTTTATCGGGAGCAAAGGGAGGCAGAGCCGAAGACTTCTGTGCACTGCCTCTCCATCTGAAAGAACCAGCTCCTTTTTCCTTAGTTCAAGGCAATGCTCCCAGAAGTGTGTGTACATCGTTCCTATCAATGCAGTCACAGGACTCTGACTTTCTTTTTAAGTGAAAAGAAATGAAAATGTTTTCATTCCCTATTGTTAAGCAGCGGAGGGGGTTTCTGCTACAGTCTCATTGTCTTAGATCTGTTCCTCCGTGCAGCACATCTTTGCATTAAGCTGTTATTGCCTTTTAATGTCATTTAGAAGAGATGAAATGTATTGGTAGCATCTCAGGGGAAAGACTCTAGATGCTGGTTTTACAAGGAAAAGTTTAGATGTGGATTAAAGACCTGCTTGCTTCTACTTGTCAGCTCAAACTCCTCAGAGTTACCACATCCTCTACACATCCAGTTTTGCAGTTTCTTTGCTGCCTTAATTGGTGTAAATTTTGCTTTCCCAGATGATCTTTTCTGAAAGGGCAGTGAGATGAGTGAACAAGTGAGCTCCAGAGGGAGCGATCCCAGCAAAAAGTCATACCCATTTAGTATCACATTAGCAGGGAGAGAACACGGGAGCGATCAGGTAACACCTAAACACTGTTCTCTAGAATTAGGTGACTTTGTTTCCTTTCCTCCATTTAGTGTCCCAGCATCCCAGAGAGGTCGGGATTATTTTTTGAACAGCTGCATTAGTGCTATTCTTTCTCTGAATAGGTGTTTGTTTCCTTCTGTAGCATCAAAAAGGAGCTGTAACCTTGTCATTTTAATGAGCCAAAGCTTTGTTAAACCTGGAACCTCTCCTGGTCAGAGGTGGCATGGTACATGAGCATATTTCAGGCAACTCAATTTCTGTAAGAAACAGTGTGTGAGGAGAAGTCTTGCTTCCTCATGCAAAGAGCTGGATTCCTAATTACAATGCAGTTGACAAAGAATGACATTTGGCAAAAATCCAGAGCAATACTCAGCCTTGTTGCCTCCTGCTGCAGAGTGAGACACCTGAGCTGGCCTGTCATCACACCTGCTGATGTAATGTAAGGGCAAATAGAAATATAAATGGAGATTTTAAAGATTTTTTTCCCCCCCTTCTACCTCTACTTGAAAGCATTATTGCTGTACTTATCAAGGATTTATATTTCCTTATTGTTAGCTCTCTGTATTGAGTTATATCATAACTACCTTCACAGTGCTGATGCAGTTACCAAGGTTAAAACTATTCTTCTGCAAACCCAAGTAATTTCTCTCCAGCTTTTATTTTGCCTTTTATGTACATCTCATTTTCAGCATTCATAGAAAAATATGTGTTCTTCAAATAGTCACAGCATAGTCTGGCATATGGCAAAGCAAGTAATGCAAAAGAAAGATCTAGACTGTTCCTAATCCAAGTCCATATAGCATCTTACATTGCTGTGTGTTATGTGGCTATAAAATGCATTGCAGAAATGAAATATTTTAAGTTATTTTATATCTATATAAAATTAATATATGAATTAGTATCAATTTTTTTAAGTTTAACATCACTAAAAGACTAGTATTAATGTTTGCTGCATTTTAATTAAAGCTAATTAAATGTGTTCATTTCTAAGATTGCTTGAAATTGCTTGCTAGATCTTCCTACCACCACTGTGTCTTTTTTTGCTGAAAAACAAAACAAGGGAGCTTATATCCAGAGAGGGATTGCTTGCACATCACACATGGGCTCTTAGAATGGAAACTTCAGGAGGGAAGCTGAGAGGAGCCAGACGAGCACACGCAAAGAAAATTAAATGTTTCAGGACAATCTGAGCAGTGGAGATCATATAACTACAGACAGTGGTGTGTCTTCTTGGGGGTTGGATTAGTAGTTACTTTGCAGTAATCTTTAGTAAAGAACAAGAGCTTAGTGTGTGATACACCTGGCACAGTTTGGGACGTGAGGTCCAGAGGTTTGCTCCTAGAAATCCTTGGGAGACCAAAAATGGAGAGACACCACAGTGCAGCCACAAAGTGACTGTTACAGGTACTGGGGTTTGGGGAAAAAGGAAAATAACTAAAATACTAATCCACATCATTGAGTTGAACCAGAGCCATCAGGGCACATCAAGCTGTCGGCAATGTCTGCTTGGACTTCTTTATTCAGAGGCTACAATCGCATCTTTTTCCTCAATCTTCCTTGCTGGATCACCTAAGGAAGAGCAGGAATCCCTGCTGAGAAGCAGAATTCATCAGTCCAGGTGGAGTGCCATGTTAAAGGACTCTGCCAGTGCTGTTAGCTGAGGAAGGATTTTGGATTCAGGGGCACCACCCTCTCTTAAAATTGGTTTGCAGATGTCCTTTGTCCCTGCAAAACAAGGGCTTTGGTCAGTGTTAGGAGTCTGTTCATGAGCCAGTTTTACAGAAAATCAATGTTCCACTGGTTTTTCTCTTCATCAGTCTTCCAGATATCCTGGAAAATTAGATATTTTTCTCTTCCTCTTAATCAGATGAGATCAGGTGTTTTCCAAAAACACAGCTGTGGTTTTTCACCACAGTTATCATATCTCATTTGCTGCTTAATGCAAATTCAATAATCATATTGGTTCAGACTTAGGCACTGATTGCATCAGTGTTTTAACTACTATTTTACAAATCACTGCAGAAATGTGTGGGTTGCACACCATTTTCGGAGGAATTTCTAGCTTGAAAGCATAGTGAGCTTTATATTAGCTAGAAAATCCCAAGGTGTAGTAGCCCAAAAGGTCTGTATCACCCTTCTCCCTTCAGATACCACACGTGCAAGAATTTTACAGCATCGTTCCAAGCCTCAAGTTGAGAGAAGTTATGACTTAAGGCTATTGAACATGTAGTTCTCAGGCAGCTGCAAGTTCTGCTATTTTTAAACACTTCTTCACATGCAACAAAAGCTCTAGTTATTATGCACACTAATGTATTCAATAAACTGTGATTTAAAACATTTTTTATATTTTAGCTGCGTTTCGCTAATAAGAAAAGGGATGTGGAAGGAAATATTATGTGAACTCAAATAGCTGAAGTCTTACAGGAACTCTCTCTCACAGAAATTCAGCTCCTAAGTGGAATCCAGACATAAGATGATGTATTTTAATATACAGTTGTGTTGGGTTCTTTCCCCCTGAGAAATATAAATGTTTGAGGCATGTTTTAAAATGGAAATAACCTCGTAGCCTTCACTGTGCTGTCACTGTGTAATCTGCTGTAGTTAAACCATTTGGGGAGATAGAATAGATTGAGTGCAGCTACCAGATAGGATCTCACAGCCTTTCTGTTTAAATGTGCCTTACTCATCATGAAAAAGAGAACACCTGTATATGTTCTTCTGTGTTACTGAATGGGACTAAAGGAACTAAATACTGTTGGTGCTCAGTGAGTTCTGGTTTCTCTGGTAACCCCAGGTTTCTGCAAACCTCGTATACTCTTTCCCCCATCTCAACTGTTACACATGTATTACTTTATGAAACTGGCATGCTTAGGGGTGATTTTTTTTCCTCCCTTTACATTCAGTTTTTCCAGCATTCTGGAGTTTTTAATATTCCTAAGCCCCTTCAAATTTCTGTGCCATTCTCCCAGCTGGAAGTGGACTCT
>JAOXXN010000265.1:2603626-2668449 GCA_026770055.1 Myrmophylax atrothorax
TTTGAAATTATGAGTTGTTGCAATCTCCTTACAAAACACCCCCTGAACCCTGCGCTGCACTGGATACGTGACACAGCCATCCTGCAGAAAGCTGGATTAATTGGGTTTTACGAGGTGCCTAATTTTAGGCAGAAACGATCCCGAAACAGCGATCGATGCCTGGTTGTGTGTCCCGTTTGGTGTTGGGATCACTAATCCCGCACTATTTCGGGGCCTCGGCAGAGGGCACTGTTGGAGCATTAAAGGCACTTGAAAGGCTCATCTCCAGCTTTTCTTGATTTTTTTTTTCTGAAAGTGTTTAATGTTCTCCATGTAATTAAATTCAGTTCCCTGTATAATTAGCAATGGAGCCTTATTCTTTGTGCCACTGCTGTGGATAGTATTATTTTTGTCTCTATTTGCCTTTAGTCAATGCAAAATACTGTTGCCTATGAAAAGGTAGAAAGTTTTATTGCTCTCTCTCAAAACTAAGCAATATTTAAAGGTGGAAATAGAAAGCTACGGAGTTAGTTTCATTTACTTGCTCAGAGTAAACAGAAAACCTTTAAAATTCCTGCTTATGGCTTAGGAGAGAGCAGAGTTAATGTGCCATAATAATTTTACCTTTGTATCCGAATGTGTATTATAGTAGTTTTGAATTGTCAGTACTTTCAGGTTGTTAAAAATATATGTGAAAACACGTAATATTTAATTATGTGTGAAGCCTATTGATTTTATTTGGCAGATTTTTTTTTCCTCATTTGTTTTCCTCTATATATTTGCAAGAACTTGTCCTGTATTGGTGCTGTTTAGCATATTGAAATATTAATTAGAATGATCAAGCATGGTTATTTTTCATTAATTGCAAATGCAAAGTAATTACTGTGACCTAGAAATAGTTTCCTTGTCCAAATTCCTGTAAACATCCTAATTTTTTATAATTTATGACGACCAGCTACAAAACATTGTGTCAGAAAGAAATAATTTTCTCAGGTACTGGAGGACTTAACGCTGACGTTACATTAGAGTGCACCTACTGCTTGTAAAGGGAAGATACTTGGAAGGTGGAAGTCTATTAATATTCTGATGGGTTTGGCTCTTAAATTGGCAAATACATGGAGAATTAATTACAAAAAACATGTTGTAGTTTTCTTTCAGGAAGCGACTCTTTGTCCGTAACTGGTTGAGTTACACGAACAACCTGGAGAAGTTTGCGTTAAAGATCGAGGGATACGCTCTGCCGCCGACTGGCAGGATACTCCTGCCTTCATTTCAAAATCAACCACACAAGACATCTTCTCCAAAAATCTCTGTTGCCTTAGAAATAGTGGAGAATATTTTTTTTTCCTAGTAGAAAATGTTAATTAAGTTATCAGCAGCCGAGTGCAGGCGGATTGTGAGGAAAGGAGCACCAAGGAGTTTGAAATGAAAGCGTTCGGTGTGGATCCGGACGGCTCTCTGCTTCCAGGGCTTCCAGGGGAAATCCTGGGATTGGAGCCTGGTCCTGACCCTGCTCCTGCTGCGGACCCTGAGCCTTGGTGGTGGTGTATGTCCAGAGGGGCAGAGCCGACAGCACAGGGTCTGTGGCTGGGTCTGTCCCTGCCTGCAGCAGGGTTGGTTCCTGTCTCAAGGCCAGTGCCTCTGTCTGCAGCCACCGCTGGGATTGCAGCTGGAAACAGCAACTTTAAATAACAAAGGGAAAAAGTTGGTTAGGTTCCTTCTTAGGAAACTGGCTTTGACTTTCAAACAGAGGAGTGTTTGCCTTCAAATAAAAAAGCCACCCAGTACTATTGCTGTGCAGGGGTTGTAACCATCTGTGTCATATGTTTTCTAAGTGGACTAATACAGTGCCCAAGAAGACACTAATTAAATGTACATATTTGTTTTTTATAGCTTTCATATTGCTTCCTATTTATTAGTGTCTCTTTACATCAGCTCGGTAGGGTAATATTCAAGCAAATTCCTGTTTTGTCTGAAACATTAATACTGATGTTCTGCTCCTGTATCATCCCTGTAGCTGTTATCTGTTGTATGTTTTCCCCACGAGAGGCTATCGCAGGTTTTTAGTCCAGACTGTTTGTATTCGACAAGGTCAAGATAAGTTTTATCTCTATAGATAAGTCAAGTGCATTAGGATCGATACAGTTACAGTAAAATACATTGGCAATATTTATTGCCAAGATCCTAATGAATTTTTAAAGCTTGGAAGACACTGTCAGTGGAGTGAGGATGCCCTAAATGGTTGTTTAAAACAGGAACTATGCAGTTATACAGTTAAGTACTTTTTGAAAATAAAAATTGTACAACTTTATGGTTTTTGACAGAGGGGAGGAAGCTCCACCTCCCCCAAATCTCAGCAGGTTCTTAGGACACAATCAAAATAAGTGTTTACTTTCCATCCACTTGGGTGCCTGTATAGGGATTTATAAGGCTTATCCCAAAGTACCTGTTACAATTATAAAATTAGTCTATTTTTACTGCACTGCTAGGAGGGTTGTTTCAATTTTACCTTCCATTTTTTATTGACAAGATAATTGTCTTTGTTTTGGCTTTGACAGACTCGCTTTGGCCAGTTTCATTTGTGATATAAATTTCCCTAGGTACATATTTATGCAGTTAAATCAATAAGTATTTCATAATCTCTCTAAATACTTATGTAACTTAATAATTCCAGCCATTATGATGCATCTACTTAAATACGTATTTTATGTAGGGGTATTTAAAAATGCAAATTATAGGGATTATTTTCCTTCAGGCTTTGTATTTTTCTGTTGCATCAGATAGAGAGTAAGAAAATTAACCCACAAAAAATCCTGCTAAAGTAATAATGAAGATCTGCCTTCTATCTGGTAAAGATAATTTGTTGATAAGACTCCATGGCTCTCTTGAACTCATTTTGCTTTCTCTGTTTTCTGTAGTTGATCTTTTAAGCCACACGAGACAGCCATGGTAAGGCCCAGGTTAAGCAGAAAGTTTCCACCTTTGCCATAGTCACCTACTTTTGTGTCTTATTAATTTGTGATCTTCTGTAGGTCTGTTTTCTACCCCTCCTGGCTCCAGCACACCTAAAGATTGCTTCTTTTTATTGTTACTACTTTGAAATTCAAAATCAGAATTGATAATGCCGTGTTGGGAAGCTGCTGTGTAGCTTCTCTTCTTTACCACGGAGGTTTGATACCTGACACTTTTAATTTAATTTAATTAGGGAGGCAGAACCCCATCTTGGTGTTCATTAAGGGGATTATTCATCAAAGTTATTGCTTCCTTGATGGAGAATAACAATGTCCCTCGCAATGGCTGCTGTTGCTCTCATAACTATATTACTTTCTACTATTTTTCTCTCCAGGGCTTTGTACTTAGTCTCTTTATTTGAAAATTTTAAATTGAGGGAAGCGTAAACTTCTGGTATAGCAAATTCACCAGGGTCACATTTATTTTAGTGTAGTAGCTTTATGTCATGTAAATGCTTGGTAGAATTATTTTTTTTCTCCTTTTTATTGGTTCTTAGTGCTGTCTTTAAATATTTGTATTTCTTTCAAGCTCAGCTGCACTTCAGCTCGGGGCCTGAGGTTTCTGGCTGCCTGTTTGCTGATGTAGCTGAACTCTGCTGTGCCGAAATCCTGCAGAGATCCCTGTAGGAAAGAAGCCTTTCTGGAGCAGGGAGTCACCACAGGCTTTGCTGGAACAGAGTGGAAATCTAATGTAAAATTAATAAGGGGAGGGTGGGGGAGAGCAGACTGTTTGCAAAAGTTATCTTTTGTAACGCAGCCCTAATCAAATATTCAGAAAATGGCAGCTTTAAAAATAGAACAATTGTCCTTTTAAAACATGACTAGTTTGGTTAATTTACCCCCAAGTATCCGGTGTCTGTGACTCTGAAAAACCCTTATCTACTGAGGGGGGAAAAAAGAGCATTGCAGAAAAGGTGACAAGTTTTCACCTCTTTCCTCAGAGAACATTTTAATTCCACTTTAATCAGCCTGCCAATAAAAGAGTACTTGGCTTTCAAGGGGAAACAAATCAAAATATGCATTTATCAGTCACGAGGCAGAATTCAATCGCTCGCAACTGATGAACTCCAAAAGGAATGAAACTGGTACTATCACGCTGCCTTGGTGGTTTGCTTTGTACTATCAAAGAACTGGTACTATCTTTTCCTGCCACATCCACTGTTTGTCTGTCATCCCTAATTATGGCCTTTCAAAAGCAACGCTTCATAATTGCTGTTAATGATTAAAACAAAAAAATTTCGCATCTAGATAACCAAACTAGTGTTCTGCAGTGTGCAGATTTGTGTGTTCTGCAGCTGCCAAAATAACTTAAAATAAAAAAAAATTAGCCAGAGATGAGGCAGAGGAAAGAGAAAGCGTTTGCCAAGTGGTGCTGTCAGTGTTATCGTACAGGGCTCCTACAAGGGCACGTCACAGGCCTGTCTTATTAAAATAAAACTTTATTTTCCACTAGGAGAGGAGGCTGGAGGTTCACGTTGCGCTGCACAGGTGGGCTCTCATTTCAGACTCCTCTCTGCCGCTCTGCTCCGGTTAAGAAAGAGGAACCTGAAGTGGAAAGAAGGGTTTTTTTGTATCAAAGCAAACTTGGATGCTGTTTCACGTATGGGTGTTTCTGGGTTGTGGGAATTGGTTGCTCTGGGTTTTCTGCTCGTTTACCGTGAGGTGAACACATTGCTCACCGTATTGATATTAAACAGAGCTGTCCTGATGGTTACAGTAGTTAGACTACAGCATTATACACAAAGCTGAATCTTTCTGGTGAGAGAAACTGCATTCTTTGGGCTTATCTTGCTCCCTGCGCTGGAATTTACATGCGTAACTACCAGTGCATCAAGATGAGTTTTTCGCCTTTGTGTGGTTTGCATCTCAATGAGGGTGGAGAGGTGCAGGCTGTTTTGCTTTCCTTCTCCCTGCCCTGAAAAATGGTTAAAACTCACCTCCTACTTTATTTATGCTTTGTTCCATCTGACTTCTCTTCTGCTGCTAAGGATTTATGAGGCCAGAAGGCAGGAGCCAAACTGCTCTTGTGTTTGGTTTCCTCCGTTCTTTCCCTTGTTTGATTTCTTGTTGAATTTTTGCTCCCTGACTATGGGCTCCTGTAGGGCCAGGCTTGGGCAGCCCCAGAGATCCTTGGCTCCCCTAACACAGCCCCATGCCTTGTTCAAATCCCTGTGTCGACTCTGGTGTCCTGGGATTGCAGGCTGAAATGGGTAGCGCAAAATACCAGCCTTGGCGCGGGTTTGATGTGCAAAAACACCGGGATCTGACCTCTAGTCTCTCCTTTTCCTCTTCCTGCGGTTCCACAGTATCTCACTTGTGTAGCCTGGGTCTGGGGAGCCCTCTGCTCTCCTCCATCCCACTGAGCTCCATCCTCTCTTCAGATCTCACCTCCTGACCTCCTTTTTTTTTACCCAGGAGTCGCTTAGACAAAGGAGGTATGTTGTCATGTGGATGGGATATACAAATAAATTGCATTGTATTTTCTCTCTTTTGCGGTTGATTTTAATCTTGTGTTTCAAAAGCCTGTTGGGAGCAGTTGCAGGTATAAGAAATATAAAGTACAATTGTTGAAGTGCCTGTTTGAGTCACGAATTTGTGCAAATGAATGTGTTGATGTTACTTGAATAGACAGGACAACTTGTGACACACTGGAATTAAAAAGCTGGGAGAAACAAGGTGGGAATGTTAAGATGGGGAGAAACTTTCATCTCTTCTTCATTCAGCAGTGGTTACATCAGTCATAGTGTAGTAGGAGTAAAAGGATTCCTGTGCTCAACTATTCATTTCAGGACTACTTATATTTAATTAGCATGAAACTAAGTGTGCTTGATTTAAAATGTATGTTGCACAGCTTCAGAAAATGAAGTTTAAGAAAACAAAGTAGAACTGTAAATAACAATAATTTTATAAAAATACTCTGATATCTGCAGATAAATGATTTAGAATTATAACTTGTTGCTTGCATAAACAACTGACTTTACAAACAACAGAGAGTATAGAAGCCCCAAAGTTTGCAGAAAATTCTTTATTTTTAAGTGAGAGCAAAGGAGAATTGTGAAGCTTTGCATGGAGCTTCTTACATTTCACAGATGCATTTGCATTCATGGTTGTGTCAGACAATCCTTCACAGTCTTCACACTGATACATGTCACCTGAATTCTTGCCCCTGTTGTCCAATTTCCCAATAATGTACTGCACTCAGGAAATATTTATATATTCACTCTGGGAAAATATGGAAACATTATTTCCCTGTTAGGTTAATTTGCTCTAGGAGTAATCTGCTGAAGGTGGGAGTGTTGGAATTGAAATATTGTATATTCAGGCTACTAAATTCTTAAAATGTTCATACTGCTGTGTGTGAATATAGATGGGTCTGTGTTTTCTGGAGAGCTGATTAGAAAAGTGATAAACCATCAGACAGCACTAAGGAGGGTGTGTTACGTGAGGGTGGGAGGAGGAGGTACAGGATGAGTCAGAAGCCAAATAAGTTCTTCAGAATTTGGTAATTAAGTGAAAATAGGAGTCAGCAGGAGATGGAACAACAAAAATCTTTAACTACTTTTAAGAATCTAGTTGTTGTAAAGTTGGGTCTGTATCCTGAGAGGGGATTTGGTTTGTTATCCTCTGTGTGATGGCTAAATTCCAAGTGTATCATGGAAAAGTATGAAATGTCCTTTGGAAGGCAACTATAGAGATCCTACCCCCTAAAAAAGGCCTTTTCCCTTAACTCTCCCTGTAAGGCTTGTGTACTGAATCATAAGGGCTTAGAAATTTTCTTTTTATTAGAGCTTCGGCTGGTTTTATTAATTATTTCAAATTAAGCCCATGTTTTTAACGAACTTCAGAGGTCTTTGATGATATGTTTCCTGTATTTACTGGTACACTTTTGAGGGAGAGGAGGAATTAAAGATGCATTTTTGTATTGTTGCCTTTAAGAATTAAATGCCTAATTTATCTTTATCTTCTCTGTATCTCTACCTATACAACTTTTCTTTTGTCCTTTTTTCTTTTAAGCATGTAAGATGACCAGATACTCGTGTCACAACTTTGGCCAGCGAGTTCTGCCCTTCCAGGTCTAATTAGCTGCCCTGTTTTATTGCCATATTAAGTTGTTTGTCATTTAACAGCCACCTATTACTATTATTATTATTTCCTGACCCTCCTATGAAGGGAAACCACAATAATTGAAGAGGCCTCTGATTTTGCAACCCTTTTGCTGGGTGTGTTTGTGTATGTTACTTTAGCATTTTCGAGCAATTTTTCTGTCACTTCTCATGGCCAAATCTTGTTCTCTTTAAGATTAGTAGGAACTACTCCCGTTATTTCTTTGGGGGCAGATCTTGCTACTGTGCATTTATGACTTCAAAGACAGCAATAAATAGCTGCTCCTCATCATCAGAGCAAAACCCACTCGGGGTGAAAGGTCGGAAAGATGTGGCAATACTAAGAAATGTCTCTGAATGCCAGAATCAATTAAAATTTTACTTTAAGTTACTGATTTCATGGCATTATTCTAATCCATGAAGCCTTTTAAAGCCATGAATTGTATTTGGAAATATTAGCACTAAAAAGCATTGGGTTGTCTAAAAACTGTGGGTTTGGGGGGGTTTATTATTGTTTTTTTAGGAGATGAGTAACTTCAAGTTTGTCAACTTTAAGAAAGCAAAGGCACAAAGGAAAGGTTCAAGACCCTTTCCTTGCTGCTTTTTAATCTGCTGCAATTACTGTATATTCTTAACCCTGTGAGTAAAAGAAGTTGGAAACTCATCTATCCCTTGAAGAACAAAACCCCCAACAACTTTGATGCCTTTGGTTTCAGCGAGAGTCGCCCCCGGCATCGCCTGCAGTGTGGTGGTAACCTGGGGGTCAGGAGAACTTGAACTGCAGCTTTAGGGCTGTTCTTACGTCTGTCAAGCTTTTCCTGTGAGCTGGTGCTCCCTGTGCTGCTCACTGGGGCTCACACGATGCTGCTGCTGGTGAGTTTTCCAAGCAGCTCCTTCCTGGTACGTTTGGCAGGAAAGAGAAGAGGGATACATGTCATCAGCTGGATTCGCCTTCTCCAGGCAGAAGGAGCTTTTACCTTCCTGTTTCGCACTGCTGAGGACTTTTCCTGAGCTATTGTGGTGGAAGTAATGCCATTTAAAGAGAAAGAAGTTTTGGCATGCCAAGTTTATCTTACAAGAGGAGTTGTTAGGGGTCTTGTGTAGCTTGTTTCTACCATGGACTGAAAAACTTGATGCAACATTTTGCATTTTATTTTGATCCAGGAAGCACATTTTTGTTTCTCACTTAGTGTTAGCTTTTCATAAGTAACTAGCAGCTCTTTGCCTCATTTTGGAGATTGTGGTGCTCTGTACTGCTTTAAAATATGATCTAGTCTTTGCAGCAATGGCTCTGTTATAAGTGTTCATTTACTAAACACATCCTTGGTTCAAAGAGTACTATAAAAACTGGGGTGGTTGCTGACCTGGAGGACAGACAAATTGTCTTTTTAAGAATTTCTCGCTGTATTGCTATTTGGATTTTCTTAAAGCTTAAATTAAATAAGAAGACCAGTAAAAAAAACCCCGAGAGTTTTGTGAAATAGGAGCTCCTGTGTTTGAGCATTTCAAACCCAAGGAGTAATTTACACTTTGCATTTTAAAGTTGTGGTGATGCACAAGGTGATTCAACCAGACTGAACCTGCAATCAGTATTCATAGGATTGTTTTTGTAAGCCAGAGAAATCATTAAAACATTTACTTCAGCCTTCAGTATAACAGGCAGTAGATTTTTGTAGGGAGCCCAGGATGTTTGGAATTTTTAATCTCTGATTTTGCCTGTGTGCACCTCTTAGAGCAGGCAAATGCTTTCTCCAGCAGGGCAGGCTAAGGAGCACTTACTGATAAGGAAAAGTGACAATGAACTTCAAAGGAAGCAAAACAACAACTGAAAAAAAAAGTCCCAAACCTAAAACACACAGTGTTTAGAAGCCTGACCTCTGCTAACCTGACCCTCTCTTTCAGGGCATTTTGTTTGTTTTGGATGCCAAGGGGTGACTGTGACATTGAATGAGCATTAAACCCCATAACTGAGAACTCCGCAGGGATTAAATCTTGATTATTGTAACAACTTGATTATAGTCGTGATTATTTTGTTCATCTTGATTTTTGAAAATTCTGATGTGCTGAAAGCACATTACATTGATCACCATGAGAACTAGAAAGTGTTTGCAGTGACAGCCAACATCACCTATGCAGTCTCACAGACCTGCATAAAGTCCAGAGAGACATGCAAAATTCCTTTCTTAAAAAAAAAAAAACAAAAAGAAAGAAAAAAAAAGCAGTAGTTTTTGGAAAACTAATATGCTTTTTACTTTTTTTCCCCTCTGGTATTTTCTTAGCTTCTTCAATTAGAAAATTTAGGTAGGAGAACTACATGGAATTTGTATTTTAAATGTTCTCCTGGAGTATCCATATCCTTCCAGGGATTTCTCAAGATGTGACAAGGGGGCACCCTCTGCATGGACAATGCATTTAGTTATTTTTGGAGATATTTCTCATTCCCAACAGATGGAGCAGGAAAAAGCATGGGCTTTCTGCTTCTTGCTGCCTTTTTGCTTGGTGAGGTGGGGAAGGACCAAGAAGGAGGGAGAGGGAAGTAGCTGATGGCTCAGGTGGTGGAAATGGGATGGAGATCCTCTTTATCATTAGGGCCATAGGGACCAGCAGATGCTGAACATCTGGTTACGACTTCTGCCTGCCTTCTGTGAGGGTGTTTTATGCAACAGGTTTTTTAAATGAAAAGGAGAGAAACATCTCTGAGAGAAGCGGTGGCGTGGGGCAACAGGACATGAGAATAGACATTGTCAAATTGTAGTAGGTAAGGGAAGTGCTGGGTTTGCAGGGTTGCCTAATCTGCCAGAGATCTCAGGGAAATGCCAGTTGTGTTTGGGTTTGTGTTTCTGTGTTTATTCCCTGCATTGTCAGATGCCTCTGTGGCTGAAGGAGTGCTGCTGCTGTAGGAGCTTCAGAGAGGTATGGAAAACATTCCTTCTAAAAATACTGGGAAGCTCCCTCCACCCCCATTGTTTATTGGAAACTTTTCCCCCGTCTTAAGATATTTGATTATGGTGTAATGCAGCTAATTTAAGCATCTGTTTATCACTGCCTGGCTAGACTGAATGTGAAATTTCAATTGAATTACCTCCCAAGAGAGCTTTGAGATCTGAGGGTAAAACAAATCATTTTCTCTCCATTCCCCTGGGATTGTCAATAAAAAGAATTCATCTAAATAGTTTACATGCGTTTTGAAATGTTGCATCTACTAGGCTTGGGTTTGTTGTTAGTGGAAAATTGCCAGTGTGAGTGGAATATGGGCTCTGACTTGACTATGGCACTGTTATAGCTTGGTGGATGTGGAAAGGCTACAGCTGGGAAAGCATTTGCATTTCATTCATATTTGATCAATAAATACGTGTGCTTTATTTTAGAACAGAAGATAGCACATAATCCCAAGCTTTCCACAACCTCAGGCACAAGATGCCACCAGCCTACCAGCTTAAAATCCTAGAACCATAGAATATTCTGATTTGGAAGGGACCTCTCGGGATCATCAAAATCAACTCCTGGCCCTGCACAGCCTCAGTAATCCCACCATATGCCTGAGAGTGTTGTCCAAACTCTCCTTGAACTCTGTCAGGCTTGGTGCTGTGACCATTGCCCTGGGAAGCCTGTTCCAGTGCCCAGCGACCCTCTGGGTGGAGAACCTTTTTCCAATATCCAACCTAATTCTCCCCTGACACGGCTTCATGCCATTCCCTCAGGTCCTAGGAGCTTCTCCAGCTCTTCCAGATGATATGTTACTGTAAAGTGAATTGTGGGCTGCTGGTGGGGCATGGTGAGCCCCTCATCACCACCACAGCTTTGTGTGCTCCTAAATATTTATGTGTGCACATGCTGTTAAACATATTTCCACTTCCACAAGCAAAAGTAGGTTCTCTTTTAGTTGTCATCATGTCAACAAAGATCTGGGAGAGGACAGAGTACAGGTTTTTCTTGCTCTGCGGACAACCTAGTTACTCGCTTTACATCTTCTCTGTCATTTTGGTAGTGTGAAGAGACAAGATTTTCCTTCTAGTTTGCCTTACTTGGATTGGAAGTGAAATCTGCTGCCATCCACCTGCAGAAGATCTGCAGGTCTCATCTCTAGATGCTTTTACGCTGGATTGGGCTGCTCTGCTGATGGGCAGGTGTTGCCTTCACTCCAGCTGGGATGTGTGGGCATGTCCATGAGCTACATGCAGCAATCCACATGCTTGTGGTCACCATGCTGCTCTCCCTGGAGGACAGACAAGTTCTCAGCCGACTGGAAAAGAGCCCTAGACTGTCTTGACATAAGGATCAGGCTTCCTTATGGGAATATCCACACTAGCCTTTGTGCCTGTCACTTGAGTCTCACCAGTGGAACATCACTGTACCTTCACATCAGGTCTTCTGGCTTACTTGGAGTTGCAGTGTCCAGGCTGAGGGTAATTAGATACAAGGATGAAATTCTTCACTGTGAGAGTGAAGGGGCACCAGCACAGATTGCCCAGAGCAGATGTGGCTGCCTCATCCCTGGAAGTGTTCAAGGCCAGGTTGCTCCAACCTAGTGGAAGGTGTCCCTGCCCATGGCAGGGAGGTTGAAACTAGATGATCCCTTCCAAACCAAACCACTCTGTGATTCCATGAATTTAATTCAAACAGGAAAACCACAATCCCATGAGTCATAGAATTGCAAGGTGTCATGACAGTGTGAATCCTTGGAGCCCACCTATTGTATCCCAAACCACCACACAGATAACCTGCACAGGGAGCAGGGTGAAGGGATGTGGATGACAGAATTTATTTTTCTGGCACCTCTCCTGTTTACCAAGAATTCCAGCTGAGAGTTGGAAGACAGTCCAGCAAGCAGTGGAGAGGTGCTTCCAGCAAACACCTTTACACCAACTTGCCTTTTATGATGTGGATAGTATAAAATTTGCTCTTATACAGATATCCAGGCAGTGAAGAAAAACTTTAAATATCTTGTAGTAGTGATAGCAGTGAGACTCTTGGAGGTACCTTGGAGGCGCAGAGTGAATGCCATCACCCTGTCACTCTTTCAGACTCCTGTCCTTGTTCCATTTTTATTGATGATAAAAAGCATCTCTTCATGTTAACCTATACAATTTTTGATGATGCAGCAGTTGGGATGACAGTAAAAAATCAGAGTCCAAAAGCCACGCCAACAGATGAAAGCTTAAAGAGATTTTAGGGATCACTTGTTCATCAGTTTGGTGTTTCTGTGGTCTTTCTAATAGTTGGTCATGTCTAAGGGCCAAACCCAGGAAAGTTAAATGCCACATACCAAACCAGTATATTTTCCTGGCAGCTCTAATCAGCAGTAATTCCTGCAATCATCACAGGGAGGGTTTGCAGAGAGGGGCATGATGTTGCTTGTTTACTTGTCAGTATTTCCTTTAGTGTGGGGGCTTGACTGCTTAGAAACCTTGTTTGCAGAAGTAATAAAAGTTACTCACAGATGGCAATGGCCTGGGAACGATTAGAGTATTAACTTATATCAACATTCATCATAAACAGCAAAAGCAAAATCGTGGTAAAAATAATTCTGGATTTTTATTCCAAAACAGTAGTAGACCAGAAGTCTGTGGGTAAGTTGAAGCTTTGGCCTGTGTTGTGAGATGCTAATAGTCCGTATTTCCTTTCTGGCTCTAAATATGGAACTGTTTTGACAGTTTAAGTATACTTTAAAGCGATTAATCCTGACAGGGTTGATAGTAACTTAAGAAAAAAAAATTTAAACCCCCAAACTGCAGTTTATCTTAATGAGTAGCTCACACTGTCAACAGCAAAGCCCCGTTACTGTGTGTAATAGGGTTTAGAGACTATCATGATGAGAAAGGACAGGTCTTGTAATTTGAAAGTACATGACTAGAAGTAGAGATAGTCCCTTCCAGGGATCCTTCAGCCTGAGGTGCTTCACCTGTGCCTCTCTCACCTTGCTTGTAAACAATGTTTAGAACGAATTTATTTTTGAGATTCTTGAACTAAAATGATCATCTTTTAGGAGAGGTGTGCAAAGATACCAGCTGCTTAAGATAAAATAGAGACAAGACTTTGTATAATGTTAAAAGCAAGCATTTACATGAGAACAGTCTTGGAGCATTTCCAGTTACAAGTAAGTCCTGTGTCACAGAAAGTCAGAAGTCTCCCTTGAATGAAGATCATTACCCTCAGGGTGTGTGTTGGTCACTCTTTAAAATTCTTATAAAAACAAAGAAATTAATTATCCAGTATAAAAATGGGGCATACGTCTCCTGGCAAACATTCAATTAACTTTTTAGTGCTTGCTACTTAATGTTGTGTTTGACCACTCGAGCATTGAGAACGACTTTCCTTTGAAAGGGAGCTGGGGTGGAACGTGGCATTGGGCTGGAGCTCTGCTCCGCTGGCCAGTTGGGGTGGTCATCAACATTTTTCCCATGATCATTGAGTGTGGAGCTGGTTATATTTTACTTATGCATGTGAGATGTAATTTGCTTGGGACAGGGTTGTGGGGGTTTGTTGTGAGTTTTTTGTAGGCTGGATGATGTTTTATTGAGAATATAATTTAGCTAGTTTTGCAATCATGGGCTGGTTTGCAGTGGTTGAGCATGAACTACCAATTAAAAGCAACTGTATAATACTTCTAATTCCCATGACTAATGGACTGAAAATATGGAGCTCTTTGACCTGGATCCAGTCCAAGCCAAAGATGAATCATGCCACATAGATCACGTTTTCTACTGTTAAAATACTCAACAGTGCAAGTGTAAACTCCAAACTTCAGAAATACTGACTTCTAAATGACGAGCTGACATGATGATGGATATATTTTGAGACTAGCACATGAGAAGAACTTGAATAACTATGTTTTTGTAGAACTTTTACCTATTTCTGTGTGCATTGATATAATTTGTAATCTCCTTTCATCGTTAATCTCCTGCTTTACTAATAAGTGATTATGTACTGAAACAATTGAAAGGAAAAGATTCTCTGGGGTTTTTATTGAGAGTCTGGAGTCCTTTAGATTGTCAGTAAACATCATACCACTAATATATATATGTGTGTGTGTGTATGTGTATAAATCTATATATATTAGTTTTTTAAGTACATCCTATATGTAAAGAGTCTCAATTTAATTTTTGATTGTCGTATATGAATTACATTTTTTTCTCAAAAGAATCACTAAAATTGTGAAATGTAGTGTTAAATCCAGTAATCTGAATAGCTGAGTTTTGTTGTTCTTGTAGCAGAGCAAAATTACGTATCTCTGGGTTAAACTAAGGCTGGTTAGGCTGCTAAAAACTGTATAAATATACGGGGGCCAGAGCTCATGTGAAGGAAAGTGCTCTGCTCGTCAAACGAGGGAGTGATTGCGTGGCAGGGCAGTAGGAGTTCTCTTGGAAACAGGGGAAATTATCAGCCTACCAGGAGAGAATGCAAAGGTTGATCTGCTGAATACAAATAAAGTATTGAGCACCAGGTTCTGCCTCATGGAGCTGGCGCTTTTGGAACTGCTGTGATAAATGCACTGATAAATTCGAGGGAATGAGTGCTATTGCAAAAGCCTGATGAAGGCTAGAAAGTGTCCAGCTAGTAGGAATTGCATTGCTTGGTCAGGCACAATGAAATTAAATAGAATTTGCTTTAGTGAAATTGCATCAAGGATGATTAAAGGTGCTGCTGGGAGAAGGTGGTGATCACCTTCCACTGAAGCCACTTCAGTGACTCCGTCATTTACTCCTTACGTGTTTTGGGGGTTTTCTCATTTTTTTACTCATTTCCTCTGACTTCAAGGCTTCTCCCTCCCCTGGTCCCTTCCACCATTGTGTTGTGACCCTGCTCTGAGTCTGGTGGGAACACCAGGCTGCTTCAGAGAGCAGGGAGCTCGTCAGCACCATTCCTTGGGTCCATGAGTTTGCCCAAATACACCAAGTCCTGCACTCCACCTTACTGATACACAGGGTTCTTTGTTCCCCTGTTCCTTCATATTAGTGGTTTGGGTCAAGATTTGGCCTTTTAGCTCCAGAAAGCTGATCCACATAATCCAGCACTGTGTTCCCGCCTCACCTGGGTGAGACAGAGCTGTGCAGGTGGGACCTGCTCCTGCTCCAGCCACAGCTCTGCTCTTGGGATGTGCAGTTGGGATTCCTGTCTGTATCTCATTTCCAGATAAATCCCCCTCTCATCCCAGGCTGCTAAAACCACGATGGTGTGGTGTCACAGACATCTCATCTCAGTGACTAAACTGCTTGTGAGATGTTTTCCTTCTTGCAGAATCTGCACAAGAATCTGAGTCAAACTCCCCTTGGTTTTGCTTTGATATTTCTGCATTTTACATTGCTGAAGCCTTTGGCTTCATGGGTGTTCAACAGTGAATTGTAAGAGAATTCACGTCTTTCCAGTTGTTTTACTTTCCTAAAATACAATGGCAGAGCAGAGTCCAGTGGCTGCAGGCAGCACTGAGGTCTTGCTGTGCCCCACTGTGTCTGCTGAGATACCAGATGTGAAGGTTGAGTGACTTGAGCTGGGTTTTGCTCCAGATGGGCTCACAGTGTAACCAAGTCTTTTAAGGTAAAACAAAACACATGCACACAGAAAAACACAAATATAACATGTAACATCCCTGTGTTACCAGGGTGAGACAATCTTACGACTGCTTTATTTCCTTTTGACATTTAAGTGATCCTCTGGCAGCCGGACCACAGTTCTGTGCTCTAAATAAGAGACACCTTCAAATTCATATTAACAACACCTTGGCACTGTATGTGGAACCTGTTTGCTCAGTATATGTATATTTTCTTGAAAAATTTGTCATTTTACCTCTTCTGCTGCTGGTTAATACTGGACTGAGAAGTGTGAGGAATATTTTTCATGATTACAGTTGTTGGAGCAGTACATGTGCACAGCTATGTTTGGTCATTTATTCCCTCTTCATTTCTGTAGCAATTGTAGCATGAACTAATTATTTCCTCAGCTTGAGATGTGTTGGAGTCGCGTTTGATAACTGTTTATTTTCCACAAGAAGCTTTCATGAAGGAGTGACCCCAGCTCAGATGTGGGGTCGTCTGCTCTGCTCCCTTCAAAGGCACAGGGAGGATTTGCCGGGGGGAGAAAAGGTTGGACAGTAAATCTGTGCACATCGTTCATCCATGTTTGAATATCCAGGTGTAAAGTTAATGCTGCCACTGATGGGATTATCTTCCTCTCCATGCTGGCATGTCCCTTGAATTGCCCAGACAACATCAAGGGTAGTCAGATGGAGTCACGTGGCTCAGAGGAGGTGTGGGGAGAGACAAGCAGAAGTATTTTAGCAAATAAACCAGCACCCCATTCGGTTTAAACCATTTCTCTTTGCCTGTTCCAGGAATCAGGACCACCAAAATTCCACCTTTCTCCCTGCCATTGACTCCCTTCCAAAGGATTTGCAGTTGGCTGTTACACAGAGACTTTTAATACACCATGGAGATCGAAACTTGCACCAAAATGAAACTGTATTAATAATAATGATAATAAAAGAGTTCCAGCTTCCTGCAGATTGAAATTGGCTGGGTAAATTTGACACCACGTTTAGCTTCAGAGGTGATAATGCATCAGATTACACTGTGTAGTTATTTTTTGTGGCATGTCAGTAAAATAGAAACTAATATTCTCTGTTGGCATTTCAGAAGATGTTTCTTCAGAGGGTGAAGCTTTCAGTGAGGATTTAAAGACTGTTGGTGTAAATGTAACCATTCTGTGTATTTTCACTTTGGGCAGCCGAGTTCTATTATAGACAAGTATTAACAGCTTAATATTTTGGTGTAGAGTTATAGATGGTAGAGTTTTAGAACATAAATAGATGTTTTGTGTGGCAAGAAAATTTGAAATAGCACTTGAAAGAGTTCTCATTATCTCCGTATTTCCATAACTTCATTAGCTCCCTAATTTACTTAGTGCCCCAGCACTATTTGCTGGGTGCGTGCTTTGTGTCCACACAAAGGGGCAGGTTTTGCCCTGAAAGCATCAGTCTTTGAGCATCAGATGTAGGATTTGATAATGCAGGAAGTAATAAACAATGACCAATTCTGAACAGTTTTAACTGTAACAGCTGGTTAAAAAGTTTTGCAAACTATTCTAGAACAGAAAATGAGATTCTCAGTTGCACCAATACTTTCCTTGAAAGGGATTTTGCTTACTGTAGAAAACTGCCTTTTGGAGGTAAACCAGAAAACTTTTTTTTTTCCTTGTAGGGAAGAGTTTTTGCAGAAGACCATTTTCTGCAAAAAAAAGAAATGGCTTTAAAATAGCAAAGACCACTTAGAGTGTTTTCTCATCACTCCTAAGGAAACTAAATACTAAACTGTCAACATTATATGGGTTTTGCTGAAAGCAGGAAAGGTCCTTGCTGTTTTATCCTCTGCCCTTACCCCAGAAGAGGAAGAAAATGAAGTAAAATATAAATGCCAGGGTATTTTTGCCTCCAAAGCTGTTGCTGAGAGCTTTAGCTGCTTCAGTGCTTTCCTGCCTTCTCTGCTTGTTGGCCCCACTTGCAGCAGCAACCTAAAATGTGGGATGAAAGGAGGGGAAATGGGAGGAGATTATATTACGTTTTTCCTGGAAAATGTGAGTTTTGCCAAACATTGCTACAGCAAAACTTCTTCATGGAAGAACCTGGAGTTTCCATTTGGATTTGCTGCTGTAATACTGCATGGAAGTCATTGATGGGTCAGCTCCTGTGCCTTCCCTTCCTGACCTGGGCTGCCTGTGTGGATTTCAGCTTCTTGGTCCAACTGACTGTGCCTTTTCCTTGAGCTGTGCTGGTGAACCAGAGAAAAGCTGCATGGATAGGGAGCAGTGAGGAGGGCACTGAGCTTCCAGTGCCTGTGAGATTCAGTGATGGCTCCACTGGGTTTTCATCTTGTAGACAAAATCCAGCCTCGGGATTCTACGTGGTCCTGTGGTTCCTCTACACTTTCTTTTGCATATGTGAAACGTCAGCATTTATTTATCTTAAAGCAAAACAATGTCAGAAGGTGCTTCATTAATATAATAATGGGCCTCTTTGCATTGCCCTATAAATGTCACCTCCAGTACCATGTATCATTTGTCATATTTGCTGCTGCAATTCTAGGTATCATTCCCAGACTCAGCAGGAGAAGCTTAGGTTGTTTTGTGTAACAAGTCAGTGGCCAGACTGGTATTAGCACCTAAGATTTCTTCATTCCTTTCTTCTTACCTGACCTTAAAGAGCATGATAATTTTGAAACAATTGGTGTTTTCTTAGGATTTTTGGTGAAAAAAAATAATATTTGGATGGTTTTCATTTTGGCAGTCATCTGGTCAGAGCTCTCAGCCCAAACAAGCAAAATCCAAGTTATAATTGATGAATAAACAACTTTGTTGATGTTCTTAGTTATTGGCAGTTGCTATAGCAATGGGCTGCCACAGATTGCCCTCTGATGGCTCTGGTGTGTTGACCACATCAGTCAGATCAGAGCTCTGTCCTGCCCAGGAATGGCGATGGGAAAATTATCTTAGCTACACATACACCATAAAATTGGGTTTTCACGGTACTTGGAATGGTGAGAGTTACATGTCTGTGTGGTTGGGGGTGTTTTTTTTTCTGTAGTAGTACAAAGCATCAATCAATTCCCAGAAGTTCAGATTTGGGGATAACTCCAAGTGAAGTGCTTTTGTTTTGTTACAGCATCGCTGTGCTTGTCTGGCTCGTGCCAAAGTAACTGTGTCACTGTGGTGGAGGAATCCTGTTTCACCATGTATTTTTAATACAGTAAAAGTGTATTTGAAAGGCAGAAGGAAAACACTTGGAATGCACTGCCTTATTATTAACCTCAAAGTCTCAGCTCCATGAGCATTTTGATGGCATGAGATGGTTTCTTCTTTCTGGATCCAGACAGTGGCTTTTCCCAGGTTTTAGTCAGTTTTTAACTAATTCTAAATTCTGCATTTACAGGCTGCTTGTGGTGCTTATTTCCCACCTCACCAAATAATAGTTTTTCATGTAGTCTTCCAGACCCTCACCTCCAGTGTAATGGGAGCGTGTTCTTGGAGCACTCAGTGCATCCAAATGTGCTCCAGCTGTGTTTGTTCCAGTGTAGGATCCTGCACACACGTGAGGACGTTCAGACATAGCGTGTGCCTTCATTCCAATCTCACGTTACCCATTCAAATAAACTGTGTCTGATCAATAGCAGGTCAGTCCTTTCCTTAGACAGGAGGAAATCCAATGGAAGAATTGATTATTAACACAATGCAGTAGAAATACAGAGACAGAAAGGCAGAAAATCAGGCTTGGGTTTTATTTGACTGCATCGTTCATAAAATGTCCACAAATTAAATTATGTGCTTTGGTTGTAACATGAATATGGATTTTGGTACACTGAACTCTGCAAATCTGGTTTGGGCTGTGGAAGAGCTGTGCACAGAGCACAAAATATTGGGGATGGATAGATGGGGATGTGCTGCCAGTACAGGAGAGTTTATGTCACAATATATACTCAAAAATTAACCCAGAACAGGGTAATTTCTGCTACAAAGTGCATTTTCAGGCCTTTATATGGTTGCTTGACTGTAATCTCATTAACTTTTTTAATTTATATGGAGACAGACTTAAGCTCGGACATTTAGGTCTATATATTAAAAAAAGAATTCAAAATTGCTCCTTTGGAGGGTTTTCATTCAAGATCCACTTTAAATACATACAGGAATATTTATAGTGATTAACACAGATACAGAAGTTGTTTGGCAAGTGATTAGAAATAGGAATCAAAGATCCCTATAAATTCCTTGAACAGACAGGCAGATACTTCTAGTAGGGTGATTCAAAATGCTGGATATCTAAAGTGCATGTCTAAAGAAAATCATATAAATATCTTGGATTCTCCCCTCTTTTCATCCCTGCCTTGTTCTTCCAACAGACATTAATACCAATCCATTAGGGGGGAAAAAAAGGCTATTTCCTCCTTTGTTTTGCAGATGGTTTTGGCCTTAAACACAGCACAATATCCAAAAATGCAATTATTTAAGTTTTTCACGTTTAATGTGGTTCATCATTGCTAAATTGAAGAACCCAGGATTAAAAAAAGCACGTAATGTGAATTAAATGGTGGTGGTGGCCAGCAAGTGTTTGTGTTACAGCAATAGTATCACAGGTTCATTTCCTTTGTATATCTTACTTCAGTTTTGCAAACTAGGATGGGGTTTTTCCAGCTTTTTCTGTATACTTTTTCAGGGCCTTTTGTTTCCAAAGATGTAAATCGTAAGATATGCCATTTCCACGCAAAGAGATGAAATGTTTATTTTAAGAACACACAAGGACCCAGTTACGATATAACTTGTTGAATCCTCGATGCCAGACTGGCTTTCCTTGGAAGATGAATGGGAATTGAAAAGGACCCTGTCAAAGGAGTTGAGCTTTCCAGTTACTCCTGTTAGCCAAAGCTTTGCTTCACACTCCTCTGCTTTGTTTTTTTAAGCATGCAGTAGCAACAGTTAAGAAAATAAAAAGTTTGCAGCCTTGGTGCATGTGGTGGGATATTTTCATGGTTTATGCACCATTTCAAAGCCTTCCTCTCCCCAGAACAAGGGAGCAAGCACCGAAACCCTCAATACAAGCAGAAAGAAGCAAAATGAGCAAAACCTCAGGCGAGTTTGGTTGGAGTTTTATTTTTTTTTTCCCTGTGCTGATGTTGGAGCTAATTTTTAGCTGGAGCAGCTGAGAGCTGTAGGGAGATGTGCCGATCTTCTGGTGGATCCAGGGATGGGGATGGGATGTGGGTCATGGCTGTGTGTCCCCAGCTGGGCTTTTGGTCCCCAGGCACAGCAGAGATTGGCACCGGCTGGGTCAAACTTTCAGCTTCTATAGAGGAGGGAACTGGTTGTTTCGAACAGGCTGCCAAGATTTTGTAGTGCCATCGTTCTCTGCCAAAGTTGTAGAGAAGCAGGGAGTGAGAATATCCTCCTGCCACCTTTGTGGAGGCATTTTTATACCTGCACATCAGCGTAAATCGGAAGAGCAATAAAACAAGTGGAAGGAACACAGTGTAAGGATCAGCTGAGCTACAGCAGCGACTTCTGAGGGTGCTTAACCTTGCACATTTTATTTTCTTTTTGTCTGACTTGTATATGTGTCTGCAGACAATGTGCTCTTAATAAAACTGAAAGTGGGAATTAAATATTGTAGTGCAGGGTGATATGAGAAAGCTGAGAGTTTCTCCTGCAACTTCACTTTCCTCTGATCTTTTATTCAGCATTTAGAGATGGAAGATCAGCAGTTGTTTTGCTGGCATATTTTTTAATGCTTCTTGCACTCTCCTCTCCCCTTTGGATTTCTATACTTCTAAATGTTCTGTGTATGGGCAAGGGTTCATAAATATATATGTTCCCTGACGGTTTCAGTTCCTGCATGCGTTAATGAATACATATCCCTCGATGGAGTTTCAGTTCTGCAGCAGACGCGATGGATTTCTCCCTCTTTATCAGTGGCACCATTAGTAGAGATAGAAATGGAAACTTTTTCAACTAAAACCAGCTGGGATATCATTGATCAAGATACAGTCTAACCCAGGAAAGTGGGGTGTAAGTAGTAATTGGAGCTGTAATGCTGTTGAAATGATGTTTTTCTTGCAGTTTGTTTTTAGGATATTTCATGACCTATTCATTCATTTGTTCTGTTTCTCTTTTCTTTTACAAATATAAATTTCTCAAAGCTGAAGATAAAGAGGGGTGTAGGGCTGCTGAAACAACAAATAGAAATAGCAGAAATATAATTTTCTTCTTTCAAAAAATATTTTAAAATGTATTACAGGTTTGTAGAAGGGGAAATATGAGACTCTAAGGAATTTTCAAATCCGTGACATTTTTTTACTTTAATGTGTTGTACTTAGCATTGCTGTTTAAAAGAATGGAACAAGACTTCACAGGTTTGGAGGTTTTTTTGAAAAAAAAAAAGCAACATCCTTCCCAAGACACTGGATTTACATTTTAAAAAGAAAACACGTTACAAAGACCCTGCCTTTAACTGTGCAGAAATGAGCATTTGATGATGAGTTTCAAAGGAAGCAGATTAAGTGGTTCCCGAGTACTGTGGCGTTTGGCACGTGTGCGGATTCGAGCAGTAAGTCAAAGAGACACAGAGAAAATACTGTCAGGGAACCAGCTTTGTTGCGTCTGTTTTGATGACAAAGATCTGATTTTGAATTATTTTGACAAATTAGAAATGCAGTTTACACCAGCACATATTTTTCCTTTACATTTAAGAGTTCCAGGCAGACAAATCGACACTTGCCTTGACTATCTCCTTTTTGGTACTCGTTCTCCATAACTAAGTTCTGGAGTCAGCTCTGGAAACTAATTTACTTTCCTCTTGAAAAGACATTTTAAAGACAAAACCTAAACTGTATTAAATATTTACATGCTGCCAGTGACTGTAATTACCATAATGGTTGCATTATGTTTGCGAGAGGGATGGGGGTGGTCATGCAACATCAAGAGGCAGCTGATGTTTAGGAGACAACTTCTATCGTAGTTTGATAACCATGAGAATGCTTTGAGGCAAGGAAATAATCTTTCTAATCAAACACATTTTATTAGAAGATTCAATCCTTAATCCTGCCTTGTAGTTGTACCTTCTCCGTTGGCTGCATTGATGTTACTGGTTTTCACCACAGGTTGGCCCAGGTATGGCTCAGATTTTACCAATTTCTGCCCGCTGTGATTCTTTCTATTCTCTCCTTCATATCAAGCAATTCTTCCCAGCATAATACCTGTCATTTTTATACTGTTTGTTAGGAAGGTGATATTAAAACAATGTTATAGCAGGCACTAGTAAATGTGGAGTCCATGTGTATTGATTACATGGAGTTAGTGATTGTGGATGTGTAGACATGCAGAAATAGTTTCTGTACATCTCTGGCTACTTGACCTCACTGCTGACCAGTCTTGCCTTTAGGTATTAAAAGTTCCATAACAAATTCAGAAAATTGCTTTTTTATTAATCAGTATTCTGGAAACAGAAGAAAAAGTTCCCACTTTTCTTACTTAATTTTTTGGAAGATCTTCTGCAGTTCCTCCTGTTTAACACACCAAAGCCACATCACTCCTACAGCAATGTTTAGGCTCAGTGTATTGTGACCCCAACTGTTTGAAGGGGTGAGGAGCACCAAATTTGAGCTTGTGTAGTTCATAATATATCAAACAATGCTGCTGTAGAAAAAAAGCTGTTTTCTTTCAAATAAAAAGAAAAAATAGTAGCAATCAAAAAAGTGTCTCTGTCCATTAGAAGTTTGACAGCAACACTTGACTGAACAGCTAGAAGGGATTTTAAAAGGTCTGAATCATTATTTCTTAAAGCTGACCTGTAATCTTTATTTCTAAATGCACACACAGCATCACACTTGTGTTCCAGCTTTTAGTTTCACCCAAAAAAACACACTCATCTCCCATCAGCCCAGGACAACATTTACACAGGTATTTTTTATGTGCTCATTTGCAAACTTAAACCCATGCACACATACCTTGTTTTGATGCTGAGGGATTCCCAAAGCATCTGAAAAGTCACACCTGCCCGTGCCTACCTAAAGACACAGTAATCATCCCTTGTGAAAGGTAGCAGGTAGATGATTCACAGCCTTTTGCCTAAGCTTTGTTCTCCCACTCAGTGGAAGGAAGAACTTTGTCTTACACACCTTGGTGCTGTGAAAACGGCAATAACAAATTTAACTTCTGAGCAGAGTAAGAGCACTTGTTTGTTTATGCCTTATTTTCAGTCCCTTCACTCCTACAGATACATCAAGCCCCATGGCATTTATCTTAAAAGAGTGAAAAGCAGTTTGGAAATCCCTTTAGGATTCCCCACAAGTGTCTCTGAGCACTCCAGAGCTGCAAAAAATTTAAACATTTCACCCCACCCTTAGGATTGTGGAGGCAGCACCCGCTCCTGGTGGAGGGAGATGCTTGGATTGTGGGCTGCAGTTCCACCTGGTGAGGTGCTCTGGTGAGAAGCAGTAAGAGATTTTTTTGGCCATAGAACACATAAAACCATGAGACCAAATAATTGGCATTTAAAAGTACTGCCAGGCTCATGTAAAACAGTGTTTTATTTTCTCATCGCTCAGGAGAGCTGTTTATTTAATTTTTTTCAGCGGTGGCAGTGCTAACTCTGCTAGTGTTACAAAAAGCACAAGAATACGTTGTTTTTATGGGGAAACAGAGCTCCAGAGGAAATGATGGTCTGATTTTCTGCAGTAAACATTTTTGGCATTCCTTTTTTTTTTTTTTTAAATACTTTAGTTTTCCTGCTTGCTATAATGCAGCATAACCTCCTCTAAATTTAGTGGGAAGTGTAAATGTATGTAATGCTTTTTCTGTGGTTAGAAAATACATGTAGCATTAAGTTATTAAAGCTTGACTTTAAACTATGTCTTGGGCTAATGATTTTACAGTATAATTGCTTTAGTTAATTTGAAGGCAGGTATACATACAGCTTATTCCATTTTGGCACTATAAAGTTTGCCATTGGTATTATACCTCATTTTTTATATGATTTACATAATTTGTGAAACAGATTTAATACTTTGTGTGTGAGCTAATTAGTTTCTGGTTTAGAGCCTTATTGTATGTTCATTGGGTTTTGAACACCTTTTACAGTAGCACAGAAGGTCATTGTTGGATCTAAATTCTTTGTAGAGCAATCAATCCCCTTTTAATAAAATAAGTTGCATAATTTTTAATGTAATTAAATTGGGTTACACGGAATTGTTTTCAGCTGTAAATTTGCCGAATTGGAAGAAATACACTGGTGATGTGTTAATTACTGAGTTGTGCTCTTTCCCTTGTTATGGCACAGTGTGAGATTACTGGACTTTACATGAGTGCAATTTTATATTCACCTCTGAGGAGCTCTTATGGGTGTCCAGGTTTTCATGGTAAAGGAGGAAAAAAAGAAAAGGACCACTTCTAGTAGAATTTAAAAAACTTCCTGCGTAACTTTCAGAAGATTCCATGTTAATATATCCCTAATATTTATTGTTTATTGCCAGATTACAGCAATGCCAGTGCTTCCCAAGCTCTTGGGCAGGTGACAAGGACGAGGTGGGGTGGCTGGAATAAATGTCCCTTTTGCAGGGAAATGGAGCCTCTTCGTGCACAATAAGCATCTTACAGGCACATTACACACCAGCCCAAAGAAGTTCTTTTCCTCTGGTATGTGATTTTTACATGAGGGCACATGCTGGCTGTTTTCCTCTCCAAGGAATTGTTTTCTGGGCTGCCGCCATCCCGTGTTTAACAGGACTGTGCAGCTTTAACAGCTCCCGGATTATTAGGAGTCTAAACAGTCTCCTGTATCCTTTGTGTCAAAATGAGTGAAAGCTTTGGAAATCATTTTGGGATTCAGTGAGCAGGAAAAGGAGTTGCTTGATAGAGTCAGACCCTGCAGAAAGACTGACTTCCCAAGTTAAAAAGGGACAGTAGAAATTCTTTCCAAAAGTTTTTTTTCATCCATTACCTGTGCTCACTCAGACTCTTCACTTAATCAAATTACTTCTGTACACAAATTATTTCTAATTTGGGTTTTATTTGTCTGTTCCTTCCTCTCTTTTCCCCTTGCATAGCTCTCACATGCGTGCTCAGGCTTTTTAACTTGGTAAAGTCATTGCACTTATTAGTACAGAGATAAATTAGAGTTAATGAGACAGAACCAGAACACGACACAGGTATTTCCCTTCCTTCTGTTGGTGTGCTGTTAGGAGCTGGTTCTGGGATTGTTGTACTCTGTGAATAACCCGGATCTTGCTAAACATGTTTTGTGGGAGCAGCAAATATTACTGGTTGCCTTCATGCTCTTTGCTGAGGCGCATCTGATTTCATTTAACAGCACACATGAGGTCTCTTACGCAGACACCACCATGGAGGGGGTTTGATTATTTATAGGATTATTTATAGGCTGTGTTTTTCTGGTGTGTTAACATGTATACATAGATATAAAAAAATAAAAAACAGGAAAAGCTAACTTTTTAGTGTTGTATTTGCAGCCATTCTCACTCAGCATAGAGCTGTCAGACCTTTGCAATACAATTATACCAGTGGAAGCCTTTAAGGCATTTATTTCCGAATGGGAATACTGTTTCTCCTACTTTAAACAATTAGATGAAGTGTAATCTCACTTTCTTCCTGTGGAATGCCACACTTTTATTACTATCATTTATCAGTAGCGAGATGTAAATAAGACGTAAGCTTAGGAGCCTGGCTCAAATAAAACCAGACTGTATTGATTCCTGTGTGGTACAGAATTAAATGGAAAATCATCTGACAGCCACTGAGTGCTCATCAAAGCAATTTTTAAAGAATAAAGGCTGAATACGTACAGTATAAATTCCTTATCTTGTTTACTTGATATACACTTGCAGTTCGAAAGTCAGAAACCTGATAGAAATCGTGGCTAATTGCGTGAGATAGTGCCAGTTATTTTCATTAGAGGTTTAAAGTGTGAGATGTCCTGGCTTATGCTAAAAGCAGCTTCAGAGTGTGTAGAAAGTTTGGAAATCATAGAATATCCTGAGTTGGAAGGGACCCACAGAGATGATTGAGTCACTGCACAGGACAGCCCCAAAAATCACACCATGTGTCAACAATTTCTTGATGGACACCCAAAGATGGAGGGGAGAAAAAAAAAAACAAACCCAAAACTTTCACATCACTGACAGCAAATGAAACAGAGTGAAAAACAGTAATTTTGTCCATGTAGCAAGTTAATGATTTTCTTTAAAAAAAAAGTTTCCCCATCCCCCTGCACTGCTCGGGAGACAAGACGGCTGCTGATTTCTTAAAGCCTTAAAGTTAGCTGACCTCCTCGCTGAACCCGACTTTAATGTAAACATTTTCTTGAGATGGTTCGTGGCAGGGCCAGCAAATCTGGAGAATATTAGTGGCGCTGTGTTTGCGGGAAGCAGGAATCCCTTGGTAATTCTTGGGAGCTCTTTTCCAGGCCAAGGCGGCCTGAGACACAGTTATGTTTTCAGTTTTGCAGGGTTTGTTGGTAATGCCCTGTGTATCTTTTTAAAATGTAATTAGTAAAACACATAATTAGTTTTTGCTTTGAAGCTGACTTCTTCTTCCTTGCTTTCTCTCCGTTAAAACTCTTCATCTTCCCCTACCGTAGGTAAATAATTTGATAGCCTAATATTGGCGTCAGTTTAGTCGTTGGCGCTTTGGCATTGGTGTAGGAATCTAAACAGAAGAGAGAAATTAGAGCAGGGCTTCCTCCAGATCACCTCTTTGCAGGAATATTAAGTTCCTTTTAATGCTTAAGCAAAATGTGCGGCTGCTGTCTCGACCCCAGTATTTTGAAGAAAAGTTTTCTGCTTGTTTGGGTGTTCATTTGCACTTTTAGGGTCATCCCCTGCACAGTAGGAATTGCTTAAAACATCTGTGTCATCATGTCAAGTATTTTGCAGGTAAAAACTTGGAGCTGAATTTCTAAATTTTCCTTACCTGTGTTCCTTTTTTTTTTTCAAAGATATATTACATTTATCATAAGCTTGATCAGCTGCTGTAATAGGATATAAAACTTAGCACTTGCTTCTTGCTTTTCAGCTTCACAGCACTTTTCACGCATTAACTGATCTCCCGAACGTCCCAGTGTGCCCAGCACTCACGGCCGTACAGCAGCATGCCCAGAGTGGGTGCACTGGGGGCAGGAGCCTGATGGGCATCAGTCACTTGTGCCTATTACCCCCTAGCACATGTTATGTTACACTAACTATAAAAATCTTAATTCTACTTGCAGAAAAAAGGGTTGTTTGCCCATAAAAACCCTGTGCCTGATACCAACAGTCCTTTCCTGTCACTGCATGTTAATCTGTTAATTGGGCTCATTCTGTTTACCCATTTGGTGAAAAGCTTGAGAGAGTAGAGAGATTGGTGGAGAGAAACTTTGAGTGTAGTTGATTCTTTTTTTCTGTAAAAAAAAATACAGCAAAATTGCTTTTTCATTTAGAAAGGAGACCTTACAATTCTGCTGCTAGTGTCTGAAATCCAGCTTTCACTTTCAGCACAGATCACACAGATACAAAACTCCCCTTAGATCTTTCCATTCAACTATTGAGCAAACTTGCAGAAAAGATATGAGTAGGAGGAAAAAGCCAAAGACTTCTGTTTTCTGCTTTTATTATTTTTATTTTAATTTCAGCAGTGTGTGCAGCACAAAAACTGCTTTTGCAGAAGAGCAGAACCCAGACACAACATCACCAATACTGGCAGGTTTTCTGAGATCAGCTGCATCGACTAATTGTTCTCTTACCCTTCTAATGCAGCTTTCTCTAGTCATGGAATGTGCCATGCATTTTCTGGAGTAAAGATTCTCTTCATTTATCTTTTGTGGAGGTTGTGGCATACACTGAGCATACTGTTTGGAGCATGTGCGACTTCCTGAACCATAAATAATAATGTAAAGGGTTTGTACTATTACATAATAATTTGACTGACATTTCTCTTAGCTTGTTTTTTCCAGGTTTTGATCACAGATATGTTTAATTGGTGTTAAAATTGGCTCTTGTGTTTGTTGGTTGTCGTGGCTTGTTTAATACCTCCTGTTTGCAGTTGTCCCAGTTTTACCATCTTGAAAGATGGTTTCTATTTAGTTCCCTTAATGTTTGCCACAGTTTGTTTTAAAACCCACAAATTTAGCTGAAGTGTTTGTTTTCTTACTTAAGAATGTTAACTTTAGAAATAAAAGATTTCCTGTTTATCAGCAAAAGTGTTTCTTCTCACTTGCTGGATGATTTCGAAGATGGATTTTTTTATTTCTTTTTCTTACACTGCTTTTCTTTCTTGTGCTAAACATAATAAACCCTGAGCTATGATAAAGCTTATTTAACCCAAATATACCTACCTCACCTCAAATAAATGCAAAATAAATTGGGCAAAAGAAAGAGATAATATTTTTGAATCAGGCCACAAACATCGCTCTCTGTAAGATATTCATTGTACTGCAATAAATGGGGAAAATATATTGAATTTATGCACACATGATTGACTTTTCATACAGTGAACCCAGGTTAAACATCTTGAATATGGAATATGAATAGAGCTAACATTTTCATATGAAGCAATAATGAAAATTAACAGAGCTCCATTTCGACTGATAGCAAAGAACATTTGATACTCCAAGGCATAAAATGTGTTTAGTACTTGGGTTTTGTTAAGCTTGACAGAAGGCAGGAAACAGGACAGTACAACTGCTGCATAAAGGCTGCTTCTGTACCCGATGACAGGCTCGAGGATGGAACTGGGGGAGAACAATAACGGCACCCGCCCGCCCCTCATTCCCTACAGTAAGAGGAGAAGGCATTCATGGGATCGGCTCTGACAGCATCCGTCGGTGGGACGCGGGTTTTGTTCCCTGGCGCCAGGCTGCAGGCGCAGAGGGGGAAAGCAAAGCTCCTTTTCGTGGATTTTACAGGGCCAATGCGTGTGGTTTTATTTTTTTATCTTGTTTTGTTCTGTAATAGCCCTGGATGAAGTGGAATTTATTCCAGGTAACGGGGTGGATATCCTGGTGCTTTCCTGGTTTGGTGAGGTACAGGAATTGCAACCAGCTGCAGTGGAAGAGTTACCAGCATTACTTGCTGTGGGTTCCTAACCATGGTGGTCCGTCCTTCTCTCTCATGTCAACATCTTCCAGTCGAGCTGCTCCAACACAGGATAACAAGCCTGTACTTCAAGGACTTTTTTCCTGCGGTGATTTCAATCCCTGATGAACATTACTGGTTGAGTCTGTGTGTGTTACCGTTTGATAGGCAGAAAAATCAGAAGTCAAAATATGCAGGTCAGGCAAGAACTGCCTGTAACTTTCTTTATATTCCCTTCCCTCCCACCCACTCCTTTCACTTCCAGCAGAAGCTCAAGTTGCTTTTCTCTTGCAGCCCTATAAATGCACTTGTTTCCTTAGTTGTAACCCTATAAATGCTCTTGTTTAACAGTGGCCGTGTTTGAAGAGTTGACCTCTTATTTGGTTTTAGTGCTTTAAATTAAAAGTTTAAAGGTACCTAAAGATCAACTTAAAGAAAAGCTTGGCCTACCAATTAAGGTTTGACATCTGAGTCTCTCCAGCTCCTGTGTACACATGAGGAAACTTTACTGAAGAGTCACACAAGGGAGAAATTTGTCCGAATATGTAGTGCATAGAGCTCTGAAGGAAAGTTTGGCTTCCACTTCATTAAAATAGGTTCTTAATTGATCCTGTGCTAACCCAGAATGGGAGCTTTTTGCTTTCTTTCAGGGAGATGGAGACATAAATAAGTGAACAAGGACACCTGTCAGCTTCCAGGCTCCGGGTGTTTTCAGACTGTGTTGTTGAAAGGTCGTTGGCAATGCTTATGGTTGAAGCATCATAATGATGATTTACATTAGCAGCTTAAAAATATAGAAATGCCCACTGAAACCTCTACTTAACTTCCTTAGGACTGACCTAGAATATCTTGAAATTGTGTCTTTTAAATACTAATTTCTTATGAGCACTCAGGAGAGTTAAAGAGCCCCTGAAGGGGGAACTGCTTCTGCACCAGCCTAAAAGTGATCTGTTTCACTGCTCTTCATCAACTTCAGCCAGTGCAAGTTGAAGGTCTTCAAGCACTTACCTTTGCAGTGACTTTGCTGTTGTGTGGATCCTGTTAAATGAATTTTAAACAGATTTCTCTGCACATCTTGCAAGTTTATTATTGTAAATAGAGTCTTACTTCAAGAGCTCCTTGAATTTGTGTCAAGCCTTCAGCTGATCCAGCAAACAGGCTTCTTGTATCATTTAATCTTAGTTTGTTCATCTGTGAAATGCGTGTTTTAACAGCTTAGTGTGATGTAATGCTTTAAAAAGGCACTTTTAGCACACTAGTATATCCTGCACATAAATAGAATATTATGTATGGAGACCTTGCTGTTGGGTGGTAGGACAGTGGGATGTGCTCAGTTTTCTGAACACGGGCGGTGTAGAACGGGCAGTGCAGTTGTGGTTTTCAGCACTGTATGGGAATAAAACTTTTTAGTCTCCCAAGAAGGATAATGTACCTCATTAAAAAAGTCCTTTGAGTCCTGCTCAGACTGTTGGAGCTATTCCTTCCTTGCCATGCCAACTCCTCACCTCAGGATGAAGGTGAAGAACAATTTTGCAATTAGTGGACTGGGATTTGGGAGATCAGGGTCAGACTTGCTTTGTGACCTTAGGTAGGTCACTTCCTTCATAAATCAGTATTACTACAGTAATAGTTCCTGTCCTTCAGCTTAGGTATGTCTTCCATATTTGATTTGTAAACTGTTCTGACTGAGGTCTTTTCAGGTTATGTCTGGACAGCATCTACCACAACAGATTTGGTGTTAGCTGGGGTCTCCAAGGTGCTTCTTTAATAAAGGCAATCATAAATTCAGTGCTACTACTATGCTACATCCTTCTTTTAAATATTGAGACATATGAGGTTGCACTTGTTAAGCTCAGGAAAATTCAGGTGAGGTTGAACATAGAATTTTCACATGTCATTGCATGACAGTGTTACCATCACAATTTATTTTTTCAAGTGCACTGTATCATTAAAACCAGAAAGGATGGAGGATGAGGTTGTGCACTCAGACCAGTGACTTGCTGGAGCTCAATTTAGCAAATCTGAATCTACAAGACTACAGTATAGTAGTTTTGCTTGATATTTCTGTCCTGATACCTGGTTTAGTCATTGTTGTATAGTTTTGTGTGGACTCATCATTGTGTATATATGAGAGTCTTGTCTCCTTGAATTTTGTTCACTTGTAATACTTTACATTTACATTACATCTACATTTAAATTATACTTTACAGTCCGAGGAGCATTTTAGAATAACAGTAAAATTTTAGTCAGTGTATGTCACGTGAATGAATCTAGATTGGTTTTTCTGTTCTGGCAGGACATACACAACCAGTAGTTGGGCCCATCCACACTGTCAAAGCACTTCCAGTCTCTCAAGAGTTAGCAAACATTCTTATCACTGTCTTGGGTTCATTTTGCATTAAATTTGTTGGATATTTTAAAAAAATAAAAATACAGGATTAATTTTGGCTGGCCAGTAGCAGACTGTCTGTTCTGTACTGACCAGAGCTGGGAATGGTTGGGGAAGGGATTTACTCCTGTAGCAAAGTCCATAAATAGAAAATTGAGGTCCAGAAAATGCTGCACCAGGGCATTTCTGCAGAGTCCAGTTTTGTTGATTTGTGCTTCTTAAGGAGCGAGGCAAAGATGTAAAGCCTTGGCTTGTTTAAGTAAGAAACCTTGTTTGTGCTTGTGGAATGGGGCCAATTACTTTGCTTAAATACCTGGTGTAAAACAGCTTCAGCCAATGCCAGGCTGGATGGGGCTCTGAGCAACCTGGTACAGTGGAAGGTGTTCCTGCCCATGGCAGGGGGTTGGAATGAGATGATCTTGAGGGTCCATTCCAACCCAAACCATTCTAGGATTCTTGGACAGAGGTGGCCCTCCATTTCACATTACTTCGACAGCCATGCAAATTCTCCCTTACATTATGTTGTACCTTTTGTATAACAGGACTGGATTCAGTGATACCATGCATAGTTTTTACCAAAAATCTTCAAAGCACCATTTAAAGAGGGTGCTCAGGTGTTTCCATCTCTGTGACCAGTGGGGCAGCAGAACCGGAGTTACTTTCTTTTTGCTCTACTTTTCGATGATTTGAGCAGGAGTGAGCAATGTAGCCTGAATGTTTTTTGCTTAAAGGCTATGACAGGCCAGACCTGATAAATTTTAGCATGATAGAGAAAGCTATAACCTGCTGAAATTGGGGGTTATAATTAAAATGTGTAGGCACCCTGAATTACAGCTGTTGTGAGTGTTCCAGCTATCATTATAATTGAAGACCTTTTAATAATTTTGTATGTTCTTTTCTAACTTGGCCTTGAGCTTAGGCAGGACTTCAGTTTCAGGATAATTTTCTTGTCCTCAAAAGTTAAATTGCTTTCTTTAATATAAAGCATACAATAAGGAGTGCAATTGAAGAGCTGCATGCCTTCTGAACCTGCTCTTTCAGCATGAGACTCCACTTGTTTGAAGCAGATCTGGAGGAACAAACACTCTTTTATTATTAGATGATAAATCCCTGATGCCGTATCACTGTTTTGGCTTTCAACCTTATTGAACTTTCAAGAGAAATGCCTCTGTTTATAACATGAACTGCCCAGTAGCATCCAAGTATCTGTCACTGCACTATGGACTTGAATTTTTATTCAGTGAGCTGTGCTGTGCTGTGCTGTTCATAGCATGTCTGGTGCTGCACAGCTAAAATCTGGCTCATATCCTGATGAAAATCTGCAGAATGAGACATGGGGGTTACCATTTTCATTGCAGAATTTTGATTGCCATTTACAGCTTCTATTAATTTTTAATTAAGGAAGTTGGCATATTAAGGTTGGTTCTTCTGAGTGCATAAGAAATAAAAAATATTATTTTTGCTGAAAGTTGTTGGGATTCCTAGTATTAATATACTGAAGTTTGTTAGGCTTTTTTTGTAAAATACTGCTAAATGTACATAAAAGGGGCTTACAAGAAAGCTGGAGAGGGACTTTCCATAAGGGCATGGAGTGATAGGACAAAGGGAAATGACCTTAAGCTGAGGGAAGGTACATTCAGATTTGATACAAGGAAGAAATTATTGACTGTGAGGGTGGTGAGGCACTGGAACATTTTGCCCAGAGATGATATGGACTCCTCATTCCTGGAAATTATCCAGGGCCTGGTTGGATGGGGCTTGGAGCAACCTGGTCTAGTGGAAGGTGTCCCTGCCCATGGCAGGGGTGTTGGAACTGGATGATCTTTAAGGTTCTTTCCAAGCCAAACCATTCTGTGATTCTGTGGTTCTACAAAGTGCTGTTGAGAATATGACCCTGAGTTCAGAAATACCTGTGCTTGAAACAAACTCCCTGTGCTTTAGAAAGTGTTATTTACAACCACATAGAAACATCTCTGTAGTGATGTCTCTCACATTTGACTTTGTTAAATTCAGAAAGTATGTTGAAAAGGAAAAGCAATTTGCATTTCTCTCTCTGTGTTTGAATTCACCATTCTCAAGTATCTTCTCCAGTCTCTAAAAACAGAGAAACTGAGGCAGGGCTCTGACTTTATTTTGCAGGCAGCTTAGGTTAGAGGTAGCTGTCGTAAAGCAGAGATAGAAGTTGAAGTTCACTGGCTCCTGGATCAGTGTGTTAGGCAGGGTTGCCTGTGTTTTTCGCTTCCAAAATTTTCTTTGAGATATCCAGCATGTTGCTTCGGCAGGAATCTTTTTTTTTGACACAGCAGTGGGGTATTATGCCAAGAAACATTTTTGCAGTATTAATGCCTTAGCCCACAGCACTGTATTTGTTTAATCTTTGGTAAGGTCTCAGCTGCAACAATCAACTTCCAAACATTTTCTTCTCATGGGAGCTTTCTATGGAATTCTAGCAAATAGTCAAGATCTGGTGTTTTATAATGCCAAGTGTCATTAAAAGGCTTTATAAACCATGAGGCTTTAAGGGGTGTTTTCTGCTGCAGAGTATCAAATTGATAGTCAACCATAATTTGGTTTATAAGTTTGTCTGTTGAATGAGTCCCAATTTGTATAGATAATATATTGTGTGTTCAACTGAGTACTTTGCTTTTGTACATTCCCTCCCATTAAGAAGATGAGACCTCGGATAACTTGGAGTTTCAGATAAAGTGGAATCAAATACGTTAGTGAGTCGTACTGTAACAAATCAGCACAATGATTATTTTATGTTTGGAGCAGCGATGGTGTTTGGAGTGCCTGTAAATGCCTTGTTGGAAAAATCAATTCTGAGCATCTCCTTTCTCCCCATTTTGATTCATTTTACCTCGAATGTATTTTGACACTGAAAGTTTCAGTCGGCCCACATGCAGGTTTGAACTTACTCCAGAGTTACACCAGCGTGGCTGAAAACAGCATGTGCTTTTGAAGGGCACATTAACCAGTGCTTAATTACTTTATAGCATCATATAGTTGTTAAGGTTGGAAAAGACCTTTAAGTCCAATCATCATTTGACTGGTAAAACAGCGTAAGAAAAGCAGAAGGAAGCTGAAGAAGAAATTAAGCAACATATCACACTTTTTGCTTCCTCAGCTCATCTAACTAGCCCTTAAACTTCATATTTTTTGGAGACTTGCACCATGTAGAGCAATGCTGGTAGGATTGACAGAGCTTGTTTTATTTGGGGCAGGCAAATGAATAAATAAGGATTTTTGGTACACTCGGAGAGCTCAAGACAGTTTGGGGAAAATATCAATAATCCCTGTTTGATAGAGGATGGGAGTCAGGCACGGAGCTGTGTCTTGTCAAGCACCACCGAGCTGGTCCCTGGCAGAGCAGGGCCTTCAAATCTGCTTGAAATAGAAAAGTTGATGAGAGAGGGAGATACAGGAGGGCTCTTCCAACCCACCGGATTGAGGGAGAGGGTTTACAGAGAGATGTAACATGTTCCTTGGTTTGATTTATTTTTCCTTGCTAAGGAGAGAGTCTGCAGTAGTCCACGTTAGATAGTCTTTGCCCTGGGTGCTTTTGCATTTTCTGAAGGGATATATTGGTAGTATTGTGAAAATGTGACTGTGACCTATTTAGATGGGTTAGAGTGGGGTACAAATCTCTGCACTAGGAAGAAGTATCATTTTCCAGCTGGGCAGAAAATCGCATTTATTCTGTAATAGAACACAAGAGCTCATTGAACACCGGAGTGGAGTGGCTGAGCCGTCAGCGCTCCACCGGGGGAATGAAGTCTCCACTTAAATATTCCATCAGATAGCAGAAATCCTGGGAGTCCGAAGAACAGAATTACTGGCTTCGGTAGATGACCAAAAAGTTGTTCTTTTTCTCGGGAGAGACTGCTCGGCTGCAGCAGAGGATTGTGTTCAGGGGGGCTGCAAGATGCTTTCTGTATGTGTTCTCCTTGCTAATTGTCAAGGGCTGAAAATAAAGAGGAAAGTGTTATATTTGAGCATAACTCTGGTCTGGAAAGGAGGTGACGTTCAGAGATCCCTGCACATTTAAATGAGCCTTTCTTAGAAACAGGAACTTATGAATCAAAGACTTCTGTTTTTCAGAAAATTGACCATTTGACCTAAACACTCAGAAGTTGTAGGGGACTACCTGAAGTTATTAGGGGTGGGCCAGTCCAATGTTTGTGGTGTTAATGGTCCAGCCAGGATCAGAGAGTTTGTAGGGGGAGGTAGGATCTCTTCTTAGACCAGTTGTTGTGATCAGGAGTAAAGCAGAAGCACACAAGCCTCTGTCCTGGCAAATAGCTTGTGCGTCCAAAACTACATCTATTTTTCCCATCTTTCCTTACTAGTCTAATAGAAAATTGCTTCCCCTTATAAACCTAGAATTAGCTGCTTTTTTCCAAGAAATACTTAAATATGAAGGATTTTTAAAATTTATTTAAAGAAGCTTCACCAATTCACTCTGTAATAAAAATATTAACATGCAAGAGGGTGAATTTGGGCAATGTCACATCATTAGGTTTGTGCAGGTTTTCTGAAGTGCTTCACAGTTATTAAATTTCACAATGCGAGATGGACAAATCTTATCTCGGCCTCTTGCTGGTGTCACAGCAGCAAACTTGTTGAATTCCCCCAAGTTATGGAAATACCCAGTGTAGGGCCTAAACTCTGTATTACAAGTTTTGACACAGCTCCTTTGCAACCAATGGGGAACATATATTATTTTCTGTCCTTCAAAGCTGCTTTTCTGCGGAGATAACATTGGCAAGGATAGCTCCGAAGATAGGGGCTCACTCAGAGGAGGAACATTGCTGTATTACTCACAAAGATAAGGAGGTATTAAGAACTTCCATGGAGTTCTTACCAAAAATCAATTCTATCTTTTATAGTTCTCCAGAGATAATTCATCCCTCTCCCCATCCTAATCCTCACTGGTGGGGGATGGAGGCAAGGAGGAGGATGTGGCACAGAAAGTGGAGGTTACAGTCTCATGGTCCTTTTGTGATTTATTTTGAAATTAAAAATTACACCTTTTCTAGATGGGCATCAGCCAGAAAGTGGTAGTCATTCCCAAATCATCCATAAGTGAATTGCATGGAATTAAACTCCTTTTTCTGCCAAGAGAAACCAACTGTTTCAGTGGCAGGGGGAGCTTGTCTCTCCTAAATGAGAGGTGAAAACCATACTGCAGATGAACAAGGTATCACCCCTAATCCCAGGGAGTCTTTCTCTTTCTGACCATATTAAAAATATCTGATTGGCCAGATCACACCATCTCTAAAGCAAAAGGTGAGCTGGTAGGTTCAGTATTAGATTTCCAAACTGGTTCTGTAGTTCGAATTTTCATCCTGGCCACCAGTATTTTCATGACAGTGGCCATGCTTAAGTTATTTGGCATTTCTGAACCCTGTTTTTTTTTATCTCTGTAAGATGAACCCCCTGATTTAGTAATCTATTCTAGTGGAAGGTGTCCCTGCCCATGGCAGGGGGGGTTAGAATGAGATCATCTTTAAGGTCCCTTCCAACCCAGACCATTCTATGATTTTGGTTGTCTGTGCAAATTCTTTGCCATGTGTGGGTGAAGAACCTGTAAAAATACATGGTTATATTCTGAGTAGGTTGTCCTGAAATATCTGGTCTTGGTAACAGAAAATTCCCCAAACAGTAGCTTGGCAAAAGTCTTACTCCTGAACAAGAATGAATTTAGACTTTTATTCTGAATTGAGTATCTTGTGTCTCCAAATACCTGCTATTCTTGAGCAGTCAGAAAGCTTGTTAATCATATGGCTTATGATAAATTATATTTTTTGCCACTCTGTCATTCAGCATGTCTGGTGTATGTCAAGGGTAATATTCTCTTGTGGTGCTGTAGCATATTGAAAATGGAAATATTTTTACAGTTTCTCAGGTGTCCTGACTAAAATTGTAACTTGTCTTTTCCCGGTTCCTTATGCTTTTGTCCATCTCTGACTATTTTTCTTTCTTTGCTTTTTCATTTGCAGAAAGTATAGATGCAAGTCCATACAACACCTTTCCTACTTAGAGGATTAAGAAGGTGCCCTTGTTCTTGCTCACACGTTTTATGGTTAGATTTCTTTCTCCCTGTGAGGCACCCAGATTTTTTTAACAGTTTTCTGTGCAGATAACTGAGTAAATCTTAGATTTTTGTAGGGAACCTTTCATGGCCAGAGCACAAGATGTTTATCCTTTGGTAGCAGATGTAACTTAGAAACCCATAAAGCGTTTATAGCAAAATGAAGCAAGTAGTTATTGTGTTAAACATCCTAATGCTTTATTTTTCTTGTTACTTCATCCCACAGTTCTGGGGGTCATTTTGGTTGAGCTTAATGAGTTCCTGGGTGTACACAGAGCACACCAACCTTTTGTGTTTATTTCTCTAGGCCAGAAATAGTGGGGGAGAGAGGGGAAATTCAGAATAAATGAAGAATCTCATGTCTGCCAGATTCTTATTGAGGGCTTGAAGCAAACTCAGATCTATTTCTGGATCTGAAATTCTTTATTAAAGGCTCTTTAGTTCCCTACAAAAGAAGTGTTGTCAGGTCCTCTTTGTACATTGCAATGATATTTAACTTTGAGAGAGATTTCATCTTTGAAAGAGATTTTTAGACGTTATCAGAAGCATTTCTGCTATCTGTCTGGCAGCTGGGAGCAGTGACAACTCATGGTGGGAGGGAGAGAGGAAGCGGTTTTCCTTCTTCCACTTTATTAGGGAATAATATGGTGTAAAAATAATCATAGGACTCACAAGGATCATAGAAGTCCAACTCTTGGAGAAGAAAGAAAAAAATTAGAAGGTGAATTGGAGAGTCCTGTCTGCTGAGTCAAAGATGCCATTCAATAAAAATAAATAAATCTCCTGCCCCAGCTGGAAAAAGAATAATCTGTCCTACTGCAAAATCAGAGATGTGAATAACTCTTCTCTGAAACTTTCTCCATCTGCAGCAAGAGGCCCAATTGATACACAAGTGTCCATATCTACCCGTAAGGGACAACAGAGGAAGTCCCATCACACCTAAAATGACTGATAACACTACTAAAATATAAAATACAAAGATAGCAACAGAAACTGCATAGTTATAGTGTGATATACTGACCTTGAGTGTTGTGTTTCCATTGCGTGTGTTCTTTCAGGTCGGGAGGGCTGATCCCCCTGTCTGTCCTGGCTGCTGGGGGGAGGTTTGTCTGCGGCAGCTGTGGGACACTGCCGGGAGGAGCAGCATGTGCTCATCCCTGCCTAGTCCTTTCTCCCCCTTCCCTTTGAGTAAACAAGTTGGTTAGGCTAAATGTTGGGGTTTTTTAGGGAAGGAGGAGAGAATTTGGCTTTCAGCTCACTGACCTGATCTGCCCTGTGGTTGTACAGCCACTGGGTGTTGTGGGATGAACGTGCACAAAGGGGGAGTAACGAGCAAAAACCCTTTAAGAAAGTCCAAACTGTCAGTGCCTCCTGTCCCAAGCTGTTGGTCGTGGCACATCCTCTCAAGCATTATGTGAGAACCCAGAAGACCCCAGGAGATGGTAAGCTAATTCACCTTGGCTGCAGTGCCAGATGGATACATTCTCGTGGTTTGGCATGGTGACACTGAATTCACCATTTTAAACAAGGGAATCTGTCATTTAGTGTCCAAACTGGGGTTGTTCAGCTATTCCTGGTTTCTAATCTGACATATGAATATTAAAACAGGATCTGCAAAAGTTGTATATCTAAAAGGTAGATATCTAAGTCCCTTCTGAAAGTAATGAATGCTTCATGAGAATATGAGGTGTAATTACTTTTTAATAACTGCTGAGCTACGTCACATCTGAGCAGCTTGTTATCTCAGAGTATCCTGAGGCATTTTTTATTTTGCTAGATATGCATAAGAAATGAAGCCCCAGTGGCTACAGTGACAGGTATGAGATGGAAGAACTCAGGTATGAAGAGACTCTGCCTAAACGTGCAGGATTTAGCATCATGTGATGGAAAAAACTAAACTAGCAACCAATTGCTGCCCATTCACAGTCTGGCTTGCTTCACATCCCCTTTGACCACATGCCTTTAGTTTGTGGCTTTTTTGGAGTCTTTGTGGATCATCAGCTGGTGCCCCTCAGAATTTCAGTTCCCTCTCTGCAGGGAGTCACCTGGTAGTGAATCAGTCTGAGGTCCATGAAACGGGGAAGGTTACATGGGAATCTGACAACTCTAAAATGAAGGATTTTCATTTTTTTTATGTCTGAGTGGAAAGTTAATGTTATGTAAAACTGCCTACTGAAGCCAATTCCTTCACTGAATTTGTTTTCATTTGGTTTTTTCATTCCTCCCATGTGTCCAAGAAAAATATTACTTAGCTAAAAGGCATTAATTCAGTTTAAATCAGAGTATCAAGCCCTCTGAGTTTAGTACTGATGTGTGCACAAGTTTCTTGTTTAAATTAAGCCTGCTGGTTGCTGTTTTGTTTGTTTCTCCTGCTTTCCCTATATTCAGGATGCTTATCTCATAAACTGCTAGAAAAATAATGGCAGACGACCATTTTTTAAAATAATTCAGATGGAAAAGCAATATCCTGCAGAATTTCTGTAATCAAGTACATACCCAATCCAGCTTGTGCAGAAACTTGATCAAAATAGATCCTTAACTCCTAGTTAAGCCTAATTAGGATACAGAGTTCAATACAAAGCCACTTCTCATTTTCCTTTGCAATCAGCACATCATTTTTGTTTTGTTAAAGGACACAAGTTGCATCCCTTAGATAAACAGCTTGGGCAAGCTCTGCAAAACAATTAGTGCATCTTTCACATGGTCTAAACTTGATTGAATAATTACTCAAATAATGGTCAGTAATGGAATACATAGGGTTATCTCCTGGCTAATCCTCAGGTAATGGAGTTGGTGTATCTCTGATTTTTCTCTTAGTTGTTCCCAGTGAACAGGAGACTGAGACAAAAGTGATTATGGGAAGTGGAGGGAGTCACTGGAGGCCAGCAAGGGAAAGGAGGCCTTATCTTAAGCAATTAATCAAGAAAACTCCTATTGTGGGACAATTATTCAAAGCTAATTCTAAAATAGCTTTAGAGCCTGAGGTCCTGAAGGTTTTCTAGTGTGTTTTTTCTGTTTTGTTTTTGTTTTGTTTTAAGAATTTTGCCAAGGTCATTGGGAGCACTGGGGCAGCCCTTGCATCCAAATGAAGGCTGAGGCATAAAGAGAGAGTTGAGTGTAAAGTGCATCATCACACAATGTGGGCCTTGAGGTCCTTGTCAAAGCTCCAAGTTTTTGTTGTAAAAAATGGGTTGGAATGTTTCTAAACAGAGAAAATATTCTAAAACTTGCTTAGTGCTTCCACAGAAATCATAGAATCACAGAATGGATTTTGTTTGGAAGGGATCTTAAAGGTCATCTTATTCCAACCTCCTGCCATGGATAAGGAGACCTTCCACTAGCCCAGGTTGCTCCAAGCCCTGTCCAACCTGGCCTTGGACACTTCCAGGGATGGGGCAAGCTGTGCCAGTGCCTCACCACCCTCACAGTAAAGACTTCCTAATATCCAATCTAAGCTTATTTTCTTGTTAGTTTGAAGTCATTCCCCTTTGTTCTGTCACTCTTTTAAAAAAGGATCCTCTCTTTGCATCCATTGCAAGTGATGCCCAGAGAAGAGTTGCCGCAATCATTTCACCTTCATACCCAGCTCTCCCAGTGTACCTACAGGACTCTGGTATCTTATAATCTCTCTCTTACTATTTTTCTCTGATGATTTTCACTACTTTTTGATTAGCTTAATTGTCCTACAAAGTCTTGCAGCAACTGCAGAAGTGTAGGATTTTTTCATGGCTTTGGCTTTGCAGAAGATATGAGGTCTTTCCAGACACGACTTCTGGGGACATAACCCCAAAAAGCTCTTGTACAGTGAGAGCATCTAACAGACTCCAGGGCTCTGTTTTCAGCCTCTGAGCTCCATTGGAAGTGAGATTTATTTGAAGATGTTGCTGTGATCCATGGGGTCCTACAGAAAGAAGCCATAGATTTTAGCAGCTGTCCCTGAAAAATTATAAGGTCACCAGGAAAAAAAAAAACCAACAGAGGTTTTAAATTGGATGCGGTTTAAATTTTCCTCCAGCCTCCTGAATCGGGCTCGTTGCCGGGGAGGGAAGCTGCCCACAGAATTATTGCTCAGCACAGTCACCCCGTGCTCTCGGAGCAGTGTTTTCCCAGCGGTGCTGACTGAGGCATTTTGAACCCACCGTGGCGTCGGGCCGTCCGCTCCGGTTTCACATGGCTGTGCGGTGCCGCCAGGGAAGTGCTGCTGGATAGGTGATTGCGCTGCCCTGATTAGTGTTCTCTCTGCCTATGGGCACCTTTTGCAGGGCAGGGTTACAGGGAGAGCCAGGACACACATGTGCTCCCGTGCGGAATAAAGCAGAGAGGCTGGAGGACAAAGAGAGTCACTAATTGGATTTGTAGCTGTAAGAAGAAAAACTCTTAAAGTAAACATTTTCCTCTCTTTAAGTCTCTCCTTGGCTTCTTTCGTGAAGGCCGCCTGAAAGTATCTGTTTCGGGGGTGAACCCTTCCCAGCAAATTTAATTTTGAGGCTTGTCAAGCTTTATTAAAACCTTATCATCAGTGATTTCCTTCTCTGCTAGATCAAGAAGATTGTATTTGTTATGGGATTCGTGTTGTAGCTCAGAATTCATCCCAGCAAATGGAGGGTTTCATATATGTACCGGGACACACCAGTGCCAGTTCAGAGCGCCGCAATCCTGGGATGTGCGTGGTCAGCACATCTTCCTGAAGGCTTTGGATGCTGTTCAGAGTCGTCAGCTAGAACTGCATTCCTGTTTCTGAGTTAGCAACTGTGAGAATAAACACGTTGCTCTGCATGGCAAAAGCATTCCTAATTGCTGCTGGTATCCTTAAACAAATGAGTAGATAGACCCATTCCCAAGCCCTGGAATATTTGGTAAACACTTCTGGGTATGGTGTGTATACATACAGTAAGACAGAGGGTGAACATGGGCCTTCTTTTTTTTAGTTGAAAGCTGTAGTAGTTCTGTTTGCATTAGTGAGAGTTTCCAGTCAATGGCAGGGCTTTTTTATTTATTTTTTAATTAAATTTCAGTATCTTCTCTTAATTTTTGCCAGTGTGGATCGATACTGCAGATTGGGGTTTCACCTAACAGGGTAGACAGACTTTTTCCAATTTATTCCAGAGCACAGGACCTGGTTGACTTTTTTATACCTCTCAATTCATCTGTTGAAAATAAACTTCTCGTTCCCCCAGTCTTCCTCATTTTTATAAAATATTCTTTTCATTACTGGGAAAATACTTTTTTTCCCTTTCTTACCCAATGAAGACAAAAAAGGTGGATGGAAGACTCTCAAAATACGTGATCTGTTTGGGGATTTTTTGTGGTGCCAGAAGTAACCAAAGCACTTTGAAAAATGCAGATATGCTTCTTGCCCTGAGCAGCTTATCATTTGGATTCAAATGTGCTCTTGCAATTGCAAGTGATACACAAGAGGAGGAGGAGAGGAAAGGCAATTAATGGCCAAATGAGTTGTTAAACTAAAAAGTTATTTGAAGGTGATATAAGCACTCAGAGCACTTCTTACGATGGCAAAGTTGCATCTTTGTCCTGCATAACTGGAGTGATGATGGACTTTAAGCTGTGCTGAGCCAAAGCTTCATTCTGGGAATGCATTTTTGCAGGAGCTCCATCATGTGAACAAGAATATAACAAATTAAGGCTCAAAGTAGCCCAGGTTTCTTTTTGAAGAGTAAAGTGAATTGCAGGCAGACACAGGTAATCTTAGCTGATCCCAGACCTCATCTGGCAGAAGAGTTCTCTCTCCATGTGGATTTGGTGCCACACCTGGCACAAAGGTGTCCATGTTTATCCTCTGAACTTTGAGATGAGCTCATCATTTGATAGGAGACCACTGTCTTCATATCTCCATTTCTTCCATGCCAAACATCTTCCCTATGCTGATCAGTATTGCCACGTTCTCCCCTCCTGTCTCTGCTGGCTTTGCCACAAAACCAGTAATGAGTTGGGTCACTAATGATCTCTGGGCTGAAGGGCACATTAGCTATTTATAGCAGCAATATAAATAGAAATATGCTTATTAGCACAGTCTAAAATACCCCATCATGCCATTGTGTCTTTCTCTTACTTGCTGTCTCTGGGAGTCCTGAGGGTGAGAAATGTGACTCTTAAATGCTGGAACCCAGGCCCTAACCCACAGTTCTGCTCTCATGAGTGGGCTACACAGAAAACAAAGCTTTGGGGGTTGAAGTTTTGAAATTCTGGGGAGAAAGAGTGAGATCTGAAGTACCATAGTGAAAGAAATATGTGCTGTTTATGGGACAGTTACACCTTCTGGGGTTCTTTAGCTCAGTTGCTAAGTAAGATTAAATAGTCACTGTATTTTCTCAATTATGAATCTAAATGCACTTGTAGTGGAGGACTAAAATTCTGCAATGCCAGGTAAAAATTATTAGTATGGAAGAAGTACAGGTACCCCAGTGCAATAAATACCCAGTCTTTTCCTCTGCCAGGAGGTACAGAAGTTGCTTCCTAAAATATTTGTGAAAGCCTGGGGATTTTTAACCTAGGATTTTATTGAAGGTAGAACAGTATATTTTCTTATACAAGACCATAATATAGAAAAGGAAAAGCACTGTAAAATCCTTCCAGATGTTTACATAGGTTCAGTGTTTTTGTTTTTAGTAAGATTTGTGATACTTGAAAAGCCGGTTTGGAAAGCTCAGCCAGAAAGATTAGATACAGAGGTGCAAAGTGAAAAGACTGACAGTCTGCTTTGCTTTCCTCAAGAAAAAATACATATAAACCCCTCATATTATATTTGAGAATTGTTAGATACTGATAATACGATGTGGATTTTCAGTCTTAGATCACAAATTTGATCTTTGCATGAGGAGCGGTGCTGAATCTTAGTTGTAACAGAAATTCTCATCTGGAAATACTCCTGGGAAGATTATTAAAATACTGCAGGTACTGACATCAGCTACAAAGATCTACTTGTGCATATTTCTTTAAAGGGGGGTAAAAAACACCTTAATACACAGTATTACCATAGCTAGGCCCTATTATACTATTGTAATCATAGCTGAAGCAAGAACGGTGATTAACGATGGCAATTTATTGTATCTGACGAGGGGAGAAAATAGGAGATGTTGTCGTTATCATAAATCATATCATAAATAACCAAAGAGAAGCACTCAGAAAGCTTGTGTGGTGTCAGCAGCAAGCCCTTTCAGGCACGTTAGCCCAGGATGTAGCCATAGAAACCCCAAAGTCATATTGTTATCTTAGTCTTGCTGCAGTTATGTGATACAACAGTATTAACATATAGATTAGGCCATTTATAATACTAGGTGTCATTTCAGGTTGGCTTGCTTATATAGCATTTTAGTTTTTTATTGTGCCGAATGTTAGGGAAACGCTGCATTTTTACAGGTCAGTATAGAGCCATTTATAACGTGTCGGCTTCACACCTCTGTCAGTCTTGCTAATGTACTCTGTTATTGATTGGTTGTACTCTATGAATTGTCATTGCCTAATTACCTTGTCTTTGCTAATAATTTTATTTTTTAGAAGTCAAAAATGTGCCTTTAAAAAGAAAACCCAAATGCCTGCTTGTGTGCTTTGGGATGAGTTCCCCATTCAGTTAAGGATGGTACACCCCAGAGGGAGCAAAAAGTGAAAGAAAAAACATGCACATCAATCCAAATTTTGTTCTACAGGTTTTCTGTCCCTGGCTCTGTGTTTTGATCTAACAGTGGTGGTTTTCACATCACACTCTGCTCTGCAGATTTCAGGGGAAAGACTCAATCATGGGTAATTCAGAGAAGCACCAAAGTGACTGAGCAAGGCTGACAGGGAAGCTGGCTGGTCCTCACACATCTTCTCACTCCATCACTTCCTAGAGATGCTTCTGGAGTTGTTCCTACTCTCCATCCAAAGCTGCCTAACAGCTCCAGGCACGTTAGCCCAGCACTGCTGTGCATTCATGTATATATGTGTGATCTACAAAATCTGTCGAGCCACTGTTAAAAGCTCGTATTTAGACAGAAACACATTTTTGCTTGGTGTAGCAGCACAAATTCAGGACTAATATTTTGTCAGCTCAGACAGAGATGGTGAGAGTGTAGCAGATAATGATCTGCCAACACTGTTTTGCTGTCTTCAGCAGGGATCTGGCTGTGTCATTTTAAGAATCCTGTGTAATTTGGCTTCATAAAATTGCATATTTTAAAAAATATTAGAATAGGACAGACACTAGTCAAGTGTTTGAAAGTGTTATTCTCATCCAGTGTCCTAAAGCAGCACTGGAAACCAAAGTCTCACGTTATACCCTAAGCCAAGATGGGATGCCCAGAGTGATGGTCAGCACCTCTCTCCCTTTCTTTCCCACTTTTCCCCCTTAGGTTTGTGTGATTCTGAGGTGGGTTTTTACTTTGCCATCTGGACACTAAAATAATTTCTCTTTTGTTTTTTTATTTCCACTCTCAGATCTATTTTCACATGAGTTTTAGCCTGTTTAGTCACTGCTCTATGGAGGAGGGGCAAGGTGATGGTATAAGAAAGGAGCTGCTGGACTTTCCTGTGGCTTGTTCTAGTCCAAAACTTTGAGTAAGAGCATGACAGACCAGATTGGTGATTTGAGCTCAAATTAGCAGATAATGTTGCTTGTTTAGCCTCAATAAGTTCTCCATTATCCGGCACAAATGCTTGAACCAGGACAGATGCAAGGATTGGACTGTCTCCTTTTAAAGCAACAAAGTGATGTAGAACAAAAGCTTTAGGAGCTGTGGTTTGTTTCTGGCAAATTATCAATGCCCTGTTCTCATCCTTGCTGGCATGTCCATGAAAAAATCTGAGACGTGGAAGATGAGCTCCTTGATGGTGCTCTCTTGCCAGCTGTCTTCCCATAGGAAGTATCAACTGGAAAATATCGGGGTTTGGTTATAGTTTGGTTGGTCTTTATACAGGAAAAGAGAAATCTGTTGGTTTTATCACCTGTTTGGTAAACAGGTCACATCATTGATCAGTTGTTTTCATAATGCAGAGAAATTACAAATATACATATGTAACATGTGCACAAATATCCATATAAAATCCAGTATTTTAAGCTCCAAATGTATTGCAGGTGTGTTCATTTTGCATTAGGGTATCAGGATATTGGCCTGTAAGATATCAGGATTGAATTTTGTCCCTCTTCCATTAATTTCCTTTATGGACTATAAGCACATTTTCTGTTTGTTTTGGAAAAAGGCCATTGTTATTACAAGTAAAAGAGATAAAACAGCATGGCATAAGGAAAGAACTTCACTTTTGACAGAAGTCAAAACCCCCTGCTTATTAGGATATGATAGGGATGTAAGCTCTTGAGTTAATGACTTAAAATTTCCAAAAAATTATATTTGGCTTCATCCTATGATTTAACTAGACAACAGAAAAAATATCCTGGAAGTCTGCAGGAAGTTTTTTTCTATTTTTACTTTTCACTAAAAAGTTTCATATGTTGGGAGGGAACAATCTATTCTTTCCTTGCATTTGAGGGGCTGAGCTGGCTGTGGGTAAAACTATCAGCTCTGTATTCATGTGCTCCTAAGGAACATATGCTTGGAAAGAAAGATGAGTTGAAGATTTCAGTGCAGGCCCTTCCACATTACTTCCTTTCCTGAGTCCTAATTTTCCTTAAACCCCCTGATGCTTCCAACTTCCATACTTAAGCATGTGGTACCATGCAGTGCAGAGGAGCAAAGGGGCCTCATATGAACAGAACTATGTGTGAAAGAGTTCCATGATCTACTGACAGATCTTATTTGGCCACTTTGCATTCTGTTAGAAAACAAGATACTCAAGTTCTGTTTAAAAAGAAAAGGATTATGAAGGAAATGAAATTGTTGAAAATAGTCATATATGGGTTACATGGAAACATCTGCTCTTTGAGAATTGTGTCCTTAAAGGGTTTGCTCTGATAGCTGATACATTTTATCTGCCATACTACAGTTAATATCAAATACTAAATGCCAGAATCTTACATTATTTCAATAACAATAGTTTGCTTCCACTGGAACTGTTGCCTTCCAGAGGTTTGTGCATTTAATATGTTAAATGTAGTACTGGAGATAAGAGCTGCTGTTACTATTCTTTCTTCAACAAGTGGTGTCCAGCTTTAGGCCAGCATGTCTGATTCTGCTTCATCTTGTAGCTAAGGAATACTGGTTTATTCTTAATTCTGCATGTCTTATCCAGATGGTTTTATCCTGTCACTACTCTGTGACATTGCAAAATATTAATCCAGTTTTCAGACAAGAGATTGGAACTTTGCTTAAATTAAATACCAGCTGAAAGACAGGTTAAATTTTTGGCAGGGCAAGGAGCTGAGCAGAGATGTGGTGTCTGTCCCAGTCTGTGCCATGTTCTCTAGGAGACCAGCTACCTCTAAGTGCTTATAGTGCTGTCTCTGAAGCTGCCAAGTAAAAAGTCTGGTAATGACCAAGATGATGACAATTCTAATTTTACAGCTGTATTTATATATAGTAAGTTTTCTTGCTTGAAGAGAGCCCATACACCGGCACCTTTGTCCTCAGTCAGAGGAGTTTTGCATGTGTTTTTCCTGCCTTCACTGTCATCTGATGTGTTGTTCTAAGAGCAATGTGTGTTGCCTCCTCTGATGAGGCAGCCAGGGGAGCATGATAGTGTGGTCCAGGTGATTGCACATCTTTCTCTGCAATAAGGGCAGAATTTCTGTTCCTTTGTGTCCTTGTGTCAGTTTTAGGGATAAATAGAGCCTCTGTCATTGAGAATTTCGAAGTTCATTACTGAAGTGTTGAGTATTGCTGTCCTGAAACTGAGCTGTGGCCAAATTAAGCAGGTATAAATTCAATAAGCCTTTCGTTTTGGGGTCCCTGCTGTGCTACAGGAACATGATGTACCAAGAAACTGAGTTTGAGCTTCTTTAGTGGTTTTTCCTTAAAAAAGCTGCAGGAGTTTCAGTTTCTTGCCTGAACTATTCAGCGTAATAAATTTTCCCGCATTTGAAGTGGTGACAGATCCCCACTGTTTGCATTTGGGATTCTAATGCTTTCTCTCCAGAAATCCCAAGGAGCTACATATTTATCAAGTTCAGCTTTTACAGCACCTCTGTGAGATGGAATTATCATTGTTTGTCAGATGGGAAGGCAGCAGGATGTGGTGTGTGACCTGCCCAAAATCACGCTGCAGACCCATGTCAAGACAGGAGTGGATTCCTTCCTCCATTAACTTCAAAATCATCTTTTTATGAAAGTGAACTTGCCTTTTACACAGATATGAGTGATGTTGTTACCAATAGAATCACTTAACTTGTAAAAGCCCTGTAAGTTCCTCGAGTCCAGCCATTAACCCAGCACTGCCAACCAAGCCCACCAGTAAACCATGTCCCCAAGTGCCACATCTACACATTTTTTGAACATTTCCAGGGATGGTGATTCCACCACTTCACTGGCTTGTCCTCGTATTCTCAAGTAAGAAATGCTGTCTTAATAAACAGATTCCTCATGAGCAGCATGCTAACAGCTCTCAGCTTGTTTCATTTCAATGATAGACAAATCCAGTGCTAAACTCATCTCTCCTGCAACTCGTGCATCGTCTGAACCCGGGCTCTGCACATGGGGCAGGCTGGCATCATAAACAATTGCTCTCTGTGGCTTTAGTAATGTGAGCATTAATATTGATCCAGCACTGACTTCTCTAACAACCAAAAAAAATGTATCTGTTATCTTGAGAAACCTCCCAAACAGCTCTAGTCTCCTTTCATTACAGCAGAGAGTTATGAGGGCAGATGGCCGAGGTGATATCCACTTGACCTATAGATGCTAACTGGAGTTGGATCATTAATAAAGTGGCCAGAGATAGGGAGAAATGGCAGTGAAGAGAGTTAAAAAGCAATCCTGTGCACAGGGGATGGTGCGCCCGGAAGTGCTGGGTAGGGAATGAGATGGGCAAAGGTGGCAAAGTGGCCGCTCATCACCAAGTCAGGCAGAGCACACTCCAAACCTGATGTTTTCCCATATTTGGTTCCTGCTCTGTTGTGAATCCTTCGGGAGGAAAAAGAGCCGTACGTCTTGAACCCAAGATAGAAATTTCACTTTCTCTAATTAAACTCCCCCCCCTCCAAAAATGCTTCATTGTTTTCTGCCACAGCCACAGCTGCAGTGGCTCAGGTTTGAAAGCTGCTGCCTGGCAGAAAAACAGTCCTTGCTGAGGATCAGACCGTGGCCTCATTCCAAGAGAAATTTGGATTTCATTTGACCACGATAGGATTCCAGATTGTCATCTGAGCATGTCTGAAAAGTGGTGAATGTGTGTCAGTAGTTAAGTGCTCGTGAACTTCCTTAGTCCCTGGATTGTTCAGGACTGACCCAGGCAATTTTTTCCAGATGTTTTGGGGAATCCAAGTCCGTATAAAAGGGATGGTAATGCTTCTGCTTCCTTACTAAGTTGTCTTTGTGGCTTGCAGGAATGTGCATGAAAGCTGGAGCCAAGACACCCCGATTTCTAGTCTCACCTCTACAAACTGCACTTTAACCTTTTCTGCCCTTCCCTGGCACCTCCACACAAGATCACAGAAACTTCGTGGGCCCGCTGCAAACTTTACTTGGCCTTATTAGAAAAAAAATAAGCATTGCTCTTTTTTTATTGTACAAAACTCGGGTCCCTGTTCTCCAAACCTCCTCTGAAATTGTTTTTTTGCCTTTGATCCAGCAGCTGCTGGTATTCTACAATCCTGAGTAGGTAAAACATGAGAAGCACCTTGGGATGGGAAGAAGTTATAAAAATATGAAATATTTCAGTGCCCTTCCGTGAGACACAGTGTACCAGAAGGGCTGTTAAAATGGGCACGAGGCAGAAATCTTTAGCAAATAAATGTTCCAATTTTTCTAGTAAATGTAATTTTTTTACTGTTTATTGCAGCAGTAATACTCTTCCACTGTATCAACTCTTTTTATCCCCATGGTTTTTGTATTAAAATGGTACATGTTGCTATCTCTGAAGTCTGCATGATAAAACTCTGTCTTTCCTAATATTTGAATCTGGCTACATTTTTCTTCTTGTGGCTGAGGCAGAAGGTTTGTCTAAATCCCCATTTTAAAATATGGTGTTTGTTTTAAATTTTATCCCTCTTTTAAATGAAAGCAAACTCTCAGTGCTGAGCTGGGTGGAATGGGGTTGGGAGGGACTTGCTCGGTAGCAACCAGCGCTGTGTGACATCTGATGGATGCTGATTCTTCATCCCCAAAACACCTGTGAGCAGGTGAAGGCAGCTGATTTCTGCAGCAGCTTAAACAGAGATTGAAATTACTTCCATGATGGGGAAGCAGATTTTTTTCCCCCATAGCAGGTGCAGGCTCAGTCCACAGTGATTTCTCAGTTATACTCTAACTTTGCAGTTTAAAAAATTTAATGTCAGTGCCCAGCCAGGCAAAACCTAACTCCCTAACATTTCTGTTTTTCACGGAAGGCTAAGGCTTTATCCTCAGGCAAAGTCTCCTCTCTGGGCTGGCTGCTGTAAATCCTCTGGGCCCTGGCGAAAGCCAGACTTGCTAGCTCATTTTACTTAATTTGTGATGCTGGCAAGATTTGTGCTGCAGCCCAGGGCTCTTGACACAACTCTCCTAAATCAGAGCATTGACACATTACAGTAGAGAAACACCAGCACAGAAAACCTGAAAATAAACTCCTTGAAAAGAGATATTTCAGAAAGATGCTGCCTTAGACAGCTTTAAACAGTGTTAGTGGAATGTTTCAAGTTTCTCAGTGTTTGCTTCTTTAAAGCCACCTGCTCATTAAGAAGTTGGGTTTTAGCCACTGTCCTAATGAATGTTTTTTACTGTATATTTCTTGTGAGAATCTCTGGGTACTTGATATCTTTCCTCAAAAACCCTGCTAAACAAAATGTCATGAGTTTTTGCAGGTGGGTAAACAGAGATGTGGAGTAAAGTGAAGTGAGGTTGTCTGTGCAGGAATGTTAACCAGCACAGGTGTAATGATGTAATTACTGCAAATATAAATGTCCGGTTAATGCCTGTGTAGACATTCTTATTCCAGACTAAGAATCCTTTTTCCTGCTTGGGTAATTCCATTTTGAAAGTGAGCAAGTGTATCCAAGAGGATAAAGTGCTTGGCTGTGGTTGGGGAGATCAGAGGTTCTCTTCTTAAACCTGTTGTGGATTTTCTGGGAGATCTCAAGTGAATTTTCTCTTTTCTCTGCACTATAATGTCACGTGTGGGCCTGAGGATGGTGTTATATGTAGGGAAAAGAAAACTATTGCTATTAAGGAAAAAATCGTGAACAATCACACAGGTGTTGTCCACACTGGCTTGGACCAGTTGGTGCCTGGCATCTTCACTGTGTGGGTTTTGGGTTTATCTTGTTTTCACAAGCTAGTGTTTGGTCTCACAGCCCGAAATCCCACTGGCTGTGGAGTATGTTAGGTGTATTCCTCTTTCATCTTGGTTTGACTGCTGCAGAAGGCCAGCAAATGCACTCCAGGATTGCTCCATGATGCAAACAAAACAAGAGTAAGGGGGATGATGGGGAAATGCATTTCAAAGGCAGGTTCCTGATCCAAACCAAGGCACACACACGATGCTGGGGTGTTCCCACACAGTCATAACAGATAATGTCCTTGTGCAGCAGCTCTTAAGATGGTATCAGAGATGAACCTGGCAGGTTGAATGGGGCTTAGTCCTCTGCTTTAACCTTCAGACTGTGCTGTTTCAGGAAAAACAAACTAAGTAGGAAGAAATTTTACTAGTGGTTATGCTGCAGTCAAAACTGTGAAATACATAGTCAAGGCAGACAGTTCTAGTTAATTTTACTTTGATCTTTGCAGTCCAACTGTGTTACAGCAAAAAATGTTTCAGCCTTTCTCCCTTCTTTTAAAAATGAATATAATGACATAATAATGGCATTTTTGGGTAGAACTGACACTTCAGACCTGCTCCATGAGGTCTGCCACCATTGGTGAGCTCTACCTGTGCTCACTGGGTTGATTTTGCACTGCCATGAGGGCACCTGCCAGTTCCAGTGGTGGTTGATGTGAGACGGAGATGCCACATGTTTCTTCCAAGCAGACCAGTAAGAAGCTCTTAGCTGGTCCGTTATCTCTTATGGGCTGAGATGCACGTGAACATTTGCTGTGATGCTTGTTTGTTTCTGTAAAACACATTTTAATTGTCCTAATTTCAAATGTTCTTTGTTACAGAAGAGGAAGAGGAACAGGTGCCTACCGATGGAGGTACATCTGCAGAGGCCATGCAGGTCCCACTGGAAGAAGAAGGAGATATGGAAGAGGATGAGGCAATTAATGATGAGAACTACTTGAGCAAGAGACCATTAGAAAGTCCTGATGCCGAGGAATTCCCGCCTGTGAAACGGCCAAAACTATCTGTTTCCAAAGGGGACACCTTGGATGTAACTCTGGAACCGCGTGAGCCTCTTAGCTCAATAAATACTCAGAAGGTACCACCAATGCTTTCTCCAGTTCATGCTCAGGACAGCACAGACTTAGCTCCTCCTTCGCCAGAACCACCGATGTTGGCTCCCATTGCAAAATCCCAAGTGCCAACCCCCAAAACTTTAGAGACAAAGCCGTTTGTACCCAAAACAAAGTCCAAAACAAGTTCTCCAGGGCAGAAGACAAAATCTCCTAAAACTACACCCTCACCAGTGGTAGCTGGAAGTCCCATACGTTCACCAAAAACTGGATCCAAAGAGAAAAAGTCACCAGGTCGCGCCAAAAGCCCCAAAAGTCCGAAAAGTCCAAAGGTTCCTGCTCATGTTCCACAACCACCTGTGAAGCCTGAAACACCAAGTAGAACCCCTCTGGCTACTTTGAGTGACAAGACAGGAAAGGAAAACATTCAAATAAAGCAAGTACAGACACCACCCGAGCCTGTTGCCAAGCCAAATATTGACAACCAGGTGAAGAAAGCACCAGTAATGGACAAGACCATTGATGATTCAATCGATGCTGTGATTGCTCGTGCATGTGCAGAACGAGAACCAGATCCCTTCGAGTTTTCCTCTGGTTCCGAATCAGAAGGGGAAATTTTTACCAGCCCTAAAAGACTTTCTATTTCAGAGACTACAACTCCTAAACCTTCTGTTTCCGCCAATAATGCAAATAAGGCAGGAGCAACTCCAATACCTGCCTCAGGTGGGACTTCAAGTTCAGACATTTCATGGACAATGGATGACTCGATTGATGAGGTCATTCGGAAGGCAAACATGGGGACACCTTCTAATCCACCGACCAACTTCGCTTATTTCTCCTCTCCTTCTGCTTCACCACCAACTCCAGAACCTCTTCTCAAAGTCTATGAGGAGAAAACCAAGTTGGCTTCATCGACAGAAGTGAAAAAGAAATTGAAAAAGGAGCTGAAAACAAAAATGAAGAAGAAAGAAAAACAAAAGGAAAAAGATAAAGAGAAGAACAAGGAGAAAAATAAGGAGAAGGAAAAGAACAAGGAGAAGGATAAGGACAAGGAAGGAAACAAGGAAGCAAAGTTTCAGTGGAAGGAACTACTCAAAGAGGAGGATCTTGATCCCTATAAATTCAAACTAAAGGACTTTGAGGATGCTGACACAAAAGTAAAGTTGAAAGATGGCAATACCAAAAAAGAGAGAGAAAAACATAAAGATAAAAAGAAAGAGAAAGAGAAAGGCAAAAAAGACAAGGATAAAAAAGACAAAGAGAAACTCAAAGATAAGGGTAAGGAAGATAAGATAAAAGTGCCATCAGCACCTCTTGTGTTACCTCCCAAAGAAATGGCTGTGCCCTTGTTCAGCACACCATCTGCCATGAGGCTTCCCAGCATGTTACCTTCCTTGACTCCAATGCTTCCTGAAAAACTGTTTGAGGACAAAGAGAAACCAAAAGAGAAGAAGAAAGACAAAAAAGAGAAGAAGAAAAAGAAAGAAAGGGAGAAGGACAAAGAAAAGGAGAAGAAGGAGAAGGAAAAGGAGAGGAAAGAAAGAGAAAAGAAAGAGAAAGAAAAGGAGAAACACAAACATGAAAAGGTAAGCTGGTTGGATGAGTTGAGATGGCACACTTGCTTGGAAAACCCACATGGATTCCTGTGTTTGCTGCTGAGCATTGTCCAAGAGCTTTGAGGAGAAGGATGATTACAGGTTTGGTGTCTTTTAAAAATAACAGCTCCGGGGAAACTCTGCACCAAGAGTTTCAGGGATTGTCCCACCTCCTTGGAAAACAAAACAATGGAATTTCTATTCTGTGAATTTGAAATGTGAGATTGTTCTTCTGGTTTCCCTCAACTCATTTTTCACTTGGAAAATCTGGGTCTCAGACTCAACAGCAGCACACACACGACAAAGGGATGCAGTGCTGTGATGTAGAAATTTTGTTCAGTGGATTTCCATTATTAGGGCCAGCAACCCTATACCCTTCATATAAACTTTAAATTTTGTTTCTGAAAGTCTGCTATTTCAAAGCTTGTAGAAGCCTGGCAATTCCCAGGTAGACAGAAATGAGGAGCAGACTGCCTTCAAGTAAGCGAGTTCCCCACTTATCTCAGATGCTCAGAAGAGCTGCTGAGTCTCCTCTTAGCCTGTCTGCCCCTTGTTGCTCCAATTTGTTTTAAGTAAGAAAACTGGTTTTAAATTATGGTCTAAATGTTGAAATGTCACCTTTCGTTTCGTGTCTTATGCTTGAGAGAGAGAAGGGGAGAGCTAATTTTCAAGGGGTTTGAGCTCCTTCCACTCCTGTAACTCTTTACTGATTTTCATCAGCCAAAGATAATTTCTTCTTTCCAATATCACCTAATCTTGAGAATATATTTAATATTTAAGAAATGAAACCGGCATATTTGCATGTTATCAGATTTGAAATCCCATTAGAAGCAGCTCCCCTAATTCAGGATTTGCTCTAATTTTTTGTCACTTCACCTTATAATGCGCATTAAATTGTTAATATTGAAAAGAAAGAAGAAAAGAAAGAGATTGTCTCCATGTGTGATAACCTTGGACACAGGATTTCCTAAATCTCTGTCCTCAGCATTAGGAAACACTGTGTAAGTTCTGGTTTTGCCAAGGTGCTCTTTACATCCTGCTTTAAGTGTGATACTTGGTTTGTATCGGGCTCAAATTGGGAACATTCCCCACTCTCCTTTTTTGCCACTGTTATGTTTCCTGCTGGACTTGCAACAAGTGCTGATTTCAAAACTTGATGTAAGTTGGCAAATATTTTTTCCTTGAAGAGTCTGGGTGATCTGGAGAACATTTGGGAGCTGTGGTTGAGTTGGTGATGGACAAGGTTGTGGCCCAGTTGTCCATGATAATTTAGTGCCTGACTTTAGACTGCAGCAACTCTTCCACAGATTTCCCATTATGTCTGTCTGTCCCTCATCACTGAGAGGTTTTTTCAGGATTTCTTTGAGAATTTCTGCAGACATTTCTTGTTAAGTTAAATATGGGTGTATACAAAATTGAGGCAATGAGTTGCTTGTTTCCCAAGCATTCAATTTTGCTTTTCTTCTGCAATTCTCTGTATCTAATTTGCTTTAGAGCAATATAGCAGATACATAAACAAATACAAACTGGTAAAGCTTCAGTATAGACTGAACATATACATATATATACTAGGAAAAGGAGTTCAACACTGTAAAAACTTGGACAAATTAAATTGACAAAGCTGCCCATTACCTTGGCAAAAAGTCCCTGTCAAAAGATAAACTTTAAAGCTAGAATGCATGAAAGAGTCCCCAGATAGAATTAAAATTTAAACTGATTCTTGAGAGATAAGCTTTTTTTAAATCCACCTCTTTGCTGCAAGTCAGGATTTTAAAAATAAATTTCCCCTTTAAATCTCTTGAGCGATTTTCATTTTTTGCAAGGCCGCACTGCTGGTGTCCTGGAAAAATGGAGAGTTAGAGCTTTATCAGTTGGTGCCCTGAGGTATGTGGCAAAGAAGCTAAATCCTTGAAGATTAGCAAAAAAAATGCAGCACATGGCAATAAGGGGCTTATATGACTACTAGTATTAGTTCAGGTGAAAGAAGTATTGCTTATACATAAAACTGGACAAATCCACTGACAATGTATTTTTAGTTAGGTACAAAGGAGTCTTATATTGCTGGACTTTACCTCTTTGGTGATTTGGGAAGCTTAGTAATCCACTGTAAATGCTCTTCTGCTGGCCCCAATTCCCAGTATTACTCCAGAATGCTGCTCTTTCGTTTTAACCCCTAAAAGTACATGTTTCCTTAATTTAGCTTTCAGATCACACAATGACTTATTTAGCCAACAGTTGTGCTGCAAGAGCAAATGGTCAAGTTACGGCTCGGACATTTAATCTTCCACAGTGTGTCCGATTCGGAGGCGCAAGCACAGCCTGGAAGATGAGTTTGTGGGCTCACTGCAGTTCCAGCTTGTGATAGCCAGTAGAAAATATCAGATTTCTATTTCTTAAACAAAACAGTGATTCAGCTGTAATGTTCCCATTTTTGAGCCTTGTTATAGTTATTGCCTAAGTGTACATCCCATCCTGTTGGAGAATTGAAGCTTTTTATCAAGTTTTTCCTGGACTTTTGCCCTGAGCTGCTGAAAGATACAGAACTCTGCAAAAATGACAGAAAACAGAAGCTGAAGGCATCATACTGGGAGTGTTTGGTGGTGGCCCAAGGAAGAGCAGCTTTGGCACAGGGCTTGCCTGCAGCTCCGTGCTCTGCAGGAGTATTGGGAGCTGCCCTCGAAGCCAGGAAAGGAAACGGTGAGCTGGGGCACTGCCTTTCATGCTCTACCAAATTAAAAGCAAACAGTTGGAGCAGTTACACCCCACTTGTACTCCAGAGATTACCGGGCGTGCTGTAGGAGTGACTGAGCAGCTGCTGACCCAGTTTCAGCAAGCCTTAATACGCTGAGCTGGAAACTAAAGTAGTTGAGGAACTGCTTCATGAGAAATGGAGCCATCCTTGCATCAGGGAAGGGCTTGCCAGAGCTGCCCCAAAGTCAGCTGTCCTTGCTCCTGAAACAAAATGCCTGACATTGATGTAGAGGAAGACCAAGCTATGCAGGATATAACTGGATGCTCCTTAATTTTCTCTCTGCTCCAGTCATGCAAACCCTGGACACAAACCCACGTTGCAGAAAGATGCTTTCTTTCCTCTTGTATCAAAGGATAAGATTTAGGATTGTGGTACATCCCTGTTTTCCTCTCCCAGCAGACTGTGATGTTGATATCTGAGCATGGAGAAGTGGTTTATGTACTTTTTGTCTGCCACATGAGCCCACACCACCATTGTCAAGAACATCTTGGTGGTATATAAATAATAGTACCAAGGACCTTTATGGGTGACGTGAGTGTCTCTCTGTAGTGTATGCTGGAAGCTAAAGCAGCAGTACCTGTCCTAGGAAGTTCTGTGTTCAAAAAAGGCACTAGAGAAGGAGAAGAAACCTGCAGGAAAAGAGGGTAAGACAGTCTGCAAAGCTGTGTGCCTGGGCCTCCAGTACCCAGGGATCAGTTCCGTGTCTCTTTAGAGTGGACAGTGCTACAGGTTAAGGTGCTGGGAAAGCAGAGGAGAGACTCGCCTCTGGAGAGTGGCCGTGAAATTGTTGCAGGCATTAGAAGCTTTGGAGTAAAAAAGCACTTGCAACACTTTGGGTGAATGACATAACAAAAAATTTATGCCAGAAACAAAAAAGCAGAGAGGGGCCTGTGAAGTCAGCTAATCCATACCCATGGAGAGCTTTATTGAAGAGCATGGTTAACTGGGTCACAGGAGGAATACCACTCAGGCTGTAGCCCTTCTCTCTCCAGAGTAGGCATCTCTAGTGAGCAGCAACATTTCCTTGGGCAAGGTGCATGGCATGGGACTTTGTTGTTACCTTTCTCAATGTAAGTCCCAGCTGAACCCTCCCACTCTGCACTGCTGTCTCCTGCACTGCTTTCTGTGCCTTGAGTTGATTGGTTTGCCCTCCCTTTCATAAAGAAAGCTTTATGAAACTGGTGATTTCCTCATGTTTCCATTGAATGTATGCATAGTAGTTTTGTCTCTAAGTTCCTGGACCAGATTCAGATAGGTGGTTATTTTGTTCAATATGATGACACATATGCTCAAAATGAGATCAGTCTCCATCTCTTTATATATATATATATATGTATGTATATTTATATACATATATAAAATAAATTTTTGTTTTTATATATGTTTATATATAAATACATCTATCTAAAAATGAATATGCACTTGCCTTATATGCATATAAGTTGAGCAACCCCTGTATGGATAAATACTACAGTGTCAACTTTGATCATTCCATACAGGTTTTGCAAAGCAGTAGTTCAGTGGGTGTTTGTAATTTTGGCACATACTGGTTCCAGGAGTTCAAGGACATATTCAAGTGGTCTAAACTCCACCAGATACTGAGGTTGGAAACCAAGCTGTTTGAAAAATAGTCATTAGAAGACTCAGCCTAATTGCATTAAAAAGCAGTGGTTGTTACTCCTATGTGGATAAACAGTTTTTAAGTATGCAGTGTTGGTGTTTGGGGTTTATTTGCTTCCTCTGTGTCTCCTTTTGATTCAAGAGGATCATGGTACATTTATGTGATGAAGCTGGAAAAATAATGGAATTTAAATCTCAAAAAAATTGCAAACACTTACAGGAGCCTGTAAGGTTTGAGTACCAAAGGACAAACCATTTCATGTCATTGTTTAGAAACATACTGGGGGGCTTTGTGTCTCTAGAAAAGTACTGTATCAGGAACACTTGTTAGAAAGTGTATAAGCAGGTGCAAATGCAGCAAAATTTCAAGTTGATTTTTTAGTTTAGAGTTTATATTTGTGATATGGTATGTCTGGAGCCCCCTTCCAACTCAGGCTGTCCATGCCACAGCACGAAGAGTGAGAAAGCAGTGATCAGACTGCCATAGTTTTGTCTCATTAGCTGGTATACTCTGGTTAACTCCATCAGTGCTTTTATGTCATTAATATATTTTGGGAGTCTGCTTGCAGTCTTTGATTGATGATTGTGTTCCCTTGTACAGATAAAGGTGGAACCAGTTGTTCCGGCTCCATCACCGGTTATTCCTCGGCTGACATTAAGAGTGGGTGCAGGCCAAGACAAGATGTAAGTACGAATACATCCATCTGTGCAGTGTGTGCTTACCACGGTTCATCCTCTGTCACTTACGAGAGCTCTTCTTTTCAGTGGGAAACGGTTCAAAATTAGTGGCAAAGTATACTCTCCAAGTGGGACCCATCATCTTCCATCCATCCCACTGTGTGTCCCACTTCATGTCTTTCTAGGGCATGGATTACAGGACTCCATCTAGACTTGTATGATGCCTCCAGTGACATTTAGTGAGGTTTCTGTAATGGATGGTTATCCCTAGTGTAACCTACAGCTAAGTTTCACAACGCTTTTCAGCCAACAGTTGTTTTATGCTTTAAGACATAACAGTTGGAATTCCTTTACCGCGTCTGTTTTATTCTAACTGTTGATGATTATTCATGAGTGTACCTAACGCATTTCAAGTGTTGATTCATTAGCTCACTAATTATTGGGTGCTGTTGTACAAATAATAGTTACTTTGTACTGGAGGAGTGTAAATAGGATGATCCCTATCCTGAGATCATCCAGCATAAACAGGTGGCTGGATAGGCTGGGGAAACAATGCGTCACTGGGCTTTTTTGGCTGGGCCTGTGTTGTATGTGTAGGGTTTCTTTTAGTCAGGTTTTTCATGTTGATTTAATGTTGTAGAGCACACTTTCATGTCTGATGGTAAGCATGAGTGCCAAACAGATCTTTCCATTCCTCACATTAAGTATTGCTAATGCAGTTGTTTCTTTTGTAGAGCCATTATGACCTAAATCTCTTAATCATTAGTTTTTCTGCTTTAGAGTTAAATGGCATTTTGATGATTATTCTCTTTTCTCTGCTGTCCTGCTGCTCCCCAGTAGGTAACTGTGACTTTTACTGGCTTCAAGCTGCAAAGGGACTTCTGTCATTCCTTAGTTTCTTTGCAATACCCATACCCCAAATATCAGGACTTTTTCCTGCTCTTCAACTATTACTGCTTTCTTCCTTTCACATTTACATCATTTGAGTGTGATCTAAAATTTCTGTGCTTCAGGTTGGTGCACAGAGCTCTAACTTTCTCAGACCAGTTGTCTGTCCTGCTGTGCATGATTTGAGCGTGCATGGCTGGACAGCCTGTCCCTTTAAAGTCCACAAACCCATTTTCCTACTTGAGAATCTATGGATACTTCTAAACTCCACTTTTTCAAGGACTGTACAGTGTTTATATGAAGATTATTAACTCATATTTTCAAGGCACAACTTATAAATTAAAGTTCTGAAGCCATATTTTAGCATCAAGGAGTTGACTTTGCTTCCAGAATTTCTCATACACACACATTCTGAGAAGGGGCTTCAAATTCTGTCTCTTTTCTACAAATCATGTGGGCCCTGCCAGCCTGTAGTGGGCCGGAGATACTGACATCTTGTTTCATGGCCTTTTGGGAATCTCCCTTCTATTCCTGATTTATTTTTGCATCTCTAGTGGCACCTTGACCCCCATCTGAGGACCCCAGGTGTTGTGATCCTTGATCAGACACAATCTAAAGTTTAAACCCAGACTTCTGGGTGGGAGGTACTCTAAGCTGACTTAGCTAAAAAATTAGAGGAGAATTGAACACTGGAGCTGAGATCTTCAGAGTCAGAAGAGTCCTGGAGACAGCTGGTAGCAAATGCAGAGTAGTTGTGCTGCCAGTCTCAGCATAGGAGGGGAACTTCGTCTTCTCCATGTGACACTCATTCTTGAGGTCGCTTTAGGCTGCATAACACCAAAGAAGATTTGAATAATTAGTGTTCCATCTCCACTTGCTTTCTGTTTTCCCTTTTCTGCCTTCAATATCTCCTCATTGCCCACCATACTGGCACCCAAAAGTTGTTCTAATGTAATACGTGTTGGAACTAGATAATCTTTAAGGTCCCATCCAACCCAAACCTTTTTATGATTCTAAGATTCTAATGGATGTATCAGCCAGTTGCACCTTCTGGCCAATGTAAAACAACAAGTTACAGATCTTTGTAATAGCTTTTAGGATTTTTTATAGTTTTGCAAGGGCAAAACCCAGGAAGAAATTTGACATTACACAAGTAAAAACAGTTTGTTCACGTGGCTCTGGGAACTGGTCTGTGTTGTGTGTTGATATACGATGTCCAGCACGACAGGGCTCGCAGTGGAGCTGTCCTGCTCTAAAGAATACTTTTGTTTTCATCCTCAACAATTAATATTCAGCCTCAACTCAAGGCATATTTTAATTTTCATGTGTTGTGATCAAGGACTGGTGTGGCTCTGAGGCAAAGCATTAAATTAGCCTTGTGTGTGGCTTGGACCTCTGAAGTAATACCAGAAGTCTCTATGACCTCTGTTTAAAGTTATTAGTTGAAGAGACCATAGTAGGATCATCAACCTTTAAAGTAGCTCATAACAAGCAGAAGGGAAAGCTTTTTGATGTGTTATGGTAAGGGAAAGTTAAACTCATGTTTTGACTGTGTTGGTAATGAAGTGCTGAATATCTTGTTATTATCATATAGAAATACTGTGTTTCAATTAGCATGTCTCTGGAGTTTACTGGCATGGGATTCTTTGGGGATGCCATGGATTGCCATGGATAGGTATAAGGAAAGGTTTTGGGGGTTCATAGAATTTGATAAGTAGAAACTAGATGGAGAAATCAGTTATTTCAATTTCCTCTGTTAGAGATAAGAGCCATTTGGAAGCATTTAAATACCTGTTCAGCTGGAGGAGGTTGGTTGGTTTGGAGGAACTTCATATAAAACAGTGTCTTTAATGGAAATAGAGATCTTGGTGAGGCCACAGAGGCTTTCAGGTGTCTGAAGAAAGTGTCAGATTGATGGTGCATGGAATGGAGATTGCTGTCACACCTCAAACACAACAGCAACACAAACTGACCAACACAGCAGTGGTGAGGAAATTGCCTTTGCAGTGTACTGAGCAGTTGGGGTGTTCAACCTAGAGAAGAAAAGGTTTCACAGAGACCTTAGAACACGCTTCAGTGCCTAAAAGGCCTCCAAGAGAGGTGGAGAGGGACTTTGTATAAGGGCATGGAGTGATAGGACAAGGGGGAATGTCTTCATATTGACAGAGGGCAGGGATGGATTAAATCTTGGGAAGAGATTCTTTACTGTGAGGGTGTTGAGGCACTGGCACAGCTTGCCCAGAAAAGTTATGGATGCCTCATCCCTGGAAGTGTTTAAGGCCAGATTGGATGGGGCTTTGAGCAACCTGGTGTAGTGAAAGGTGTCCCTGCCCATGGCATGGGGTTGGAACTGGATGGTCTTTAAGGTCCCTTCCAACCCAATCCATAACATTTCACTATAATTTCACTTCTTGACTCCTCTGCTTGGACCAATATACAAAGTAGTGGTAGCAGTGGCAGAGAAGTGTCTGTCTTTCTTATTTCTGAATATGAAATACTAAAGTTTGTATTTCTCCTAGATTGAAAGGGATACCTGCATTTGAGCTTGTCTGGAATGCAAATGTTCTTATACCACACATCAATTGAAAAGAAACGACTGTTAATAATGTTGGCTTAATAGACATGAAAATATGCTATTGTGGGAGAATGGATGAACCAATATTGGAAAAACTGTTCTACTTAAGAGTTTTTTTGCAAGTGTTTTAACTGCACAGTAAAACAAGAAGAAAGTAGATTATTATCAAAGCATTTCCATCTTAGTTGTAAACAATTACAGCAATACTTGCATGGATGCCACATTAGAAGAAATTTACTGGATTCCATTCTAATGCAATTAGAGCTAATTTTGTTCTTTAAATGAATAAAAGGTCAGCTAGTAAATCTAGTTTATCTCAAGTCCAGGCTTCAATAAATTGTTTTATTTAATTTGTTGTAAAAGATCTTATCCTTAATGGGCCTTGGTCTTATTGGTTTGCTTGGGTTCTAAAATATTTATGACCACCTTTTTAGATATGATTTGAATGATATGTTGGAAGAGTTTTTCACTGGGGTTTTTTTGCCATTCCAGTGTTATCAAGGTAGATTGCTAACTGAGTTAGTATAGGAAGGAACTAGAGATGCTATCTTTTTTCAAAACAAAACAAACAAAACAAAAAACACAGCTAGTATAGACTTAAATTTTAAATGAACTGCAAATGATGAGTAGAATTTAGTACTTCCATTCAATGGCATCGTTGTTTCTTTTTGTCTAGGTATTTTTCCTAAGCACTGTCATTTTTCATACACATAAGATTTTTTTAAATTATATCTATTGATGAGGTGTTGATATTCCAGCTTCTACTACAGTTGACATAAACTTCAGCCAAAGTACATGCCACAATTTTTATTACTTTAGATAATTTTTTCTGCATTTAAATGCACTCTTGTAAAAAATACATGGCTGCTGACACTAATGCCAGACCACAAAGCAGAGTGCTACTCACTGGGCGCTGTTTCAGGGTTCCTGTGCCTCAGAAGCAGGAAGTACTTTTTTTTGTAAAATCAGGTCTCCAGATTTACATTAAAATTTCAGACTTTTGCTTCTAACTCGTATCGTAGCTTTGACATCAGCAGGAAACATGGAAACCAGACAGGAGAAGGGCAAAGACAGGCATTTTAACAGTGTTTAACTTGTAAGCCTGACCTGCTGCTCTCATGAAGTTGCCCCTTGTCC
>JAOXXN010000265.1:2668459-2684734 GCA_026770055.1 Myrmophylax atrothorax
GTCCCCTGTATTTTTAATAGAGCAGATATGGGACTTTTTCCAAAAACAAATCACACACTTGGATACGTATGTGCCTATAAAAAAGTATGTTAAACAACCTGTGGATTGTAAAATAAAATCCTAAAAGGATTAAGGGATAGAAAAAATTTTGTTATTCAGATACTTAATTGATTCCACTAAAGCTTTATATTGCTTGGTAGGATATTATCAGTCCAAGGCCAACTTATTTTCATGTGGAGGCTCACTCAGCTGCAAGATACCTTCATGACAGAAGCCTCCAGCACAGCCAGCTGACATCCTCTGTAGGGAATCTCAAAACCAAGTGGCAAGGTAGACCAGGTTTTTCTGTGACCATAGATGTGACCTCTCTGTGTAATATCAGTGACCCAGAAGCATATATTTGGGACTAAGAGGACAGGGGAGCCTGCACTTCTGGTTTATTACACTGAGTTCCTCTGATCATCTGTGAACTCCTACCACAATAAGTTACTCAGAGCATATATTTAAGTTTTCAAAACAGCCTGTGTCTGAAAAAGTGGAAGCCTGAAAGGAAATGCAGCTGGAGAACATCTCATTGAAGCTATAATGCTGCCCTAAGCACAGATGGACACGGTTTGGGTCATAGAACCACAGAATCACATAATGGCTTGGGTTGGAAGGGTTCTTGAAGACCATCCCATTCCAATCCCCTGTCATGGGCAGGGACACCTTCCACTAGCCCAGGTTGTTCCAAGCTCCATCCAGTCTTACCTTTGACACTTCCAGGGATGGAGCAGCCACAGCTTCTCTGGGCAACATGTGCCAAGGCCTCCCCACCTTCACAGGGAAGAATTTTTTCCCAATATCCAACCTCACCCTGCCCTCTTTCAGTGCTACTTGCTCAAGAATTTATTATTTTAAGTGCAACATAGTTGGGTAGCAGAATTGCAGTAAAATAGTTCCTCATTCATATTTTTTAAAATCCTATAAAACTTTATTATCTAATGTGCAGCATGCAGAGTACCAGCAAGTCTATCATAGGGTAATGTTCTCCAAAAAACAGATGCCTTAATGATGGATCTTCTGTTTGCAACAAGCTTAATTTATGAAAGAATTGAGTTACAAACTCTCCAGGGATTTAATTTTTGTGGGAAAACTACATAAACATATAATACAATCAGACTTTAAAAAGGTCCTGACACCAAAGGTGGAGGGAAGAAGAAGGAGGTATAAGCATATATATTGATACACCTTTTACTGACCTAGTTGAAGGCAATAAATTAGGCAAAGACTCTGTTGGTGTTCCCCAAAGCTTTCTGGGTGTCTGTAGTTGCTGCTGTAATGTGATTACGTATATTTTTAAAAACTGCTCAACTCTGTGTGAGTTGTGGAAAAAAGTTGGGTATCCACAACTTCCCTGCAAGTTTCAATTAAACTAGAATTCTGCCCTGTGTAGTTTCCATGAATGCATCTGATTTTTATGGTACCATCTTTGGTGGATATTCAGCAGCTTTAATTTTTAGTAAGATTGTTCTTATACAGGTAAATCAGAGAGTGTGAGGAAACTTGTGAGCTTTGGGTGCTATTTAGTGAAGTGCTACTCAGACTTCAATAATTTAGATTGCTGTCTTCATAGTGTTTGCCCACAAGAGCTGAATAATGGGGTTCATTAGGCTCCCTGTGTCAGCACATCCAAATTGTTTGCCTCCAGCCTTGTCTCCCTACGTGTGGCTGGGGAGGAAAGGTTTGGCTTTTTATTGACTTGTCAAGCCAAGGTTTGCATTACCAGCCAAGTAGCTCGTGACCCATTCCATTTATTTCACTGTTTTGTGGTGGGGAAACAGGTAAAGGAATCCTGCTGGAAGCCCCTCCTTCCACACGTTCCCATGAATAAGGGCAGTGTTCGGAGCAGTTAAGGCACCGTGACCAAATCCTTGGAAAGACGTAATGCAAGCACAGCATGGGGCCATTGTGGGACACAGCTGTGGGCGGTGTTGGTTACCCTGCGAGACGCTGCTTATTCAACAGAGAGCTCTGGAGGAGAACTTATTGTGGAATTAAAGAGGAGGAGGAGGGGGAAAAAAGTGATACTTCAGGGAGAAAAACGAAGAAGCTTAAACCACTGTTTGGGAGAATTAAACAATGGAGTCCGGGCAGTAAAAGTCTGTGTTTATTGCAGTGCTAATGGGCATCCCAATTATTTGAGCAGAGAAGGACTGTGTTAACTGTGTGTTGACAGAGCTAATGCTCTGGGTGTCAGTCCAAGTTTCACTGTGGAACAGCATGTAGTGGTGAAATCATTTTTGATATGATCGATAGACCACCTAAGTGAGGAGGCAGAGTAATGAAAAATGATATTGCTCCTCTCCAAGGTGTGCTGAAGGAATTCCAGTGATCTTTATGGCTTTCATCAATCTTTGTGTGTGTATTTATAGACATACCAGCATTTTTCTGTTCTGTAGTCTTTTAAATTATCGGAGCTGGAGGACTGATTTTTTATGTCTTTTTAAATGCTGAATGTACTTTAATGAAGATACTGTCTCAGGTATGATTCATATCCCTTTCCCAATTGTTCTTTTTTAGTGTAACATAGTGGCCCCAATCCTCCACTAAAATCCCCATGTGTGGTCCTGTATCCATCCAAAAGGCCCTTTCACTTTGGTGGAGGTTCCCCAGCCTCTCCCTTGCTGCAGGATTGCAGCTGTTACATTAAAAAAAGGTGGAGAATACCATATCCCTTTTACCAAACCAAGTAAATGATCATTTTTGTTTAGATTTCTAGAGTTGATTTAGCAGAGATTTTTCTTCTTTGAGTGTGAATTAGATTTACAACTTCAGATGTAGTCCTTAGCTTCTTTTTTTTTTTTTTAATTACTGAAGCCACCCCAGCTAATTATTCATCCTGTTTATGGTAGGTATTAGGCTGTGGCAAATTATTTTCATTTTGCTGCTGGCCACATTGGGGGATGACTCCAAAAGTGAATCCATAAAAAGGCTTGAGTCATTAGAAAACAAAACAACTTACTGTGAGATTCTTTGATTTTGTTGCTTATTGCTCAAGAATTAAAAAAAAAATTGTCTACTGTATACTGCAATTAAAAAAAAAATTACTTCAGGCAAGTTTAGACACATGGGGGAATTGCTTGTGTAAATGGCCATGAGCAGCTGCCCTTCTGAAGCTCAACAGAAACTGGTCAAATATATGTGAAAGATTAGAAAGGCAGATGGGTATTTGTTTAAAAAATAGATTTTCCATAGGAGAGGCGTGTAAGAGAAAGGTACTGATTTGTTCTTATCTTTGACAGAGGTGCTTCTTTTTATTCACTGTCACTGAAGTTTTTCAACAGTGAAGAAACTGTAGACCCAAGGATTTGTTGTGTTACAGTTCCTGGGAGCTGGACATGAACAAGAAGACCGTAAAGAAGTAGCTACAAAAGAACAGTTGGTCCTACCTGAATTTAGTGCAGTTGTGCTGTGAGCAATTGACCTTCAGCTGTACAGTCTGCAAGCTCAGGACTGACCATCTTACTTGGTTTTTTCAAGAACATGTCTCACTAACAAGCTGAAAATTCCAGCTTTAGAGATATTCTAAACCCACGCTGTTATAATTTGCTGGTAATTAGTAAAATTTATATTCTACACAGAATATAAATCCCATCAGAGAGGGTAGATGTGGATTTATGGGCAATTTCTCGATCATGCAACCCATAACATTTCCCAAAACAAATGACAATGCGGGGCAGTTTGCAGGGAACACAGAAGAGAAAGTTTGCAAAGAGCTCATTGACATAAACATGTTTTACCAGCTTCTGGTTTTGCTGCTGAGAGCTCAGCAGAAGGGGACGATGCCAGGTGGTTTTCACATTGAAGATGTTTGTTATTGATGATAAGAGGGAAAAAAAAAGATGAGAGATACCAAGACGCCACGCTACCAGCTCAGTTTTGTTTTGTCAGGCTGGCAGTGAACCATCCAGAGGTGTAAGTCAGAATGGTGAGAAAGAATGGGAGGCAGATTTAGGAGTCATCGACAGAAAGGTGCTTGTGGTTGCTGGGAGAAATACTCTGGTGTAACAGATACAGAGGGTGGAGGCCAAGGGCAGAACTCTGTTTCACTTAAAGTAATGGGAAAATAAACAATAGAAAACCTGTAATTCAATTTCAAGAGGGCAAATGCCCCTGAGCCAAAGGAGTTAGCTCAAAATGTCAGCTGGACTGAAGACCTAATGGATTCAGAAGTGGTGTTTTCTGCCTGTGGGAATGGGGTACTTGTAACAAAATTACTGCAGGGTGAATTGTATGAATAATTCCTTCCAAAAGAATGTTGGGAAAAAACATCGTATCTCTAGGAGAAAAGGACTGTTAGCAAAAATTTAATGTGTCCAAGACAGAAGACAGTGAAAGTGAATTAAATGTTATGAAGGATGTTGAGCAAACAGGAAAAGAAAGAAGAAAGACCATGGGAATGAAGGCAGGGAGAAGATGAAGGATAATATAGGTATGAGCCAAGAAGAGAAAGAATAGTTTCCTTCTGATCCTGTGTGCATTCCCTCCTTTACTGTAGACTGGGACAAGATGGGTAACAGCAGCAGGTGACAGAGGTGGAAATTACCACAATGAATCCTGAAGAAAAATACAGGGACCATTAAACACTGAAATCAGGAGTGGCATAATCTTTCTCCCAAGTTCTAGAAGAACTGGGTTGTGAATTTTCAGGCTCAATGACAAGTAATTTTTAACACGTTTAGTTTTATTTTAAAATGCAATGTTTGTTAAATCCATTTTAATAAAGATTAATTAGCAAAAAATTGGAAGTGCTGAAGAAGAGAATCAAGGAAAAGTAACCTAGACACCTGGTGACAGCAGTATATGTAAATATAAAGCAAATTTTGGAGGAAGGGCTGATTAAAGGCTAGTAAGGAGTGGAATAAAACGCAAAACAGAAGTGAGCCATACCAAGTTATCAATCTTCCATAAAGTAACTGATTTTCCAGGTTAGCCTAGTCCCACTGGCAGTCTTGGTGAGAGATGGCGCTGGCAAAGGCTGGGGGTTTTTTCCATGGATCTTGAGTATCTGTTTTCACCACCAGTGCTGAGCAGCCGCCACCACCTCCCATGGCAGTGATTTTTTCTGGACTGGGAAGCAGTGGCACAGTGAAATTGCTTCCCCTCCAAGGGAAAGTCTCAGCTGCAGAGGAAAAGAGGTGAGACTCTCATGTGCCTAGCTGGATTAAAGTTGGCATCTGTGCTACCATTGGAAGAAGGAGTGTTTTCTTCCAGATGAAAAAATGGCAAATTCAAGCTGGATTTCAGGAAAGCATTTAATGGTATCACACAGGACATTCATAGTGAGGTTGGCAAAGTCAGGATTAGCAGAGGAGCTGCTCAGTAGTAGAAACTATCTCAAAAGAAGATAGCAAGTGAGTTTTAAGAGAGCTTATCTAACCATGAATGTGCTCAAGGATATATTTCAGGACTGGTTTGATCTAATAAGTTCATTCAAAATTTTGTCACAAAAGAAGGTAGAACACATTCTTTTTGTTGACACTAAGGTTAAAGGACCATGTCAGTACAAATGAGGATCTGGTGATTGTCTGGAAAGAACTGGATCCCCTTGAGTAGAAGAGAAAAATTGTATTTAATTCAGTAAATTAAAAAATTCAATTAAAGCCTTGCATTTGAAATATACCAACAGAAGCTTCAGCCAGAAGCAAAGAGTTGATTTGTGTGTCACTGCAATAGGTGTTAAGTGGGTGAGGGATCGTTAGTTGGTCACGGAATGACAGAGTTGCCAATGTGGTTCAAGTGTGACCGTGGGACACATTGCAAGAGATTTTAGCAGAGTGGAAGTGTCCTATGAGAAGCTGTGGATACTTCTGAGATACTGTGTTTGATTCTTTAAGGCAGCTTGTGTTCAGGAAGGATGAATTATGCTGAAAGAGTTGGGCTGTTCAGCCTCCAGAAAAGACAGCTGAGAGGGTACCTTCTCAAATCCTGTCAGTATCTAAAAGGAGGGGTCAGAGGATGGACCAGGCTCTGCTCAGTGGTACTGAGCAATAGGACTAGAGGCAATGGGCAGAAACTGATGCCCAGGAGGTTCCACCTGAACATGAGGAAGAACTTTACTGTGCAGTGACCAAGTACTGAACATGTTGACCAGAGGGAGTGTGGAGTCTCCTTCACTGGAGATACTCAAGAACCATCTGGACACAATCCTGTGCCAGGTGCTCTGGGATGACCCTGCTTGAGCAGGGAGGTTGGACCAAATAACCCACTGAGGTCCCTTCCAGCTTGACCCGTTCTGTGATTGTGTGAATTGGGAAGAGCAGGTGCAGAGCGGGACTTGAAGCACTGTTAGGGACAACACATTGGAGTCTGTTAAGAGAAGAGAGCAACTTTGTGTGTTTAGTCTAGTATGTGAAGAGGGTTATGATTGCTGGCTGCAAATACCTCAGGCAAGTAAACATTTTGGAGAGAGAAAGCAATGTAAGCTGAAGAACAATGTTGGCACAAAAGCAGATGAGACTTACTTGACTATGAATGTAGAGTCAGAAAAGGTTGCTGTGACACCAGAGCAGTGAGATTCTGGAACAGGGTGATGGTGGGGACAAAAAGATGAACTGGTTTTAAGATGAAGCTCAAAAAACTTGTGAATGGGATTAGGTAACACAATGCCTGTGAAAGCACAAGGCTCATTTGCCCAGGAAGAGATGTTTGTGGGGCTTTGCCTTAGTGGTAGAATAGTAGAATCATAGAATAATTTAAGTTGTAGAAGACATCTAAGAACATCATCTCCAACCATTAACCCAGCACTGGCAAGGCCACCACTAAACCATGTCCCCAGGTTCCCCATCTTTATGGTTTTTAAATCCTTCCAGGGAAGGTGACTCCACCACTTCCCTGGACAGCCTGTTCCAGTGCTTCACAACCTCTTCATTAAGAAATTTTCCCTAGTATCCAGTCTAAACCTTCCCTGGCACAACTTGAGGCCATTTCCTCTTGTCCTTCCTTGTTACTTGGGAGAAGAGACCAATTCCCACCTGGCTCCACCCTCCTGTCAGGGAGTTGTTGTAGAGAGCCAGAAGGTCCTCCCTGAGCCTCCTTTGCTCCAGGCTGAGCCCCCCCCAGCTCCGTCAGCTGCTCCTCACCAGACTTGTGCTCCAGCCCTTCCCTGGCTCCACTGAAATGCAGAAGGGGGTGTTGACCTCCACGTGCACCACTGAAGGTCAACATGTTTACCTGGGAGAAGGTTCACAAAAATGGATGTTGGAGTAAGTGCTGGAAGTTCATTTTCTTTGACAGAGCAGAGTATCACTTGGCAGGTGATGTTTAAGTGCTGAAGTCTTCGCTTCCAGAATTGTTTGGGGCTCTGCTGGAGGTTTGGTGCATTTGGCATTCAGACTCACAAGTTGGTCATAGTGTGTATTTGTGGGGCTTCTGTTTGCCAACACAACTTGTTTGCACAGAGTAAAATATTCAGTAGGGCATAAGGCATAGCAACTAAATTTCCCTTTCTAAAAGTAATATGGGAATTAGCCTACATTACAGAGCTTAAATTACACTGATTCTCCTCCAGGGTTGGAATAAAATTTTCAAAATCACTTCTAATCTGTGAAGAATCTAAACCATATGGAAATCTTCCTAATTCCCTGAGGTGCTTTTGACACTCTTACCCGTAGGTCTTAGAGTATTTAGGTTTTTTCTGGTGCAACAGTCTCAGTTCCAGGTGTGAGATTTTTCCGTTATAAAATAGTTACACCACTTGCTAGCACCAAGTAATTTATATCAAAACTAATGGATAATATGATGATTAATAATCCAAGTGAATTGCACTAGTTGTGTCAGTGGAGCTGATGGTGTCATTTTCCTATGCACAAAGACCCCTTTAACTCCTTCTCCTTGCTTAAAAATGAGCCATGGGTTCACAAAAGAATTAGGACTTTTCAAATACTGTTTTTTTTCCTTTGGGCCAAGAAACAGTTTCTCTGAAGCTCTGCCTCTGAGAAAGAAAGATTACTGTGATTTTTTTACTAGACCTTTTGAAGTACTGATGCATCATTTTTTGGAGCTCATCACCCTTAGCAATCATTCAGCCCTGTGGCTCATATCCTATTTTTGAAAAGCCATTTCCTTTTGTTGCACTTGTCTTTTCCCTGTGTGTTTCTATGAAGGAGTCAATGGGGCTTTCAGCTGTAAGGATCAGAATGAAATCAAATAAATTGCTTCCAAAGATGGGAAACCATTTCACACCTTGGAGCTTCATTTTGCTCCAGATGTAGCATGTTACAGCTTATGCCACTTAGAGCCAATTATAAACCAACTGACCTGTCCTGACACTTCAAATCTTGGTAGAATTTGCACTTTTCCTGCAAGCAGACGTGGTTTTCAACCTGTTTGGATTCAGATATGTCACTCTAAATGGGATGATTTTGCTGGAGTGATGATTAAAATGGGTTTTTATTCTCTCTACCATTATGAGTAGAGGTATTAGGTTAAACTCTTGAAAAACTTCACTGAATTTTTCTTCCTTCCCCGCAATGTAGTGTTGGACATAGTTTTAAACCAGTAGATAAGCACTGATTCTTTACTCTGGGGGTGGTGAGGCACTGCCCAGAGAAGCTGTGGCTGCCCCATCCCTGGAAGTGTTCAAGGCCAGGTTGGATGGCGTTTTGAGCAACCTGGGCTAGTGGAACGTGCCAGGCAGACACCATGGCAGAGTGTTAGAACTGGATGATTTTTAAGGTCTCTTCCAACCCAAACCATTTTATTATTCTCTGATCTAACTCTTCAACAGAGACTTGGATATTTCACACTCTTGTGTGTCATCTTAGTCTTGGCCCTGTGCAGTCCTGATGTAATTGAGTAGAACTGGCAATGAAAGATCTCACTGAGTTCTCATATTGGGTTGAGGTGCTGTTTGCACTGGAACCAATCGGGAGGAACTAAAATATCTTAAAAACACTTTTGTCAGGAAGCTTCACACTCTGCCCTTTAACAAAGGGGTTATAAGAAACTAACATAGAAAAAAGTATTCTTCATTGTAATCACGGTATTTGAGGCTTTCTCTGTCTTTCTGTCCTTGCACTTTAAATTTCACATCCCTTAGTCTTTTTCCCTTTTTTTTTATGTTCAGATTTGTTTTCTTGGCTCCTACTGGGCACTTCTGTGACAAATCAATACGTGCATTCAGTGATCAATACACTGAAGTTCTGGGAGCAGTACAGTTCCTGCTGGCATTTAAAAGGAAACCCAAACTGAATTTAGGTTGGACACAACCAGTTGTACAGCGTTTACATTAATTCTGGGTTTGTTTTTTCAAAGGGGATGGTAACCTTTAGTTACGATTTTTGGAGTCTCTTATTACCACATGTATTCCAAAGGTTTTCTCACACCCCATTTTTCCCAATTTTGGTGCAAACCCAACATTTAATTGACTTTTTATCTTCCAGTGTAGAATGTGCTTGTGCTGCATTGCCAGGCAAACAGCCTGCAGAGATGTGTTGTTCTTGTCTCAGGACTCTTGAGTGTGTCGTTGTTGGTTGATGTTCATTTGTGTTTGATTTCTAGAAAAAATACTCGCCCAGCCTCAGTTTTAGAGTTTTTGGATTGGTGTGGGAAAGGAGGTGAAAGTTTGTCTTATATAGGATCGTACATGCAGACCAAGTGATGGTTTTGGAAGCTTATGAAAACATCTGGGTAAGAAGGTAACAATAAATGTATGGTGATGTCCCAAGGTAGAGTTTAAATCCTAGCAGGGATTTAAACTGGATTTAGGTACCAGGAGGATCATAGCAAGTGCCGCCTACTTGCAGTGTGCTCTGTGCCTCAATTTTCCTGTCTGTAAAATACAGCTCATAAATCTTACCATCATTTACATAGTGTTTTGATATCAGATTTCTCCCCAAGTCTGAAGTAACATTAATTATTAGTCGTGGGACTGCTATTTCCCTTTGATTTCTCCCCACCTCCATATTGCCATGTGTGCAGCCCCTTCTCCAGGACAGGCTAAACCACCCTTGCTCAGATTACTCCATCTCCTCTAATGGTGGAGCACAAAACCATTCATTTCTCCACTCTGGAGTCTAAAGTCTCTGAACTTCATTAGCCCAAGGGAGTGGTAGGCCCAAGCGTGCTCCAAAATGCCGATCTCCTATTTTGATAACTGAGCTCTAAAATCAAGATAAACAAGCTGCCCTATATACTGAACATGTCCTAATTGCACACTCCAAGCAAACCAGCCAATCAATGAGTGTGTGTCGCTCGCTAATGAATATTTGTAGTTTTGAAGGATTTCATGTGGTATTCCTTGCAGCTTCTGCAGTTATTAGCAGAGTGGCTTCGAAGACCCTGTGCAGGAGATGAACCTGGCTTTGGATCAAGAAACTCTGTAATTTAATTTCATATGTTAGCTGGGCATGGTCACTCTTATTCAAATTGTATTAGCTAATCCTTTCAAACTATTTACACTGTGTGCAAAGTTGTATTTAAAACTGTATTAGCTAATACATTTCTTAGTCTAGACTTGGGGAGGGTTGACTCCCTGAAGAACTCATAGCAGTAGTTTGTTTATGTGTAGGAGGCAGAAGAGGGAGATGGGGAAAGAGGGTAATGATGTTTGAAACCATCCAAATTAGTTTTACTCTGCCAAGGTTTTGGTGTCGGTCCATCTCCTCACTTTTACTATTGCTAAGAGTTTGTTTATTCAGAGGTGGCTCTCAAGTCATGAGAGTGTCTTTGCAGACTATGGGAGTATTGGCACCAGCCAAGGTCTTGGGCATTCATATTGGGAGCAAGGACTCTCTGGGGGAGAAGCAGAAGGAGGAAGGCACAGAAGAAGCATCTGAGTTGGATGACCAGTCTGGCAGGAGCTCCAGGAGCCACACATTGAGACATTCACTGAACCAGAAACACATCATGAGCCAAAGAGAAGACTTTCATGGTGGGAGATAACAGTGGGTTTTTGGATGTACCCTGACTAATAGGAGAGACTGGTTTTGATGTGTAGGTTGCTCCCAGGATGGCCTTGTAGTAGGACTTCCTTCCTTCTGCAAGTCACAGACAACATAAATGAAGAGTCCTGCACTTTGACTCACAGCCCAGCTAGCACCTTACTGTCAGATATAAAGAGCCTGAGCTCCCACGTTAGGTACCTGAAGTAATCACGGGGACATCAAGTGGTGTGAATGTCTTCAGTGTTGCTGATGGAAAATCATCTATTGCCTTTTAGATTCCACTCCACTCTTAAGTTTCTAAACTTCCTTGGTTTTGGTTTTCCTCCCCTGGTCAGTCCTAGCAGGTCTTGGAAGGTAGGTGTGATGCTGCAGCTGGAAGTTAGGCAGGAATACCAAACCCATTGCAGTGTTTCCTTTTCCTAAGTGTTTTTACTATAACTTGCCATAGTTCTGATTTCATAGTGCAAGTGGCATATCTTGGGATTAAAAACTATCTCAGCCAAATACTGTATAAATTATTGTATAAATACTGTATAAATTATAAAATACTGTATAATTCCAAACCTTCCTCAAATAATGGCTTGAATTATTGACTTGAAATTCAGACAATGTCTCCCCTTGTAGTGATACTGCCTTTGGAGTACCATAAGAGAGTTGCAATAAACTCTGAAGTTGAAAATAAATTTCATTGACAGTGGAGCTGGACATTCCTGGTTCTCAGGAGTTGTTGCAATTTGATTTTTGTCTTATGTTGTTTTTTGATTTTAGTGGTTTTTCTACTGATTTTTTGCTTCCTTAGGCGATCCTTCTCTCTGAAGTGGCTAACCTTTTTTTAAATCACCCTCTTCATACAGTCCCATCACAAATCAATTGCACTCCCACAGTTGCCATTTAAATATAAATAAATTAGTTAAATGATTTACCAAAATGTGGTAAAACAAATAGACCTATCCTGTGTTTTATTTGAGGGGTTTTTTTGGTTCTGTTTTCTAAAACATCCTTCTCTATGTTTCTAACCTAGAGCCTTATAGTAAGGGCTTTTTCTGTCTTGTCTGTTAAATTGCATGCACATCAATAACACTGTGTATCAACAGTCATTAATAAACGTTGGGTTCTCTATGTATCCCCCTTCCTGGGCAAGATTATTCTATACTGTGTATTTACTAGAGCTACATCCTGTCTACTTCAGCTACTCAAGTAAGTAGCAATATTTTATCTGCTGAGTATATAGTGTGCGTCATTTATTTGTCCTGACTAGATCCACTGCTGATTTCATAAACATTTGGGGAAAGAAATACCAAACTAGCAAATATTTGCAGAATCCCCTAATGCAGGATCTTAAGAGGATGATATCGTCTCTCAGTTTGAAGATTAAAATCAGTGCTGTTCACAGCTGATTAACCTTCCTTTCTAATATTTACCACAAATTGGGCTAATGTAATAAAACTTAACGAAACAAGGTTTAGTAAAGCCACAGAGAATATTTATATGACAGCGAGGCACAAGGTGGTTTCAGGACGTCCTGGCATTCACTTTGTCATGGCTCTGTGCTTTGTCCTGTAAATGGATGAGTGTAGCAATGACAGCAGTCCTTGTGTTGGGTTGAAACAGCCTCTTTGGTGCCTCCAAGGTGATGTGAATCAGCTGCACTATATTCTCTTTCTGTCTGATCAGTGATCGATTGTTGCTTTATTTCCCATCAGCTCTAATGATCCTCGTTTTTGGTCCCACAGAGTCATCAGCAAAGTGGTGTCAGTTCCAGAGGCCAAACCTTCCACTCCTGTGACCCGGCCCAAAACACCTCCTCCTGTGCCGTCACCGGTGCCAGCTCCTGTTCATGTCACCCCTCCTCCAGCTCCAGCTCCTCCTCCTCCACAGGCCACCGTCTCTCCAGCCCTGATCCCGCCACCCTCTCCCGCCGTCTCAGCGGCCGGAGGCTCCAAAGCTCCGGTTCGGAGCGTGGTGACCGAGACCGTCAGTACTTACGTGGTAGGTAACACACACTGCCATGTTTTGTCCCAGGGCCAGGGACATTCATCTCTGGAATTGTTGAGCTCCTGGGTGACTCGTCATCTCCAACTCATCGTTCCTGGACTGGTGATGTTGCTCTTTATTAAGATGCTGTTCATCCAACCCTTGTTTCCACACACGTGTTTTGAGGGGTTAATAATTAAAATGCTACAACTCGGACTGAATTTTTCATTTGTTCCCAATTTCATATTTAAGTTCTAACAAGTCCACTTATATCCCACTTGATATTTTCTGCTAACTGAGCTAGAGGACTTATTTTTGGATGAGGAGGTTTTTTATAGATGCTTTCAAAAGTGCTGAATTGAAACCTCAAATGTCAAACTCACCATAGATTTTGCTGTCAGTCAGGTAAAGTACAAAACCCTCATACAACATCAAGAATTTGACTTAGCCCTCATCTGAAATGTGTAGAGTCCACTAGTCTCTTTCCTGGTTTCCTCAGCATACAGAAATTGCAAATGTTTATACATCTCAGAAGTCTGTAGATAGTTCATTAGTCTACACTTCATTACTGTGTTTGACACATGCTCTGAACTTGGCCTCATCCTGATAGCATTCTTCATTCTTTTGGAAAAGTCTCCCATCTAACATGGTGTAAGAACTACATTCCCTAAAAGAATGTGGATATACCTCTGGGTAGGACTAGAATTGCTGTGCTGCTGAGAGTTTCTGCTTTAGATGGAAGATAAAATTAAGTCCTGAGTGTTCCTGATCCTTGAAGAGCAGCAGTAACCATTCACAACTGTAGCAGTGTCGTTACCCTCCCTGTCCTGGCTAAGTTCCAGCTTGGTTGGTGACACCTTGCTTAGCTACAGTGGGTAGCAGTTTAAAAATCTCACCATTTAAAACACTTATAACTTGTTTTTATTACAGTTGTCTGTGCCTTAATTGCAACTTATGGATGATTTTTTCCCCTGTTTTTATAATGATTCTTAGTGTAAATCTACTCTGCTGTTTCTAATGGAAAAGGTGCTTTTTCTGCTGGACTTAAACTGCTGTATCATGTTGCTGGTCTCTATTTAAAGAGCTGCTCCATTTCACTCCCGAGGTAGTTACAATGTCACATATCTTTAGAGTGCAGGATACAAATCCTCACCTTTGGTATCACAGGTGAAAACCTGGTGTCACTCTCAAATGTTACAGTAGTGCCCAGAAGCCTGGAAATTTACTCTAAAAGGGAAACGTTTCCTAAATACTTCACTGCATCCCATTTTCTTCAGTAAGCATGAAAAGAAATAGTTTAGAAATTGTGTTAGTTTAAAGAAGGAAAACCTAGATCTTTCCCTAGGTACCTCTAGTGGTAACACTCGTAGCTCCTTATGGAGAATTCAGAGGACATGGAGGCTCCAGGTTCTTTCTTTCTTTTCACAGAACCCTGGAATCACAGAATAGTTTGGGTTGGAAAGGACCTTGAAGATCAGCCAGTTCTAACCCACCTGCCATAGGCAGGGAAACCTTCCACTAGACCAGATGGCTCAAAACCCCATCCAACCTGGCCTTGAACACTTCCAGGGATGGGAAGTCCACAACCTCTCTAGATAACCTGTGCCAGTGCCTCACCACCCTTACAGTAAAGATTTTTTCCCTAATACTTAATTTAAACCTAGTCTCCTTTGACTTAAGGCCATTCCCCCTTGTCCTATCACTACATGCCCTTGTCAAAATTGAGACTTTACTGCATTAGAATCCAACTGTGTGCAAAGGCAGAGACACACCTGATGTGAGACACTTTTAAATCAAAAATGCTGAGACGTTGGAGAAGCAAAACATTAATAATTATTAGCCTCCTATATGAAGGGAACCCAGGACACAAAATGTTGACATCATTTTTCCCAGATTGCATGGAAAAGCTCTTCTAGAGATAAGAGTGCCAGTGTGACAAAAGTGCACAACTCCCTTCTGCAGGGGAGGACAGGAGGGTGATTTTATAGTTTAAAAAAGGAAAAGGAAATGCTGTGGGATCTCTGTGTAGGATCAGTACGTGTGCTCGGCTCATTAGCTCTCAGTGGTTTGTACTAACACAGCATTCAACAATCCCATCCTGTCCCTCCTTCCATGACCCTTGGCTCATTAAGGAATGAGAAGTTATGCAATATTTTTAATATCCTCACTCAGCAGCCCAAGTTCTTGTTTAACAAACAGGCAGAGATTTTGGTGATTATAGACCACCCTGCCCCTCTCCAGCCCCTAAGAGCCTGAGACAGGCATTTTGTAGGGAAAAAATTCCTGAAAAACTAAGTTTGGAAAAGTTAGGGTGTCTGTTTTCTAATGGAGCAACATCAAACAGCCTGTCTTACATCTGGCACAGCCAGTGCCTGAAACAGGCAGTGCCAGAGATGGGGTGGCCATGCTGGGGGATGATGTGGGCGCAGCCAGGTGTTCAAGCAGGTTGTAGAGGGCTGTGGCCCTCAGTCCAACATTCCACAGCACTCCTTCTCTGCAGCACCATGGCACAGGATCCCCTCCCTCCCCAGCAGAGATATCCCACCAAAATACCTCCAGACTTCTTCACACCAAGCCCAGACCCTTCACCTGAAGAGCAGATGCTTCTCTACTAACTTAAAATTGCTTTGCAGATGTGAGATTAGATGGTAGATAGGAATGATTATTGCAATTTATTAGCTTGGAAATTGAGTTCATTTTATGACGTTGTCTACTCCATATCGCTGTTGGGAAGCGGATTGTTTCCTGCTTAGTATTCCTGGATCTTGTATTTTCGAGTTTTAAACCACAGAAACATTCAGGGCTTTAAAAGGAGTCAAGGAAGAGTGATGTGTTGGTTGCAGCTCTGGTACATTCCTATTGATTTTTCAGGAAGTGGTATAAGATGTACAGACCACCATGTAGTGGCTTTCTTTTTATTTTTTTTTTCACTAAGAACATTTGGGGCTTTTCATCTGCTACTTTTTAATATCATTTTTATAAGCTGTACAGATAGCAAAAAGTTATTGCCTGAGATATGTGTAAATGCACAAAAGCTGAGAACAAAACAGTTTCTGTTTTTGAGATCCAGCGATAATGTGCAAATCTTCATAAAGGAAAGATGGAGTCAGGGTAATACCCCAGACATTTTGTACTTTGTGTTGTTAATTGCACTCCTTGAGGTGGATTTTGTGACATTTTGCGTGTATGTTTTTACCAAAGAGCTGTTCAAGAAACCACTGGAAGTTTAAAAACACAAACAATGGGTCTAGCAGGATATAAACATTAAAAAAATGCATAGAGCTCTGAATATGATAAACCCGGTGAGCAGCTGCCTCATACTGTAAATGATCTGCCTTTCTTGTTTCCTTTACCCTTTAGTAAATTGTACTGC
>JAOXXN010000265.1:2684834-2704096 GCA_026770055.1 Myrmophylax atrothorax
TGTACTGCGACATAAATGTCATAAGGGGAATGGAAAGTTACTCAGTAACAACTTTTTTTATATCCTGATCTTATCAGCTCCTTGGAGTTGAAGACTTTGGCTAATAAGTAATGCAGCAATATATACACACGGTGCTGTATATTTTACATGCATATAAGACTGTTATCTTACGCAGGAGGCTGCCATGGCTCCTGCTTGCCATTAACAGGGTCAAATTTTAAAAGTACAGACAGAGAAGGAATTGTGTCCTTAAGCCCTGGCTTCTGTATGTGAATGCCCATGCTTAGGTCGGGTGGTGTAACTGGCTTTACTGGTTTACAGGACAATACAGAAAATACATGATTTTGTCATCATGTACAGTGCAGGAAAATCAATTACGATGTAACGCCGAGCTCTCATGATCAGAGAATTTATAAATGACAGCAGTAGCTGCTGAACGGCTGAGTCAGATAAGCAAGAAACCTTTTATTTTGTTATTTTAATGTCAGTTTTCCTGCCTGCTTTGCCCTGAAAATGAGCTAACTTTGCTTTTCTTTGCACCAGATCCGAGACGAGTGGGGTAACCAGATCTGGATCTGTCCTGGCTGTAACAAGCCAGATGATGGCAGTCCAATGATAGGCTGTGATGACTGCGATGATTGGTATCACTGGTAAGTTCCTCTCATCCATCCTACTCTGCCAGTCCCTGGCAGATTGGGGCTGTATTATTAAAAACCCTTTTTTTTAATAGTTCGTGACGTTGGGAATATTTAAATAGCTTTACTGTGTCCAATTTAATAATCTGGAAGATATTTTTATCTCTGTTGCTCTGAAATTTGAAAAAGCAGATTTTTAAGCTGTGAAGGAGAGTTACTTTTTAATTAATGGGCATTGGTGATAACGGTTGTTTTTGAAACTGCTGGGAAATATTGCTGATTCGGGTAATTTTGTGAGAACCACAGGATTATGAGCACAGTGTATACAGATAGACAGTTCAAATTATGAAGCATTGTATGAACAGTAATATAAATGTCAGCTCTTATAAAAGGGTTGGGGCGAATTAATCACTTTTTAGGCATTTTTTAGAAAGCTACATAAAATCGTAAGGGTTTTTGCAGATGTGTTGAAGAAGCATCTGAAATTATTTTAAATCTAGTCTATTACACCTGGAAGTGCACTCATATTTTCTATTAAAATAACATTTTTTATCTGAGTATCCTTTTGATTTTTTGTTTCAAAGCAAGAGTTTTTAGGTTTCTGTTCAATCATTATATTCATTAAGATAATGATAATGTAACTGCTATATTAATTTGACAGCCTGTCTCCCGCTGAAAAGTTGTATTTTTGGGGGCTAAGAAACAGATGTGACGTTACTCCACTGAGGTGATACAATATTTTCCTGTCCACAGGCCTTGCGTTGGGCTCACTGCTGCACCCCCAGAAGAAATGCAATGGTTCTGCTCCAAGTGTGCCAACAAAAGGAAGGATAAAAAACACAAGAAGAGGAAGCACAGGGCACACTGAGGATGTCACAGTGGACTGAAGTCGTGCAGTCGCCGCGGCACCTCCTGCTCTGACTCGATTGCGGGAGGGATCCATCCTGCCCGTGTCCCCCTCACCGGCTGTTGGGGTTGTGTCTCTGGAATGAATCCAGGGCGAGGAGATGCCCTCGCTCAGGGGCTGTTGGGTTCCACAGACCGTCCGAGCCCAGGGGATTGGATTTTGGTACATTCTGATGCTGGCTTTTTCCCCTCCCAAGGGGACTTTGCACGGAGCGCTGTGAAGACTTGGGTGGTTCCTGGTACCGCTCCCGCTCCCGCGGCTCGGCAGCAACACGGATGAATGTTGTAAATACAGATATCTGTCCTATTCCTTCTCGATTGTTATTAAGCCCTCTTGAACCTTTACAGTAAGGTGCTGAGAGGAGGAGAAAATGTAAATTGCAGTAAGTTGTAAACTGAGACAACGTTCTGGAACGATTTCTGTAGTCTGGAGACAGTTCAGCCTCGACTCCTGCTGAGCCAGATAATCATAATGTGGAAATAAAAAGTGGCTGGTAAATATTTTTGTGACGAGAATATATGAAGCTTTTTTCCTTGATTTTTAGTACTAACATGAAATAAACATGTTCAAGCTTTTGTGATATATCTTCTATTTTTAAAAAGAGAAGTTTCTATTGTGTCGGTTTTTTTCTTCCGTGTGAATTTCTTTCAGTGGACCTGTAATATATTTTATACTTTGATTTTTGGTTGGGGTTATTTTTTGTTTTTTCTTAGTCTTTGTCAACCTTTTCATTGCTTGTACATTTCATCAGTGTGTAAAAACACTTCCCATTAAAAGATTTTCACACATGTAAATACCTGATATTTATAATTTTTTTTTTTAATTATTTTGTAGGGCTTGAGGATTTTTGTTGTCATTTGCCTGAGAATACAAACCTAGCAGCTACTAAAAGCCCCTGTGACACAGGCCTGTTCTCATGGCTGTAAGGGATTGGCGAGCTCTGCCCCAGCAGTGCATGCACGAGGAGACGGCCAGCACCGTAATTAGGCCTCGATTCAGATACTTAAACATGTGGTAACTTCTTAAGAAGTGAGTAATCCTATTGCCTTCAAGGAGCCTGTTCCCACACTTGGTTATACATGTGCTTAAATGCCTTCTGAATTGGGAGCTTAGGCCAGGGGGGCTCTGCCCTTCTGGTGGCAGCTACAGCGTGTTAATCTGTAGCTGGAACAGAGCTTTTTTTATTTTTCTTCTTTTTTAAATTTTTTTGACAAATGGTAGTGAGTTTGCTGAAAGGATCATTATCATATTTAGGTGGAGGAGATGCACATGTGTTCCTCTGCTTTGTCTATCTGCCTTGGAAAGACCAATAAAGCAAATACAAGCCACATTCCCCATTGAAAATACAGGGGGAAACTGCAGAGGAAAAAAAATAAAAGTCAGTATTAGATATTGTAGTACAATGGGTCTCAGAGCTAAATAAGAATAAATCTTGAAGAAGAATTTAGACCTTTTGTTTTCTAATCAATTTTAGATTTTCTTGGTTAATTTGGGGATATTTCTACTTTAAGCCATGCAGTAAGAACATCTGATGTTGGACAATATGGCCCTTTAACATGTTGTGCAGATATTAAGAATTATTTTTTAAATGCATCTAAATTGATACTAATGAGAGTGAATTAATCATGTTTTTAAAAGTACCAGTCCAGTTAAGGAAATGAGGCTTTGCTGATAGAACTGTTAAATTGCAAATCAGTGGAGATATGGATGAAATTGGTTTATTAAAAGTGCACTGTTACCTGCTTTGTTCAATGCCACCTCGTTTATATTCCGTCCCTGCTAATTACCAGTCAAGGAAGTTCTTGGGTTTGATTTTTTATTTTTATTTCATTTTGAATTGTTGGATGTTGCAAACCTGATTCTTGTTTATTTCCACGTGTAATGTGCAGACATACAAAATACACCGTCTTTGGTCATTTCTGGTTGCAATAATAAAGAATTAGCTTTTGGTAAGTTGTTTATCCATTTCCTCCTCCTCTCCATGAATCAGAACTGCTCACATTTAGTCAACTGAATTACTCAGGATGCCATGGGAGGGCCGAACTTGTCCATTTGGATGACTATTTCTGTGCATGCTCGGCCTTGCTGCTGCCAGGTTGGGTTCTTACCCTGGGGTTTGTGATTTTATAAATGACCCCTGTGGCAATAAAACCAAAGCATCATTTTCAGGAGGCTTGTATGGCTGAGGGGATTAGTAACAGGAGAAGGCGCCCTTCACCTCCGGGTCATCGGTTTGAAGCCGGGCTTGGTGCTGAGCCTGCCTCCCCTTTCACTTATGCTGGTGTGTATCAGGAATCAGTGGTATAAATGAATAATCAACTTCCAAAAATAGTTACCCCCTGAGCAGCCATGTGGCATGGACCTTCTTTACAGCCACAGTGCTGAGCAAGCCCAGCTCCTTCCCCAGACCTTTGTGTTTGCTGCTATAACTTCACAGATTGAGTTTCTTCTCCATAAGCTTGGTTTATGGAGAGTTATGGAGCAGTTAGGGCTGCTCCCTTGATTTGCTGATTGATTTTATGGTTGGGATCCGTGTTGTCCTGAATCCTCTTATAATTTGGGTTTTGGGCACCACCATCCATGGGAAGACAGTACGGCAGGTGGGCTGCAGGTTAGTTTGCTCGATGGATGTTTTGGGGGAGCATCAGAGTCTCTGAATGGTTTTCCTGCCTTGGAGTGGCAGCTTCATCGAGAGGAACATCAGTTGGGAGCTCTGCTTCTGCAAAACATGTGTTTCCATGGGTGGTTAAAGCAGAACTGGTGTAAGGTAAAAAATGAAGAGTTTTTAGTGAGGAGACAACTCACCATTTGCTGTGGTATAGATACAATTTTCCATCTTTGTGGATGCACCAGGCATAGTGGATTTAAGCAAGACAGTGAGGATTGGTAGTAAATATTCAAGGAAAGAGTGTAAAAACTATTCCGTGAGAAAAGCTTGTTGAATCTCTGGGACCAGATTTTTATCTGGAGTCAGTTGGAGCTGTGTCAGTTTACAGTAGCGCAGGAGCTGCCCACTTGCATGGCCGGCATTGGGGCTGGGGAGCAGCTTTATTTAGTATGAAACCAAGAGAGTTTCTTTATCTTTTTATCCCATAAATCCTCCTTTAGGGCAGCCTGTGCCTGTGTGTCAGTGGAGAAGGTGGCATAGCTGGGTACTGGCTGTGAAGTGTGTTACTCATTAGGCAAAACTGCAACTTGTTAATGAATTTTGCACCCAGGAAAGACATGGAAGTTGATAACAAGACAGTAAGCACAAAGCTCAGAAATGGAAGAAACCATCTTGACTACTGATTCTTATTGGAGGACAGAGATATAAATGCAGAGCATCCATCCCCAGAGTAATGGGAATGCACTTTTCCCAAGATAATCTTCCTTCGGGGCTGTATGTCATGCTCAAAGCATCATTTCTCTGCTTGACAAGGTGTTTCTCTTCTGAAGGTGTCCGCAGCTAAGTACAGTGAGGATCTTTATGCTCTGCAACTGATTTGTGATTCCAAATGTCCTGGAAGAGAAAGGGAATAAAAAACCCACCCTGAATCGGAGGGTATCAGAGCCTGCTGACTTTGTCTGGGCTTTCCAGAGATAAAATATAGTGTATTACTTCACTGTATCACCTAAACCTTCTTTGTTCTGCTTTCAATAGGACGATTAAACAAAGACCTACTAACCAAATTAAAGTATAAAATGAACGCTAAGATATGGAAACCTTGCCAGGAAGAATGTTAATGAATGAAGTTCACTAAAGGCATGCTGGCTAAGTTTTCAATACAAATAGTTTTATGGCCAATCTCTTTAGATCATAGCAGTTTTCTTTAGAAGTTTTAAGTCTCAAAAGTAGATGAGTTTCCTTCACTGGGGAATGAATTAGATAATGCTCTGAATAAACTCCCTCTTTGCAGTCTTGTCAGTCATGCTGCTTAGGAAACTCGCCCTTTCTTCTGGGGACTTTTGGATCAGCTGTAACCTCAAAAGTAGAAAGCTGCTATTAATCCATGTGTGCTGTACGGCAGAGGAGGCTGTAACGGGAGATTTACAGCCAGCAAACAGCTCGTACCTGGCTGATGTGAGCAGGAGCCATTAACTGTGAGCTGTGGCAGCTGATCCGGGGGTGCCTTCCCTCCAAAGTTCAGCCTGTTCAGGATTTGCACTGGGTGAAGTTGGGGGGTTAAGACTTTCTATCAGGGTCTGTGGTGATAGGACAAGAGGTGATGGTTTTAAACTGAAGAAGGGTCAATTCAGACTAGATTTAAGGAAGAAGTTTTTTACAACGAGAGTGGTAAAACATTGGAACAGGTGGCCTGTAGAAATGGTAAATGCCCCATCCCTGGAAATACTCAAGGCCAGGCTAGATGGGGCTTTGAGCAACCTAGTCTAGTGGAAGGTGTTCCTGCCCACAGCAGGGGGTTTGGACTAGACAACCTTTAAGATCCCTTCAAACCCAAACCATCCTAGGATTCTGTGACTCTAAGATGCTGCTCTCTGTGCTGGTGAAGTGACCTTTTGCACCAGGACTTTAAATCCTGTGATACTCTTCACAGGGAGAGAGGAGGAGTGCTGAGGGTTACCGGGTCACTGTACCCCCTTCATCTGTGCCCCCTTGGCAGACACCCCTAAAGTTTCCTTCCAGTCCTTGCCTACTCCAGAGACCCAGACCCTTAGCTCAGGTGTCTGATGGCCTGTGCCAAAGCCAGTGCAGCTCAGCAGCTGTGGGGTGCCTTGAGCAAGAGGGGACTTTCATTCCAGTGTGATAAAGCCAAACATGGGCTGAGAGTTGAGCTTTGATGGGATATTTTTTGGAAATAGATGGTCTTTAAGGTCCCTTTCAACCCAAACCATTCTATGATTCAATGATTGCTGCCTCGAGCTTTGACTAAGAAGGCCATTTTTTTCACAAAAAAAAAGTCAGGTAAACTCACAATAGATGGAAGATTTTCCGCACATTTTGTACAACACAAGCTGAAAGTCATTTCATGTGAACACAACTCTCTGTCACATTGTCAATGTGAACACTCCCATAATGACTTTGAAACAGCTTTACAAAACAGAAAATAATTAGATGATTCTATTGCCTAAACGAGGGTATGAAGGAGAAGGAGACTTAGAACACATTTACAAAATTTTATGTTTCATCACCTGTCATGAGCAGGAATTTGGTTTACAAATTCCAAAGTCTTGTCTGTCGATTCCTCCCTAAGTCAGCATGGATTTAACTCACTGTGCCTGTCATTTGCTTACTGTGGGACTAATGACAGATGTGATGGCCTGTCACCAGCCCAACATGCTGGTGTGACCTGGGCCTGCTTAGCTGTGCACAGGAGACCCTCACTCTTCTTCCTTCAAGCTGATCCCTCCTCAGGTCTGGGACAGGGCACCATTTGCTGTGGGGGTTTTTTAATTTGTTGTTTCCCTTCTACATGAATTAATTATGAAGGATAGTGTGCAGTTGTTCATTTTTAATTGAGTTGTCACTTACAGCACTTCTTAGTAAATGCTGTAACAATTTTCATCCTAGGGATACTCATCTGCTTGTGGGTTTGTTGTCCACATGGTTACCATTGCACATGCTCAAAGAGAGAAACATTGTCTTTTATCAGGAAAGCTGGACAGAGTTCTCAGATCTGTCGTGGCTTTACTGGTGCGTTTGGGTGCAGGATCAGTGTATGTCCCAGTTTCCATCCATAGGAGAAGGATAACATTTCCTGTTGTGACAGCTCCACTTCAGCCTTGGATCCAGGTGATGTGAAGCCCAGAGCTTCCCACAGGTTAAATAAAGGGGATAACACCCTTCACACTGGACGGATAAAACAACAGAGCTATTGGGAGCTTCCCTGGTGATGGATCTGTCCTTGAACCTGCTCCTCAACAGAAAATGTGTTTGCATTGAGTTTCAGAGCTGGAAACCATCTACTGCCCTCCTGAAGAAGACAGATCCTTTGCCTTTACAGGCTTTAGTTGACCTTCTTCCAATAACTTCTCCAAAATGAAACCAACCCTCTTTTCCTCCACTGATTTTGAGCCTTTCTGTAAAAGGAGCCAGGCTGAGCTCCCACTGATACCATATTTTGCTGCTAGCTCTTCTTTGCTTCCAGGGATATTTGGTGGGGTTTATCTGAGAAACAGCTTCTTGCTCAAAATTACTTAGGGGACATCAAAATACTCCTCTCATAATTTGTACAATAGCTGCCTTCTCCGGGCTTTGTGGGCTGTGAAATGTCTGTGTTGGTGCTTGGAGCTGGCATGTATTAAGATGCTAAGGATGAAGTGATGCTGTTGTTCTCTATATTCTCTATATTTTCTGCAAAGACAGATGCTCAGTCAAGCCCAAAATCCAGGCCTTTGCCTCAGTGTCTAATAACCCAGCCCAACCATTGGCTCTACTCTTTAAAAGTCAGGATTTGCAGTGCCACAACTTAGGAGGAAGCACATCCCTCTAGTCCTCACAGTTGTCTCTGGCTAAATGTTGTATCTTTTGGTTTCAGGATTGCTGAACAAAGTTTCACAAAGCAGGGATGTTCATGGATTTCATGCTGTGGATCTCACTGAAGACATCATAGCTCTCTAATACATGAGATGATATTTAGGGAATATAACCATGACCTATGAAAAGTCTTGAGCTGAAGCAGCAGGAAAGTCCCATGGAGATGCTCTAAGTTGGGGTCAGTTTTGCAGTGGAGAAATTGTCTTCCAGATTCAGTGAACCTAAACTTCATGTGTCACATGTCTGTCCTGCCTGGGATGGTTTTTAAGTCTGCCAGGAGGTTTCATAGCAAATATGGCAAAGCCAGGAGCTCAAGCAACCGCTGCTCTGCACCCACTTAACCTTTATTAAGACTCTATTCACAAATTATTTTAATCAGATCACAAGAGATCTATTTTGCAAACCCCTTGGAATTTGGAAAAGCATCTCCTGCCTACCAACCCATTTGGAAGCTGATCCTGCTCCCTTTGAATCTCTATGTCTGTGGTTTCTATGCTCTGCAAGATTTGGCTACATGACCTATGGGGGCCTGAAGAATTGGTTGGTTTTGTCCTGTGCTTCCAAGTCACAGTGAACTTAATTCAGATGTGTTTCAGATGATTATTTAGCAATTTTGAAGATCATAGAATCATAGAATGGTTTGGGTTGGAAGGGACCTTGAAGATCTAGTCTAATCCCCCTTCCATGGATAGCAATATCTTCCACTGGACCAGATGGCTCAAAGCCCCATCCAGCATGGCCGTGAACACTTCAGGGGTGGGCCATCCACAGCTTCTCTGGGCAACCTGTGCTAGGGCCTCACCAGCCTCACAGTCAAGAATTTTCTTCCTAATATCTAATATGAATCTCTCCTTTTTCAATTTAAAGCCATTCCCTCACATCCTATCACTACCTGCCTAATTGTTTGTCTCTAATGAATCTAATCAGTATGGGATATTTTCATTCTTTTGAGGGGCTTGGATGAGAAAAGGATGAAGGGTAGAGCAGAGTGTAAAATTTTTTAAACTACTGAGAAAACACACAGTTTGAGTAGATGTGTTTGTCCAGCATAGGAGTTTGATTCCACCTTCACCCCTCATCACCACCATTTCAGGCTTTGGAGCTCATCATTACCCTGGTGCAGGTCCAGCCCCTATTCTTAGCCAGGATCTTTGGAAATAATTCTTTAGAGTGAAAACAGGACCAGTTTGCAATTTATTGCAGGCACCTCCCAGGACAGATCTACATTTGCTAACGACCTGCTGTGAGGCCCAGGTGAGCTTTTGGCAGGTATCAAATCCTCCTTTCAAGCCAAGAAGTTCCCACTACTAGAGAGCAACACTATGGTCTACTTAAGTTTTGTAAGCCCTTAATGAGTCACTTGATATCAGCTGGATCAGTTCGCTTACATGGAAAGGGCTCCTGTTTCTCTTGATGGCGTTGGCTTCAGTGTGTAGAGCAGGGGAGTGTGGAGCTCCAGTGACTGATCCTTCCTACACCCGCTTGCACAAGGATACAGCACAGCGATGGACTCATCTCAGATTCCTTCAGGAGGTGGTGACAGAGCTCCACCTTAATTAGTTCATCGCCCTGCCAGCATTCTTCCCACACCCAGGTGCCCATGTTGGCAACACTGTACTTCACCAGCTCGCTGGAAAGCATGCCCTGGGCTTGTAACAGGGTGCAGATCCTGGGATACCCACCTGACTCCATTTTCAGTTGGCCTCAGTTGGTGGTCTGGTTGTGTTTACAAGCAGAACCAAACATGCTGGTGTGGTGTCAGGGAAGGAAGGTGCTGGGGAGACTCAGAGGGTCCAGATTAATTTCCAAGGCTCCCACTAGGCCAAGTTTTGTACAAGTCATCCAGTGTGCAGGTGGGTGGAGGGAGGAGCCAGTGCCTTGGCCTGTGCCTGAGGCTCTGGTGAGTATTATACCCACTCTGTTTACCAAAGCCATTCTTAAGTGGCTGCAGAGCTGCATCATGTCTTTGTTTTTCTTCTTGCTTCTGGATGGCATGCACTGGTCATGGACTTGACACTTGCCAAATCACATTGCTCAGGCCTGTGGTATGAATCCAGCCTTGGATGCTCACGTTGCAAAATAGTTTCAGAGCTCAGTGCACTCATGGCAGTGCCTCCCCCAAAGTACTCTGTTTTTTCTACAATGTCTTAGTAATTTGGCTGTTTACCTCCATTTTGAGTTATCCTTATCTCAATCAGAAGTGTCTTTCTGCTTGCAAGGAGTCCCTCGCTTTTACTTGTCTGACACCACACATTTCCCCTCTGTGCAAGACAGGATGCCTGTTGTCATCTGGAGGTCTTCTGGAAGATCGACAACTTCCAGACTTTCTTCACCCTGAAAAGAAAAAGGTAGATTTAGATTGGGTGTCAGGATATTATTCTTTACTGGTGAGGCACTGGATCAGGTTGCCCAAAGAAGATGTGGATATCCCTTCCCTGAAGTGTTCAAGGCCATATTAGATGGGGCTTTGAGCCACCTGGTATAGTGGAAGGTGTCCCTGCCCATGGCAGGGAGGTTGGAACAAGAGGACCTTCAAGGTCCCTTCCAACTCAAACTATTCTATAGTTCTATGGCCTCCTGAGGTATCTAGTCAAATTTTGCCATCACTGTGCAGCAGATGTCACCTTGCCATTCCTAAATATGTGTTTGGGCAAGGCTGGGAAAGGGTAATAAAACCAGATAATATTCAGCATTGTTATTACTTTAATGGCTTAAGGACTCAAAAGCTGTGGTAGTTCCCATCAGATGTGCTTGGAGAAATCCTGGGGCCGGGCTAGCGTCACTCACTTTCTGTGAACAAGGACTGATTTGTTTTCTGCTGGCATTAGGAACAGCGAAACCGAAGCAGGGCGGTGACGTGATTTGTGCCAGGTCACAGAGCACGTCGGGGGCAAAGCCAAGATGGGAACAGGCACCTCTGAGCTCCCAGCTCCCATCAACGCCAAGCAGACGACTGGTGCCAGAGCTGTCTGAGGCCAAGAGGGTCAATATCTGCAGAGGAGTCGCCTGATGATACAAGAAGAGAAACTTTCTTCTGCTTTCTAAGCTGGAGGATTCCTCTAGCAGCTAATCCTTGCTTTAATAGTGACATTTGTTGCAAAATACACCTTCAAGGCTCCATCCTTAGGTACCTCTCCAGGTACATTTTCCAGGCACCTTTATATGAACCTGACACTGGGGGCACCAGTTTATGTTGAGTGTTTATGCCAAAAGTGGGTCTCAGGTGCCAAGTCATGCAGAAGTCGGATCCCTCTTAAAGGTCCTTCCAAACCAAAGGCATGGGGACATGTCTGTGCATGGGCTCCCCCCAAGGCTGCCTAACTCACCTACCAACCACAACTGGGATATGATGCAAGGAGAGCTCAGCAAAGCACTTGCAAGAATTGGGCAGGAAGTGGTGGTTTGGGCTAAAATTAGGTTCTTTTCTTCCTGAACCAAAGGAAGACTCCAGTTGCTCTGTCACAGAGCTACTCATAGACAGGACTGTGGTCTGGTGGGCAAACTGGAAGTGAGAGTCTGCCAGCTGGTTGTCATAAACTCTATCAGCCAACAAGTATCTGAGGAAGGCATTTCCATTTCTGTGGTCCCGAGTCAGGGTAATGTGTTTCTAAATCCACACTTGCTTTTTCTTTAGGTTATTGCAACCCATCTCCAGGCTGAGGTGGTTTAGCTGCCTCCACTGGGGTAATTTTCCACACCTAGTTCCTTTGGATTTCTTTTTTTAAGTCTCACCTTAACTCTAAATTTATTCAGGTTTGTTTTTGTTCATATGATAATCATAACATTCTTTTGCTACATTTTTTTCAGCCTTGATTTACTGAGATTTGCTTGCAACCTTCGTTCCAGTTTACCATTTTTTGTGCGTGGGGATATTTTAAATGAATATAATTATATTTAATAACATATGCAGGTAGTAAAGCACCTTTTGATTTGAGTCCTAACTTTCGTTATTACCCCCCACACACATACACACCTTTTTAGATATTCTCTGTTTAACCTATGCCCAGAGATTAATTAAAGTGTCATTAAAATGCCTTTAGTATGTTTTGTGTCCTACATGCCTGGAAATACTTTTTTCCCACAGTCAGAATTGTTGTGCTTGTACCAGCAATAACTGGCATGTGGCTTGTTTTGTAGATCACCATGAGATATAACGAACACTCCTAATTAGAAGAAAACACATTCATTTTTGGATGCCTGTTCAAAGTTGTCTCAGGAAGATCCACTAGCTTTTCATGTACATCTCTCCATCGCTCTGGGCTGGCTCTGACACTGGGGCCAAGTGCTCACTTGGAAGAATAGTGCAAGTCCCACATCACAGATGGTTGTGAAATGTAAATTTAGGATCTTCCCAATGAGTTATGGGACAGAATTTCTATCCCATCCACAAATTTTTCAAGCTTTGAGTGTTTAAATGTGTATAGTCCAGCCTTGGGTACAAAGTCCCCATCCTCTTTCAATATTTCTGTTTGGGGACAATAATAGCTGGAAATTAATCTGGATTTAGAAGGGGCTTTGTGTGGCCCTGGTGCTGGATGGGAAAGGAGTGCACGAAGCAGGAGCAGAAATTAACAGCTCCTGGTCTCTTTCTGGACAAGGAGCAGGGTTAGTCCAGGTATTATTGTAAGTAATTTCGGACACTGCACAAACCCAGTTCAATGTTTTCTTCTCCAGACCTTTGCATATCCTTAGAAATGTTAAAAATCACCAACAAATAAATACCAATGTGAGCAGCTGGGATGTTAAAAGAAACCCCCAACTGCATAACCTCCTCAAAGACCCTTCCCATTATAAAGTGGAAGGCCAGACACTGAGCTTCTCATTCCCAGTTCTTAAGGAGCCAAAACATGACATCGTGCTGGGCGTCTTGTGCAAGACCAACATCAGATTGGAAGTGCCGCAGCTGCTTTCTGGTTTCACCTCCATCAGAGCAGGAGCTGAGACTCCCACCATCCCAGAGTCTTTCAGCCAGGGAGCCAAGCCTGGGGCCCTTCTCATCTGCTTACCCTGCGGGACAAGCCAGAAAGACACCAACCCAAGGGTTGTGGGTGCTTTTAGCATCACCCCAGTGCAGCTCCTACAGTCTCATTGCCTAAAAGACACAAGATGAATGAAACAAAATATGACACAAGAAGAAGAAAACAAAAAAAAGGTGGCAAATTACTGACTTCTCAGGAAAGATGGCAATGAGGATATTGTAATTATAATCCCTTTTGACAGCTGAGAGGAGTTGGAGTGTTGCATGGTCTGACTTCCAAACCTGGACAGGTTTTGCAGCTGTAGGCTTTGGAATCCTGGTTGAGCACCACTCCCCCTGCTGGTAGTTTGTTACTGGTCTTGGCCTCTCAGGTGGGCACATCCATGGGGACACCTTTGGGACAACACTGGGGAGCATCGTGGGCAGACCCCGTGGCCCCTCTGCTGCCATGACTCATGGCCAGGGCTACCCCATTACCTCTCAATAACAGTTGTCTTTTGTAAGAGGGCTGGCAATGATCCACCTTGCAATTAGCAGGTGGTTTGGGGATAAATGCTAATAAGTACCCTGGAAGACAAACCTGGGAGGGGGCAGGAGCTGCCTTTACTCAAGATTCTCCTGGGATGGGGGATAAGGATGCTTGGGATCCGCTCAACATAATTTTGTGACACAACCTTGCTTACCCTCTGTCTCCAAAGACTTTTGGGGGCATCCCACCCTGGATGAGCCAGTGAAGAGCTTTGGAGCACAGGTCACTGCTGGATTTAGACTGTTGGTGTTCACTGCCACCCTCTCCCTGGGAATTTTTGTAGCCTTTCTGCTTCCATAAATACCTTATTACCAACACCTTTTCCATGCTTTTCTGGTGGATACCACCTTGCCGGAGTGTTAGAAAGGCCATAGCAGGTCACTGTCAATTCAGAAAAAGGGTCACCATCCAAAAAAAATCTCAGGTCTTCACTCCTGTAGCCTTTAACCTCTTCATCCCCTCTAACAGGTCAGTGCCATGGGTTATAATTTGTGCTACAGTGGCTCCAGTCAGGACCTGGGGTATTATTTATCGCATTTAGTACCTGCCATCAGTCATGAAAACTTAACAAAGACCCTATTGGGTTTATCTATAGGCAGCTAAACAAACGTATCTTGCTCTCCCGTTATCTTCTTGTTAACAAAACACTATCAGGATGTTCTAAACATCAGCATTTACTGTGCAAGAGCCCTTTATCTGGCATGATATATAGAAAGCCCATCAATTAGTGCAGGGGGCTTGGAAATACCTGCCACGCTTGGCTCAAAAGTCCCAGCACCGTCCCGGGGCTACATCACAAGTAAATGTCCCTGTGCATTTCCTGGTCTCAAGCATCCCTGTATGACCTGGGAAAGCTCATTATGAGCAGAAATCATGATAAATAAATTTTTTTCCACCTTTTTTTTTAATATCAAGCCAGGCAGACTGGAGACTTTCCATGGCAAGAGTGATGCAAGAGCAGTCCGGACACGGGATGGTGCAGGGGATGGGGAAAAGGCTAATGGGCTTTTATTCAGAAAGTTTGGATGTGGTCTGGGAACACAGTGAATTGAAGTGCTGTGAGACAGTGCATTCTCCTGACAACAAGACCTTGTCTGCAGGATCAGACCCTCTTGGATTCCCCCACTGCAATGTCGCACTGGGAGAACAAGCCTCACTCTGGCTCACCATCATCTCAAGAAGGTGGATATGACAAGACTTGGGCACCAACCCACCAGTGCAGCTGCTTTTTTCAAACATCTCTGCTAAATCAGCCCCTCAGCAGAAGAACCACTTCACACCACACCATAAACCACCCTCCCATGTGTCAGCCAGGCAGATGGTGTTTCACCCTTCTACAATGGGGTTGTATCATGGTGGGAAAGTGATTCTTCAGATAAATGGCAAATTGGGAGGTTTAACCCCAACTCCTGTTTGTCTCTGATTATCTGAATGTCTTGCAAAACAGAAACTTTGTCAACAAGCACACAAGCTGATTTGGAAACCACTGTGGCTTGTCTTCAAGTGATGGTTACTCACAGAAGGTGTTTTCCTTCACATACATCTCTGAACACAGGACTTAATTCCTGCACTTGAAGAGGTTGGGCTCATGTGGACTACCCAGTCATCTCAGTGCCTCCATCTATCCCAGGGAATAAACCTAACATTTAAAGGTTGTTGATTTATAGTTTTTTTAAATTCCCAAACAGAAAATAAAGGGAGGAGCAGCGAAGTAGCCAGGGCTGGTCTTTCAATGTGGCATTAAGCATTTAAATGAAATAGGTGTTTAAACCAGTGAAGCCAGTGATGGGAGTCAGAGAGGGCAGATGGGATCAGAGCTTTGGGGCAGGCCAGTGCAATTAGGAGTGTGTTTTGCACCAACCTGAGCAGGACACTGTAGGAGGGAGGCCAGAGAGGTGCAACAATACAGAGAGATAAGATCCCAGAGCAGTGCTGGAGCTGTCTGGACAGAGAAGAGTAGGAGGCACCATAGAAATTTCCTGGGAGCTTATCACCGTGGGCCATCTTCTCCTCCTCTTTCACATCCGTGGCAGACCTGATGCTGCAGGACTGTCCGAGCAGCCGCCCAGCCCTCGCCCGCCCCTGCTGCCGTCAGCCATCGTGGCTGCAAGACCCACCGCAGCAGGGTGGGGGGCTGTGGAAATGTAGACCTCCGAGATCTTTAACATTGTTAAGATTGGCTCCAATGCTGAACTCACAAATTCATAGAAAGGCATTTGTGCCTTTATCCGTGCTGTTCCCGGTGGGAAAGGGCTGCTCACTAAAAGCCGGCCCAAAGCGCAGCATCACATTTGGTCTCCAGAGGCGAAGGATGGGGCTGAAATAAAACCCAGCAGCGTGGCCCCATATGGGCAAAGCCTTGCTGGTGGGGAGGGAGCACCTGGGTTAGTGGGGACCCTTTCCAGTAGCACATTAATGCATTGTCCTCTTAGTGCTGGAGGTGGCTTTTAACACCCTCAAACCAGCTCCTAACAACACGAGACAGATCCCCTATAACTCATACCCAAAGCCCAGTAAGGAGCCAGGTAGAAAATGGATTAAAAGGAGTGGTCATTGCTGATGGTTATTCAGTTTTAAGAGGTGTTTGGTTTTGCAGGACAAATATCTGAAAAACCATGTGGGTTTTACATTCAGATATTCACCTCACACTGCTCTCATATCATTGCTGTTGGCTGTTTTTTCCTCCAGCTGCTATTAAAGTTGCTATTTGATAGGAGAACAAAAGACAAATCGGAATCATTGGTTCAAAACCTCACCATCTAAGCATGATCTTTCTAGAGCAGGAACTCTAAGCCCCTGATCTGTGAGATATATAGTTTGGGTACAATAATATCTGCTACAGTTATTATTACCTATATTACAAAGATCTCAAAAAAAAAAAAGAAGAAAATAAGGAGATACTGTACACGTGCTGGTGAGTTTCTCTGCTAAGGGGAGGGAAAGAAATAAAAAAATAAAAAAATAAAAGTTTAATAAACGTGTGCTGTGTTGTGGATGACTTTGTGGCGACCTTTGTTGCAAATGGCCTATGCATGCGGAATAATGGTCTCCGTGCAGAGAGGGAAATGGCTTAGTGCTATCATCGTTGCCTCGGTAACCATCAGAGTCTCCATCTAGCAGAGAGAAATGAGTTATGAAAAGGCTTGAGTGAAGAAGGGATTAACACATGATCCCAGGGACAGCATGTCAATCAAAATCAGCGGAGAAATTACACTGCTCTATTTGAGAATGTCTCCGGAAACGCACCCTCGGTGGGTGTATGTATGTGGATGTATGCAGGCATGATGGAGAGATGTTTAGCTCTGAGCCTCCTATGGAATATATATAGTTTTATATACATATCTAACGCAAGATACCTGAGATCATTGGTGTGCACATGCACAAGCACCCCTTGCGCTCACATTGCTTATACATTCGTGTCTGAACATACACATGAGGCACCTCTCCGTAGGGACACACATTTCTGATGCCCATACTTCCTGGGCACCATGCTGCCGTGAACAGCCAAGTCAATGAAACCCATGATAATTAAACCATTTTTTTTTAAATAGTCCAAACTGTATATTTGATCCCAAAACTTGCTTGTCCTCTCTTCTGTCCTCACCAGGCTTCACTGATGGCATTTCTTTTTCCAACTGAAGCTGAACCCTCTAAAGTCCTTCATGCACCTTCAAAGGGGAGAGCAGAAAGGAACAGATGCCCTACAACACACTCAAAACACAAATTCCGGGGCAATATGGAGACTTCAGCTTCAGGCTGAGAGTCTCTGTGACTTCACCTGAATATCTTCCCCCAGCACTGCACTCCTGAGGTCTGCAACTTGTAGGTCAAGGGCATGGGAACTAAACCCACGATTAACTCCCTTTTGGTTTTAGCTACTGCAAACTCTGTGGTGGTTACAAGCCTAGTGCTGCTCAGCCGTGTGTGGCTGTGCACACATTTCCTATGGCAATTGTTTGCCTTGATTCAGCTGACGAGCTTTACATTACCTGGGACCAGAGTGAGTTTTCTGCTAATGTCAGGAGCAAAACGTGATTGCTGGGAAGGGAGGGTTGGTGCAGCTTTGGAGCTGAGGAGTGTGGCTGGAAAAGGCCTCGAGTATTTGTTCTGTTCATTGGCCAGTTCAGTAATAGAAAAGTTTTTCTTCCAGGAAATTGTGTCCTTTTTTTTTTTTTTTTGCCAATGATCATTATGGGCAAAGTAAAACTTTCTCTTTGGTTTCTTTACTGACTGCTGAGCCATCCAGCCTGCCCTCATGCTGGGTAGTGCAAGAGCTCTCAAGGAGAGGATTTAGCCCCTGAAAGCCTTGCTTGCCTCTCAGCCCTCCACAGCCCAAGGTTCTCCCTGTGCTCATGGCCCAGCATGTCCCATTCATACCTGCTCACTGGCCCCTCACACCCATAGTCCTACATCCCTGCCTGAGGCCCCACACAGCTCAGCCCACGCCTGCAGCTGATTCACACTTCAGCTACAGCCACAGTTGCTTTAAAACCACCCCATATGTTCCATATGTGCATGGCCTCTTCACCTGCCCCCATTCTGCCATACCCCCAACACCACAGGCAAGCTCATCCACACATCCCTCTTTTTCCTGGCACACAGACACACATGGCATTGTCCTGCTTGCTCTTAGAGCCCTTGTGCCCTGCATCAGCCCCAGGACCACAACTCCCCACCCGGGTGCTCAGCCCTCCCAGCCAGCCCTTTGCACAACTGTGCCTTCTCAGATGCATCTTTAGGTTTTCCCCCAACATAAACACAATGTGACCCCTTCACCCCCACGCTACAAAATCCCTCGTGTTTTCAAACACCTACAGCTGCACCCGCTCATGCAGGGTGCACCCACCCACACTCTGCAGCTTCCCACAGCAAACACCCGGGATCAAGCACACACAAGCCCAAATGTGGATGCCATCAAAACTCACCCAAATGATCCCAAATATGCACATTCCCCTCTGATAGACAGGGACGCCCCAGTCTACCCAGAGCCACCAATAAACACTCTACCAAGGGTTTCCATAGCCCTCCACCACACTGAGACCTTTACTCCGGCTTTTTGGGGGCTCTCTGAATCCTCTTCCTTCCACCCTCCTTGCTTTCCCTTCTCCAGGGTTTATTTCCCTTCTGCTCCCACTCCTTCCCCCCTTTCCTTAACTCCCCCCTGCCACGTCCCCAGCCTCCCACACAAGTTTAAAGCCATCAGCCCAGCCAACGGTTAACCAAATCGCCTTGACCTCTCTGCTATTTGATATTCGCCTCCTTGACACTCATTTAGGAGCGCGCAGCGGTAAAGCAGACATTGGACAAGTCCAGCCTGAAACCAAAGCCCTATGAAAGGAGGAGAGAGATCAGAAGAACCTGATAGCTAGGAACTTGTTCTCTCCAAAGGCTTTCTGGACATTTTAGCCTGGATCAGGGGTCCGTGGAGCGCCAGTTCGTCGCCAAGCAGGGTGTAAACGTTAAATGTTAGCTATTTGTTCCAGAGATTGGCATGAAGATCGAGCCTTTCTGCCTCCTCTCCCGCCCGACCCCCCTCCCGCAGTCTCTCTAGCCCGTCCAGAGTCTCACAGACACTCATTCATTAGCGGTTTAATAACCCTCCCGACGTGATAACATCCTTTACTCCCGGCTCTGCGAGCGGAGGTGACCCTGGGGGGCGGGGCTGCTCACTCGAGAGGCTCCAGGAGGTGGGTGTCGTGGGGTACCGGCTACTCCTGATGCAATTGCTGAGCGGG
>JAOXXN010000265.1:2704129-2716945 GCA_026770055.1 Myrmophylax atrothorax
CTTCCCACCCCCCAGAAAAAAAAAGGCAAAAAAAGCGCCAACTTGAGTGTTCGAGCCCGTAAAAGTCCGCGGGACGCCTCCCCCCAGGGTCCCCAAACCTGGAGGGGGACACACACGCTGCCACCCCCGAGCCCCGTGTCCCTAACCCCGGCTCTGCCGTCAGAGCCCCTGGCGCCCTTCTCGGGTGATGCGGAGATGCTGGAGATGCTGGCGGTACCTCACCTGATCGAGCCCTATATTATTTAAATGGCTCTAATTTCACCATTTATCACATTTGGACCGTAACTGCGGATTCAGGCATCTGAAACAACCTTTCGAAACTCTGATTAGTTCAGCTTCGTTCAGTGCCTTTTCCTCCCTCTCCTTTCCCCCCATTTTTTTTCTTCTCGCTCCCTTTCTGTGCGACTTTCATGAGCTGCAGATAAGATATAAAATGCTCTATCGGGATACTGTAATATTAAAGATCAAAAGTGGCATCAATTGAAGACCAAACGCGCAGAAAACAAAGGGGAAGGCTGGGAGATGTTCATCAGCTAATTACAACTGCAAATATTATGCAAATTTATCTTGGCACAGAAATGGAGAAAGCGAGTTTAAGTGCGGAGATAATGCTGGAATATTGAATGTTCAGCTAAGGGTGGGACGCGGTCCAATAAATTCATCTGAGGAAGAACCGGTAGTATATATATGTATATTCCTATCAAATCATCTACACTTCACATTGGGGGGATATCAAAAATTGCGGTTATAATTGATACTTGAAATTCCTTAACAAATATTGCACAGAACATACTGTGGAGGAAGAGTAGGGAAGCCGAGATTAGCACTTGGATGGGATTTGTGAAACACCGCATGTAAAATGATGAACCTATAGCAGGGAGACGTGTAGAGGAGGTGGGGTGGAAGGTCCCCCTACTCAAGACCCCAGGTGAGAGCCTTTCCCTCTAGGCAAAGGGGGAAAACAAGTTATTTTTCAACCTCGATTTAGGAGCGTCTCTCTCTTCCTGGAAAAAAAGGACCGTACTAGACGTGGTTAATGATTAAACAACGTCCCTTGTGCCGTGAGAGCCAAGAAGGTATGAGAGGGAGCCAGAGTAACTTAAACCAAGGCAGAATAGAGCTGCCAGCACCTGTCCCCAGAAATTTTAGCATCAGGAGTGCCTGCACACAAAGGAAAACAAAGAAAAAAAGGGGAAAAAAAGAAAAAAACCCCACTAAACAAACAAAAAAAAACCCCAAAGCCCAAACCCCAAACACAATCGAGACACTGCAAATTGACCACGAAGAGGATTTTAGACACCATTTTCTCTCCAGTGTTGCCCAAGAAATTCAGAGGTGGGGATGCTTTATCTCGTGTCGGGAGCATTCCCCAGCCCTTGTAGGGTTTTGGGGGGTTATCCCAGACCCCATTATCGGGTTTGACTCATGGGTTGATTCAGCTCAGATTAAGTTTTGGGCTAAGTTGTTATTGCTGTGGGAATCCCTCCCTCCTCCACACTATCCCTCAGAACGGAGCAAAGTGGGTTTATTCGCCACAGAAAATGTTTGAAATGCAGCTTTTCCCTGTGCAGGTGAGGAGGCAGAGCCCGTTTGCTGCTTCCCTTCAAGGATTCAAACGAATACATTCAAATCCAGAAAAATATCAGCAGATCTTCCCCTCCTCAGGCACACGAATATCAATAATTTCAGGTGAATGTTTCCCCCCCCGCCCTCCATCCCCTATTTCATTTCTTCAGTCAGAAACACAGCGCAGGGTTCATTTGCATACAAAGCAACACGCGGAGTTTCTCCAGTTTATGAGAAATGATTTTTTTTAAAAAAAAACAGGAGGCAGAGACACATGGAGAGCGAGGGGAGAGACTCCTCGCAGAATTCTTATCGATTTTTTGCTATGCATGTATTTATTTGGCAACGGGGCGGGGAGAAAAAAAATGAACATTATTGGCAGCTTTCCCTTTAAAAAAAAAAGAGTGAAAAACAGAGAGATGCAAATTGTGTTTTATCTTAACCCGGCTCCGTGCTTTCTTCAATGTTTATGATGCATTATCTCCCCCTTAAATAAAAAATAAATCATGTAAAATTAGGATCTCGGAGCCACCGAGAGGAGAAGCTCCCGTCGATTTTCTTAATTTCAGTCTGAAAGTGACACACTAATTAAAGCGCCTCATCCTCCCCCCCAACTTCTTTTTATTATTATTATCAGATTTACCTTATATTTTCCCAATTAAAAAAAAAAAAAAAAGCAGTTTCGCTGCCCCCAGGATGAAACCAAACTAAAATAAGGACCCACGATTTTTTTCCCCCAACGTTGCCCATCGCTTTCCGCCATCAGATTCATTGTGATGTATTAGATGCAATAAATTATCCCACGTAACAAAACATTGGGAGCTGAAAGGGTGATAATCTGGAAAGCAGAGATAAGGATTCATTATTCCGAATCATTATGAATCCAACGTTGCCTCTGACTTCTTTCTTAATCAGCTCCTCTGATCCTGGATATGTGAGCAGCACAGATAAGGAAAGAGTCATTTATAATTCTGTACCTCGTCTAATATTTTAAAAAAAGTCAGAGGCAAGAAAACGCTATAAAACACAAGCAAGAGGCGGGCTCCGAATGAAATATCACTTCGATGTTGTTAGAGCCGCAGTAAGATTTAATTAAAATTCTCCTCTTCCACGTGCTTTATATATTTTTATAAATATATTTTGCACCTTGGCTGTAATGGATAGGAATTTACAACTGCGGCTATTTGTTGGGGTCTGGCTTTGACTCTATCCCCAAGTCCCTGATTTGGGTGAATGGAAGATGTGGACGAAGGGGGAAAGGGGGGAGGGAGATTATTTTAATTTTCAAGGTTCCCCCCAAGCCCCGCTTTCCCTCCTCAGCGCCCCCACAAAGTCATTAGGTCGATCCTACCAGTGTAGGCGGCCACTTTTAATGAAAATCGTTTTAAAGAGAATATACTTTGTGCACACAAAGCGAAGGATCAATGCCAAAGCGGCCGATTTGCGGAGATCAAGACAGAGGGTGCTTTCTCCCCCTCCTTGGAAACGAAGATAGAAACGATGATATTAAAAAATAGCCTCTCCGAGACTGTATTTTCACAGTCAGAGAAGGGGGAATTATCGAGTATCGACAACTTTTCTCCGGGGTGGGAGCAGAAAGGGTGGTGGTTTTTTTTTTTCTCCAGAGCAGACAAGGCAGTTTAATTACAGCGAATAAAACATCCCCTACCTCCTCTCTGCAGCCGGCAGAGCGGTTATCCCTAACAATAAAGTATGGATTTTATTTATAGAGGGTCCGACTGCAAAAATTGGTTCAGGAGGAGCCGAAATCGATTGTATGTGTGTATGTTAGGTATTTATTTCGATGTATATGTGTGTAAATGTGTGCCAGGAGAAGAGCAAGAGGTGGAATCAGCCACATGCTCTGGGAGGATCACAGGCTCCTCTAGTAAGCTGGAAAACACAAGGAAAAATTTATTCCATATATTTATACACACCCCCCATATATATATTCCATTTATGTATATATACACACAAGGAAAATATGTATGTGTGTGTGCATGTACATTTTTTCCCATGTATTTATCTATTTAAATGACCTCTGGGTATCTGACTATTCCTTTTTATGTATATTCGGACCTAAACTGCAGGCATGGAGGCAGGTCTGTGATATTTATGTTAAACCCCGGGTGCCATTTAAAGCCTCATTAGTTATGTTTAACCTTTGAATAACCAACCGTCGTAGCTGGAAATGAACTGCACGGTGAGGGGTGGATGAGGGAAGGGGGGGATGAGCGTGGATGCGCCTGCGCCTGTGCCTAAATTCTCTCTTGCCCCCACCCTCAGCAAGCCCCGGCCGGAGGAACAGAGACAATAGTGCAGGGTCTCCATCTCCGTGGGTTTCCCAAGCGGTTTTTGCTGGAGAATTCTTAATTTTTCGTTTCCCTATCTCACCCCCCACTACCACGGCGTGCTCAGGCAACCCAGATCCAGCTTCCTGCCCTCCTCGCCTTTTATATTTTTGCTTTTTCTGGGCAGTTTTGAAGGGATCCGGCAACATCTTCCAGGTTGATGTCACCTCCCTCCCCCAGCACTATTTTGGGGAGTAGAAGATTTACCAGGGATTTTCCTAGTCCGATGATGGGGAACACACACCCCGAGTAATTTCAGCTGTACTCTCCTTTTTTGTTATCCCATAGTGCGCAAGGATTTATCCCCGGCTCCTTCGCTCGGCTCAGTGCAAACCGCACAAGCCTCGTGGCTATGAAATCCTCTTTTTTTCGAAGGTTTTCCTTAGCAAAAGGCACAATTTGTGAGGGTAGATGGGCTCAACCCTCCTGTCCCCGCTGCTGGGTTGCCCGAGCTGTTTCCATTGGTGGGAAGGCTCCCTTCTCAGCCCTAATAAGCTTTAAATTATTACCTTAATTGAATGTGTTTTATAAAGATAGAACTGTGAGGCGATCGCGTTACCTTTCACCTTACAGAGAGTCACTCTAGAAGCAGCGATAGCGAACTCCCAACGTCAGCAGAAAAACCCAGCAATATCCCTCCAGGAGCAGGGGTGCGTGTGTATATACATATATTTATTTTTTTTCCCCTCTAAGTGATCAATTATCAATTTTTGCCCCACTTTCTGAAGTGCAGGGACTCAGCACCGCCGGGATGCGCTGTCGAGGTCTCTGCCGGGTATCAGAGTTGGGCCGGGGAGGGCGACTCTGCATCCCCCCAGCGTGAGTGGGTCCCCCACTCGTGGGGCCTGGGGGCTGCTCCAAGCACCATATTTAGCTCTGGGAATAAAGCATTTCTGGTTTATTCCCTTTGAAGCATTTCAAGCCAGTGGCGGACGAGGGGGTTGATGCTTTTCCCCCTCCCCAATTTTCCTGCTCGGAAGTGGCTGCCCATCCTCGTAGAAGAGCGTGGCCGCTCCGGGAGGCATTTTCTGTGGATAAGCCTCCCACAAGCTCGTCCTTCGTGTCTTGTCTGGTTTTGCTGTCAGGACACCCCGACTCCCAACTCTTCCTTCTCCCGAAATGAGCACACACCCCCAGCAAATAAAAAGATCATCATCAGCAGACCTTGGGGAAGTTTTCTTGCAAATAAAATCTGCCAGTGGATCGAGTGTAGCGGGGGGACACACAGAGGCTGCAGCGTTAGCTTTTGGGGAGTGATACGAGTGGGGGGGTTAAATGTGGGAAATCAGCGTCTCCCCGCCTGACCCCGTCAGTTTCTCCATCTTCTCATCGCTGAAAGATTTGGGGCATCCCCCGGAGCCTGTGGCATGGTCACAGCCCGGTTCCCTAGCTTCTTCTCCCCCTGCAGCAGTTTAGGAGGGGTGTTTATCTTCCCTCCATCCCCCAATCCTCGGAAACCCCCAAGTGTTCAGAGAGCGGAGTCTGAGGAGCCGGCAGGAGGCTGCAGATCCCCCCTGACCCGTCCCTTTCGCTCCGCACTGGCCCTGGGCTCAATCCCGTGAAGCTCTGAGGGAACAGAAGTGGGGACACACAGACGCCTAAGGCTGGGACCAACCGCTGAGGTCGGTGTCTCCCTGCGGAGGTGCTGTGCTCCTGCCCGTGACCGGGAGCCTTCCTCGTTCCGAGGAAAAGTGGGGTACAGGGGGCACCGGGGGACTGTCGTCCCAGCCCTCACTGTCGGAGAGCCAAGGCATGCGTGTGGATTATTATTGATTTTTTTTCTGTCTACATCGTGGAGCCTTACACAGATACATATTCAAAATAAAGGAAAATAGGGTCGTTAAAAGTGTGCCCGTCTCCTCTCCTCCCTCCCGAGGAGAAGGGGAGGCAGAAGAGAAGAACCAGCCCCTCGTCGTTAATGTCACTGCTTTTCCTTGAAAGCTTTCGATGCAGCGGGGCGAGCCGCGGCATTATTCATATGATCATACGCTTAATTGTATTTCCCCCTGTCTCTTCCCGGTGTTCCAGGCTCCCGGCGCTGACAGTTGCTCCCGGGACGGGTTACATCACGCTCACACCGCTGCGAGCCCCAGTACCTGGCGCGTCCCCCTGGCCCTGCCTCTGCTCCCCCGCCTCCACCTCCCCGCCCCATCGATGGGTGTGTAAAGAAATGGCCCATCATATTCCTCTCGCTCCTTCTCTGCCCTTTCCCAACCCGGAAGAGCTCTGATCTTCAGCCCAGCCCGGAGGAGGAGGAGGGCAAGGGTGGGCGTTCGGAGGATGCGGCTCCCCCAGGTTTTCCCCCTCGGTGGGAGCTTGCGACATGCCAGCAGCGACTCCGCTCCTCCCGCACTCTTGCCCTGAGCGCTCCAGCGGAACTGGACAAAATCAAAAGCATCTGCCCAGGTCAGTGAACACCGATTTGTCTGTTCGTGTGTCCCCTCACCCTCTTTCTCCTTTTTTTTTTCCTCCTTTTTTTTTTTTTTTTAATTCTCCTTTACTCCTTCTCCACGTGGAGGGCATTCGGATGGAAAGCTCAGCTGAAGGGGCTTGAAACTCAAACCGACACTCCGTTACTGCTTGAGGGACACGGGGGAGAAATTGAATTTTCCCGGTGACCTTGGGGAAAGCACCCCCCGATCCGGGAAGGAGCTGAAATTTGGGAAGCGGGTGAGAAGAGGCTGTTTTACCCGTGGGTGTTAGGTGCAAAGGAGTGAGGCTCGGATGGCGGTGGGTGGGAGACGGGACACAGCGCTGTCATAGCTGGGATGTGAATTAATCGCAGGACGGGAAGGGATAGATATCTGCGAAGTATGAGAAATCAGGGCCTTTCCGTGCCTGGCTTCATACCTGTGTGCTTATATATATATATATTGTATATATATATATATATATATAAATACATACACTTTTTATATATGGACCCACATGCTCGTATCACTCTGTGTATAGTGATATTCATGCGGGCAGGCATGTACCGATGGCTGCGGTTCTGTACGATTCTCACAAAAAATACCTATTTGATTTAATTCTGTTAGGTCGATGTGTGCTGTATAGTACATAGTATATACTATATATGTAGTATTCTATACATTCATGCTAAAAATATCTACCATATAATACATAACAAGAATACTATGATTCTAACAGAATCCATTTAGGACGACCTTCCACCCCTTTCTGCAGATGCTTCTCCTTTTTATACCTTTCAAACCCAAACTAGAGCTACCCCAGAGGTGTGTGGTTAAGGCAGGCTGAGATGAAAAAGGGAGATGGATCCGCTTCGGGATCGGACCCCGCACCTTCCCCGCGGTTCCCTGTCCCGCCGGGAGATCGGCGGCCCGGGCCGGGCCGTCTTGGGCTCCAGCAGGACGCGGGGCCGAGGTACTAGAGGAGAGTTTCCCTTCTCTCCTGGCACCCCTAGATTTAAGTCTCTCTCCTCCTTCCCCCTTTATAGGAAAATTTTCCACCCTGCACACCGGGAGGAGGGTGTTTCAGGAGGAAACCTGGAAATGGCTCGGGCTGTACAAAAAATCCGCGTTGTCATTGAGCTTCTTCAGAACAGAAAAGGGAGAAAATTATCTATCTATCTATCTATCTATCTATCTATCTATCTATCTATCTATCTATCTATCTATCTATCTATCCATTCATCCATCCAAGCTCCTCTTACCTTCACGTGTCCGTACACAGTCAGCGGGCTCCGGGTGACGGATTTTAATGGAACCGGATAATTAATAACCACCGACCCTGCTTGTTTTCTCCATTATTTATGGGCCGCAGGTGCGGGGCGGGGGAGCCGGGATCCGGCGGTGCTGCGGGCAGGGGCTGTTGCTCCGACGAGGCGGACACCAGTCCCCCTTCCCCGGGATGCATTCCCGGACAGACATGGGGGGCAGAGAGGGTCCCGGCAACCTCAGGGTCATGGGAAAGATGAAACAGGCGCTCGGGAAGGAAAGAGGGGAGAGGGAACGTCTACTCCCCCGGAGGCGTTTTGCTCCCGGCTGGGACAAAGCGCTTCCTTCTCCTGGGGATGCGATTTTTTTTTTTTTAACAGAGCCGAGGGGGGTGTTTTAATTTCAAGCGCGAAAATAAGACGAGAAGGTGTTTCCCCGCAGGGGCAGGCAGGGAGTGCGATGCGGAGGAGGAGAAACATTCTTTGGGGGGCTCCCTTCTCCCCTTGGGATGCGGAGGACATCGCCTTGTGCTTGGACGTGGGGGGCACAGCATCTCGGGGTGCCTGTATTCGCTCCTCAGGAGAATTTGAGGTGGGGTAGTCCTCTCTTTACAGTGAAAATAAGTCGTGCAAATTCTAACAGCCTCGGTACTATTTGAATTTTGGTGCTTCTGAGGGTAAATGTGAGCTCCACGATTACGGAGTGGCTTGCGGGGAGGCCGCGTCGTGCGGAGTTGCCCTCGGTGGGTTCTGTGGACAAGGGATGTTTGTTTTGGGGGGTGCAGGGACGGCTTTAAACGAGCAGCAGACAGTCGCTTCCCGGAGCAAATCGCTCCGGTTTAAATCCCGTGAGGTCGGGATATGCCTCTGTGTCTCACCAAGGAGCAGAGTGTTAATTCTGCCACCTCCTCTCACGGCAATCGCCTAGGGATTTATGTTTTCTTCTTTATCTAAGTCCCGGGGTAATTTCTGCTTTCGGAAAAAAAAAATTGTCCTTAAACACGAGGGGAGCTTCTCCTTCTCCATGGAGTTCGAGGAAAACGGCGCTTGTCGGCTTTAAAGCCTGCAAGATGCTTCAATCCGCCTTCAAATTTATCGCTCAAAATGTTCCTGGGAGATCAAGCAAACCCGAGAAATCCGAAATAAACCGATTCCCTCCCCTCTTTTTTTTTTTTTTTTTTTTTAGTTCACCCCCCTAGTGCTCATTTCTTTAACCTTGCCGTAATTTGGAGTGGCTGTTCAGGCGGTTTGCTTGGGTTTTATTCTCTTATTTTTCAATTTACGGGGTCGAAGTCTTCCCGGAGCGCTGCCCGCCCGCCCCTACCCAGAGCCGTGAGGCGGGACCCGTTCCCGAGGTGGGAACCTCTCGCCCCGCCTGGAGAGGTGGTAAAAGGGGGAGAATGGGGTAAAAGGGAGTGGGCGAATAAAAAGGAGAAGAATCCCTTGTCAATGCACACTTTGCTGTATGAGAAAGCAAGAAGTTGGAGGGGAGGTGGGCAGAAAAGTGACTTACCGTGTTGAGCTTGAAACCGGGGCTGAGCTGCGAGGGGAAGGAAGGAAGGAGGGAGGGAAGGGAGCTGGATTCTGCCTGCCATCCCGGAGTAGGACGGGGCACGGGCAGAAGGGTTGACATGACTTCCCCCTCCCCTTCTCCCCTTTGCCCGGCTCCTCTCCGCGCCTCAGCCGCGCAGTTTGGGGAATGTGTCGGGGGGAGAGGTCGCCCCTGGGACTTGCGGAGCCGGTTTTTGATCTTTCCCAGACTTTTTTTTTTTTTTTTTTTTTTTACTCCTGCAGGGTCCCGGGGCAGTCGCCCTCTTCTCAGCTTCAAAGAAGGGAGGGGGGAAGTGGGGGGAAAGAAAGGTCCCAGTTTCTCTCCTCGCAATTTTAATTCTTCGAATTTCTTTTCTACGGCATAGCAGGGGTTTCCCCCCTCTCCTCCCCTCCTCTATCAAATAGCATCATTTGAGCTGAAAAAAAAGAGAAAAGTACGTGCGTCTGGGGTGGGTGGTGGTGCACGAAGGGAGAAAAAATTTGACCCAGTGTAGTCAGCCGATGATTTGTTCTCTCTCTGAATTTGCATGGCTCGGCACTTCTTTATGTGCGTGTGTTTATGTTTCCTCCCGATCTTCGCGAAGCGGAGATAAATCAGTTATTAGAATAGAACGGAAATATATACGTAAATATTAAAAAAGAGAGAACAGTGAGAGAGAGAAAAAAAGAAAAAGCCACCCATGTGGCTGGTTTCGAAGCAGGGGGGAAGGCTCATGTGGGATGAGAAAGGGCAGATGCAGAAGCGCAGTCTCTCACTTCGACGTCTATTATTATTATTATTGTTAATGATAATATTAATAATTTGCCAGCCCCTAGCTGGAGGGATGCTGATTATCCTTTTACTCATGAAGTAGTGGGGAGGGGGAGGATGGCCTTGGCGAAATGGATCGTAATTCCTGCCTGATTCAGGAAGGGAGAGAAAAAAAGAGGAAAACAAAATATTCCCTCTTCTCTCAGCCTTTGTTTAACCCAAGATTATCTCGGTAGCTTTACCAGGGCTCAGCACCGTTCCGCCGGGCCGTCCCGGAGGGCTGGCAGGATCCGTGCCCCAGGAGGGGCTATCCCAGCCGGGGAGGTGATAACGCCACTCACAGCCCCGGGTCTCTCTCTCTCGGCAAGACAGCATGTTTTTGTACACAGACAAAAAATATTAATAATAATCTTCGGAGCTCTGCCCTGGGCCGTGTCCTCTCCATAACCCCCCAATTCCTCGCTCCCGGCTGTTTGTACAGCTTTACCTGTACTATTCTGGTACCCTGGAAAAAAAAAAAAGCAACCCGACAAACGTAACTTAATCCCCTTTCAGTCAATTGTCGTTTAAAAGGGGGCTAAAGGAGGAGAGAGGGGAGAAAGGGAAGGGGGGGGTGTCTGACTGTCCCCGCCCCGAGGTGCCAGTCGCTGCGGTGGGCACCAACGAGGACGGAAGGGCGGCTGGCCCTGTGTCCCGGCTCTAGAACAACCTGTACCTATTTTAGCAGGAAGATCTGAAGGGGGGAAAAAAAGCAAAAAGCAGAGGGGATCGCAGCTTTAGTGCTCTTTGGCTGATCATTTTTAGGGGAGCAGTAGGTTGTGTGACGGCCCCATCCCACCGACTTGGGATTTTGTTGTTGACTTTTTTCTTTTTTAATTTCCCCCTTTTGGGGACCTTTTAGAGCCAGAGTTAGCCCCATTCCCCTCCCGACCCTTCTCTACTTAGGAGGGATGCTGGAGCCCCGCTCCCCGGCGTCCCCTTCCTCCCCGGCAGAATTAACCCCCGAGCCCCCGACCCTTATCTGGCGGCTGGTGGCAAGCTTGGGGCTAATTGCTCCAACAATGGGCTCCTATTAACGCCGAGCTGTCACTGGGAATCCTGCTGGGGGCTGCTTCGCGGAGGGGGCGAGGTGATGGATCTGTAGCTACAGCCTGGGAAAAGGACGGTCAAGGCCAGCGCTCCTCGCAAAACCCCCGGGGATCACAGGATAATCCGAGGAGCCGGGGGAAAAGTTGGGTTTACTCTTTTTTAAGAAAAAATATTCTTTTCTTTTTTCTTCTTCTTCCTTTGGTGGAGGGTGTTTTTGTCTTCTCTACCACGACTTCCTCCCGGTTGGGAAGGAGATGGGAAGACCGAATCTACCCAGGATGGGTTGAAAAGAAAGAGGTAGCCTGTGAAAAACAGATTTGAAAGTGGGTGTCCTCCACCCGCAACTGTGACTCTATGGCTGCGAGGAACAGGCAGGGGGCAGGGTTCCACCGTGACACTCCAGTTGCCCCTCATAGGGGCAGGACGGGGCCCTCAGAGCTGTTCCCACATCTTATCCTCCCGCCACTGATGGGACTTGCTGTGTCTGTTGAGTTATTTTACTTTACTTATTTTAATTTTTAATTTATTTTCTTTTTTCCCTTTATTAATTTTATTTCGCGTTAATCATTTCGTGCCCTCCAAACAGCTGAAGGAAAGCAGTTTCCCGGGCAGCCCCGGACAGGGCTAAAGGCACGTTTAAAAACGACTTAGCAATTTTGTGACCTCTGTATGGAAATTCCCCCCTGTGACCCCACGGCTGTAGGTCTCAGGGCTGTAACTGCCGGGGGGAGTTGGGGCTGGAATCTCACTCACCTGCCCAAAGGTTCCAGCTCGGCACTAAGACACCCACCCCCTCCCGAATGCTAAAAGAGACAAAATTACTTTTTCCAAGTGCTGGAGACCGCTCTTGGCAGCAGGATGAGCTTGGGGTGTGGGGAAATTTGGGGAGGGAGATAAAGGACCAAATCCCGGGGAGACACGTCGTCCTCACATCCATAAAACACTTAAAGCTGGGGGGAGCGGGAAGCAGAAAGTTTGTGCTCTTGAGCGTTGTCCCTTTCTTTACTGTCCTCCTTCTCTCAAATAAATGCCTCCCCAAAGAAGGAGGGGTGGGCAAGAGATCACCCCGGTGCTCGGGCACTCCGGTCCCCCCGCCACCGCCCGGTGCGAAGGGACCCGGCGGGGCATCCCGGAAAGCGCATCAGGAGAGATCGCGCTGTTTTCCCCTCCGTTCCCTCTCCAGTGTATCCCAGTTCCTGGGGTATGTAAAGGAGGGGGCACTATACAAAATAAAAAGCTGCAGGCAACGGGATTCTCTAACTGGGGGGAGAGATAAAACACGAATTTTTCCGGAGGGAGTTAAAGGCCCCTGATTGGGGAGGGCAATCCCGCCCCTTGCTCCCCCTTGCCCCCGGCTACCTAAAGGGATATCGGGAGTGGTGCCCGCACCCCCGGACGTCGGGGCTCAGCTCTGGCGGCGTCGGCCAGGGTGCACAGGACTGGGGAGCCCTGAGTCCCGTCCTCAGGACGGTTCTGGCAGTGGGACGACCTGCCACCCCCATCTCGGCTCGTCCACCCTTTCTCGGCGCTCCCAACCTGGCCCGTTTCTCGGGTTCTCCCTCTTCTGGGTTACGCCGAGCTCAAAGCATGGCTGATTCTCGGCTTTTATACCTGCCTCGGTCGGCGTCGTCTTCAAAAATAAAATAAATATACGTATGTGCATCCCCACGGCGCGTCCTTCACGCGTGAAACCACAGTGGTGCTGCTCTGTCCCCACGCCCAACGGCGATGGGCTGCACCAGAGACTTAAAATTGGGCTTAAAATGGGCGCCTTCGAGGACGCGTAGCATCCATCCATCCATCCGTCCGTCCATCCATCTCTCCCTCCCGCC
>JAOXXN010000265.1:2726904-2739913 GCA_026770055.1 Myrmophylax atrothorax
CTTCATCCAATAGTGAGGAGGAATTGTCAGTCACCCCCTCGCTAAAAGGGGGACCTAGGGGAGGAGTGAGAGCTCCTCCAGGGAGCCCCTTGAGCCACCATGGCATTTGGGTTGTCATTGTTACCATCCCTCTTCCCTGCTGCTGGGCCACAGGCTTGATGTTGCCTGTGGAGTGGTGCTGGGGAGGGAAACAGGGTCAGAACCCGCTGGATTCCACTCAGCCGGTGTCAGGGACAGTGTTCAGTCATGGCCTTGGACTCTTGCTTGGACATGCTGAGCTTGGGGAGGACTGGCAGAGTCTGGTATGGCTGGGTCTCTTGGGAGGTTGTGGCTTTTTGGGGAGGGGCTTTCCCCAGCCCATTTTACCTCTACTTTCCCTAAGTGAATGATGTGCTCTCTTGTTTCCAGAAGGCAGGGAGTGTGTAAATTGTGGGGCTACCTCAACCCCCCTGTGGAGAAGAGATGGCACCGGGCACTATTTGTGTAACGCCTGTGGACTCTATCACAAAATGAATGGGCAGAACCGGCCCCTGATCAAACCCAAGAGAAGGCTGGTGAGTTTCCTTATATTTCATTCTATTTTTTCCTTTCTGCAACTTTTGCTTCCTGTCTGCAGCTCATCATGGACAGGGAACCTCAGCCAGCTCCCGGTGGTCTCACTGTGTCAGAGGATTGGGAGGGAGGGATTCTTGGAGAGATGATCCCAGCTAGTCTGGGCCTCAGTTGTCTGGTCCTCTCGCAAACTGCAAAACAGGTTTAAGAATCAAGATCCAGGGCCTCTTGCAAAGGAGAGCTGAGTTTTCTCCCAGGTCACAATAGGACAGATGTCTCCACACAGTGCTTCTGGATGGTGACCCCAAGGCTCTTAATAGGGCCTAGGGGCAGAGTGATAATTTCCTAGTGACCCAAGAAATTATCAGGAGAACAGGATTTCTACTGGACTTTCCAAACTGCTGCCCTCCCTTTCTTAAGTGTGTCTCCATCCCTGCTAGCTAGTGGTGTAATGGAGAAGGGATCCAGACTTGATCCCAGGTGCCACTGGGGCATCAGACAGACCTTGATCCTGCAAAGAGGTTGAACCATCAGTACTGGTACCACTGGTACCTGGTGTGGTCATTTGTGCCTGTGCCATCTGAGTCTCAAATTGTGTCATTTCCCTCCAAGCTGGTGTGGGCAAGGACACAAGGCAGGGGATGGTGAGTGTGCAAAACTGAGCATATGGCCAGGCCACAGAAGTTTGAGGAAGATGAAATATGTAGGCAAATGTTTGAAATTATAGTTACAAGCCTGGTGACTGTTCTATGTAAAGGCAATATGTTACAACATCCCCAGTGATCTATTCATGCACTTCCCTGGAAGCCACAAAAAGGTTTGGAAGCTGAGTGCATGGCTAATAAATATGTTGAAGTATATTTGGCAAATAATCAGACAGACCACAAGGGAAAAAAAAACATATCAAGTGGGAGAAAAAATTATGATCCCTGCTTGGGAAATTATTGAATGTTTCAAATGGAGGCACGTTTGGTTTCATAAGGATTAAAGATGTGGAAGGGTTCCTGAGGGCTGCTCACAATGCAGAAGAAAAGTGGCTTTCACCTCTCTGTGGAATTTCTGAGCTGATGGACGTATCTGGCCAGTTACATGAGGCTTGTGCCTGGCATGGCCAGAGCCTGCAGGCAGGAGGGAGCTGGTTCATTGGCTTCATGTTCATTGTGAAGGTGCTCATGGCCTCTGTCTGGCAGCTCTTAGGTCTGGATCAGCTTCCTCACCTGTGAGATGCCCATAAAAATGGATTGGCTTTATTCCCTCTGGCAGCTTGAAGCATTTCTGGGATACATTCCCAGGAGGGGTTATGCTGAGGGGCAGCAGTGACAACTCTATCTGGTCGTGTGAGTTTTGGGGAAGTTGCGGGTTTGTAGCTCTATCCCCTAAACTTCCTGCGTACTAAACCTCTCCATGCCCCCCGATATGGACTTTTCCCATACAGGAAAATATTTGTCTCCCTCATCTTTCATGCCCTTGTTAGAAAAAAGGAAAAGCTTTCTAGGGAGGGAAGTACAGGCAGGAATTTAAATTTTTTTGGGGCAGCTCTCTTGTTCTCTTCTCCTCCTCCATCCCAGCCCTTCTATTTTAAACACACAGCCCTCGTTTTCTTTATTTTTCCCCCCTCGTTCTCTCTTTATGTGTAAAGTTAACTTCCTAGGAAAAAGCTGCCGGATATCTGAGCCCTGGAGATAACTCCTAAACAACAGCTCCGTTTCCCCAGCCCAAACACACAGGAGCTTGAGCGTATCCAAACAAGCAGAGGGGGAGGCAGAATAGGAAAGCGGCTGGAAAAGGGGGCGAGAGCTTTCAAAAAGTGTCTGATGGAACCACGAAAGAATGTCCCGAGTCACCCCGAGCCCGGCACATGTAAAATGAACTATATAAATAAATACATAGTAAAAGGTCATTCTTGGAGGGGAAGAAAAGAGAAAGAATGAAAAGAAGTAAAGAGAGACGTTGTCTTGCATAATCACTCCAATCTTTGGGCATTTTAGTTAAAGTTTAAGTTACAAAAATTCCCCTTCTTTGAATACGACCTTTCCTAAATGTGAAATTTGATTTTTCTACAATTTTTTCCCCCCTAGCACTGCTGGGAAAAAGAAAAGAGAAACATTCCTAATACTGTTAGCATCATTATTTATTTGCCTTGTTACCCTCTGAAAAAACCCCCAAAACAATCAGAAGGCACCAAAGCTGAGTCTGTGTTTGCGTTTCACGAGTCTGGATGTGCATGGGACTGTGGCTTGACTGGATCTCTATGCCTTTTGATGGCAGGTGGGCTGGGGAAGGCAGTGTGTGGATGGAGGCTCAGCATGGGTATCCAGCTCCTTCCCTCTGCCTGAAGTTTCCTGCATGATGTTGGGCTGGTTTTGTAGGCTCTGATCACAGCTGTGGTGAAACTAATCATAGGATTCAATGGGTGGGAGAGAGGAGGCAAAGAACTTCTTAGATGCTGAGAGTGCAGCTCAAGCCTCGTTAAATTCAATAGGCATCTTTGTAAGAATGTCCCTTCAGGTGAGATGGATGGAGCCTTGCTAGCTGAGGGGGCTCACACAGCTTTGCTTCATCTTTGACAGGAAGGTAGAAGACCTGGAGATGTTGGTAGGGAGATCAAGAACAGGGAGGTGGTACTGTCACTCTGTTTAAAAGGTCTAAAGTCCTCTTCGAGGGCATTCTTGTCCCTCTCACAGCCAGTGATAGCGCTGTCACTGCTGAAATAAAACCTTCCTTTAGTTTTTCTCCTTTCCCTGCCCATGTGGATGCAGAGCTATCCATTGCCATGTCCAGTCATGCTGGTTTTGGAAGGATTATAGCCAGTTTCTCAGCAGACCCATGCACATGTCATCATATTGTAGGAACTGATGCTTGCAGCTTTGTGGGTAAATCCAGACACTGAAACTGCCCCTTAATTAAGCATCTTTATCAGCATTTGGTTCCTCCTGCACCCTCCTCAATTCCACCTTCTCATCAGTCAATGCTTCTGAAGTTGTGGACTCAGAGGCAGCTGGACCGTGGGGTCTGGTCCTACAGATGATATGGGGCAGCTAATTAGTCATTCCATTACTGCCATGGCTGGGCCCCGGGTTGGTGATTAGCTCAGTGGATGCCATTGCTGGGAGCTTTACAATAGTGTTATTATTCATTGTTTCCTGCCCACTGCCGGTGTCTCCGGTAGATGTTGGTACAGCATAAAAGGTACAGTCTGGGACCGAAAGAACTTAAAATATTCATGTAATGATGCTGAAGTTTTGTAGGGGAAATGTGGTAGTTGGAAAGGGTTTTAGAGAAGACAGTGGATGTTTTGATTTATTTGCTTATTTAACGTCAGAGTTTGTTTGAAGGCAGCAAAGTGGTGACCAGACGTGTCTTTTGAAGGCACTTGCAGTAAGAGAAATTACGGTGAGCACTATGTAGAAACCCCAAATATCTTCAAAGGGGATGTTTCCCCTGTGTGGGCTGAGTCAAATATCACTGGGTTTTAGAAATTTCCTTAGGCTTGATTTTTGGGTCTGATAAGGGCAAAGCTGCCACCGAGCAGCTCAATCCAGACTCTGAGCCACTCGTGCCCCTCAGAGCCACACATGCCCCTTGGAGCCACACATGCTGGCTGGTGGGAGTTGGGTGGCAGAGACCTGCAGACTCATCTCCCAGCTCTCAATGAGAACCCAGTTCTGCAAGGTGTTGGCTCCGAGCTGCTTTTAAAGCACATTCGTTATCCTGGTGATTTTGATGGGAACCAAATTTGGGTCTATGACATGGTCAGGAGGAAGATAGGACTGAGATGTGTGTACACACATCAGTTTGAGGCTCTGTTGTTCATGGTGGGATGCTTTGTCTTCTCTGCTGGCACTGGGATTTTTGCAACCAAAGACCCACCCATATGTTGTTCCCAGCTCCTGCTGGTCATCAGCATGGAGAAGTCAACTAAAGGCCTTCTCAGGCTTGGGATCGCCTCAGTTCAGAGTGGTTTATGGTCAGGCAAAATGGAACAGTCCCCATGGGCAGCCTGAGAGAGCCGCTTGCTGCAGACCAGGCACTCTGTGATGCATCCTAGTGCTCATGGGCATTGTCTTATTTATTTTTTAGGCAGCCCTTTTTGTCTAATTAAAAGAAAAAAAAGTCCTCCTCTATCTAAAGAAAAACGAACCCATCCTCTCTCCACCTACGCCGCATTCAATTATGATTAAAATTGCAACATGACCTAACAAGAGTTGGTATTAACATTAACGCTGTGCCAGTGTCCATGTTTGCATTTTGGGTTTGTTGTACGGTATCCAAAGATGTGGTGTTTTCTGTTTTTTTTTTCTTTTTAAGTGTTGGATGCACTACAGTGTGCGGCTGTGTGGGGTGAGGGGTAAATTTGAAACAGTAAGAGCACAAAAGAGAGCATTAAAGGCTCAGTTCTGCAAGGTGCCAAGCATTGCTATGATCTGGCAAATCGCTTAAGCACATGTTTTAACTTTAAGCACATGAGCAGTCCCATTGAAAGCAATGCACTGGGATGAAATCAGAGCTCTGGGACTGTGTCACATTGATGAAGAAGAGATAGGATGGGATCTAAAGGCTTTTTTTTTTTGTAGGCACTTGCACACACACAAAAACTCATATGCGCTCACACAGCAGTTTGAAAATTCCTGTTCTTCCTTCAGTGGGAGAAGGAAAAATTTTTTTCTAAAGTTACAGTTTTGAAATGATGAGCATGAATTCATGCATGTGAAAGGAGAGTGACTTTACTAAATTTGACTTTGCTAAATCATCATCACAGCCAACAAAAAACCCTTCTGTGTACGCTTTGACACGCGGAATTTTTTTCTCGTTCCTACCCCTTTATGAAATGGTAAATTCTGCTTTTGGGCTTGTTACCAACCTTAAATAAACATGAAGGTTTGGGCTGCAAAAAGGGTGTAATTAAAAAGTTGGGATTCTTGCTCTTTGCCACAGTGTTATTTCCGATCTGGAGCCTGTATCCTTTGAAGCTGAGCTGAATTTACAGGACCGGGCTGTGCCTGCGGTCGGTCCCGGCGAGCAGCTGCCCACCTGGGTCTCACCCGGCGCTCGTTGGAGCCGTCGTGACTCATGCCGTTGACTGTTCAGGCCCTGACTGCAGAATTAGACCCCTGGGGTCTAGGAGAATTAAGATGGAAAGACATGTTGGCATTTAAATAATATTTTCCCCTCTGGAATGGGCTGTGCCAGCGCTGCTAATTTTGATGAGTTCTATCAGAGGTTTAGCACTCACTTTTAGGATGCCCTTTGGCACCTGATTCAGTTCACATATAATTTGGGATTAAAGTACCTTGGGGATTTTTTCACAATTATTATTTGTTCTCACAAGTCAGTTTCTGGAGGCCTCTGCCGATGTGCGTCAGTCTTGCAGTGTTGATGTTTTCTTTGTCAGAAATTTTGCTGATTGCATTTTTTTTTTTTTATCATGGGTGTTTTTCTCTTCTTCTCTTCCCTTGTCTCTCTCCCTCCTTCCCATAGTCTGCAGCCAGGAGGGCGGGCACGTCCTGTGCAAACTGTCAGACCACCACTACCACCCTGTGGAGGAGAAATGCCAATGGCGATCCTGTCTGTAACGCCTGCGGGCTCTACTACAAGCTGCACAATGTAAGTGTGACTGTAACACTCAATAGTGGGGCCTCAGCTTCAGTGCTTGATGGTCCAAAATCTTCCTTGACTTAAAGATTTCCAGTCTTGGGTGGAAGAGACCCCTGTTACTCCTTGGGGACCTTGGGGGTGGGAATGATGAGTTGTCAGCCTTTCAGGCAGCCTATCCAACTTGGAGAGGTATAAACCAGGGCTATCTGTGGGGAATGTTAGAGCTTTCCCATGCCTGAGACAAGAAAGGAGGGGTGGATCAACACAGACGGATATTATCTGCTGCTGATTGGGCTCAGAGGGTTGGAAAAGACAACATGTCCTCCTGCAAGCTGATACCCCTCCTATGTGTAGCTTGGTTGGTCCAGCAAATACAAAATCTGGAAAAAAAGCAAAATGTGCCCATAAGTATTTAGATAATTCCTGGGTTTGTGGCTGCCTTTGTCCAGTTCCCAAAGATGATTTATTTAGGTCTTTTTTTGCCCTCTTTGACGCAAGTGATTCCTAAACCAAAAAAGGACTTGATTTTAGTTAGTGGGTTGTGGAGTCTGCTCAACCTGTGATATGAATTTTAAAGCATCTGTCATGGAAGGGAAGAAAAAATGAAATTAAATGGCTGGCAGATTTAATCTAATATCTCCATGCAAAGCTTGCAGGAACCAGGGATATATGCCCTAGGAAAAGAGCTAAAAGGACCTGAAAAGTCTTCTAATGAATGATACTCCTAATAAGGGAGACTTAAGGCTACTTCTGTTACTCTCATTCCACATGTGGCATTAGAATAATTATTATGTCAGAAGAAGGAAAAGACTTGCAGTTTCTCTGCTTTGATATGGTGCTTTTTTTTTTCTTCCCAGTGGTTGATTGCTTTATGTTTGGTTTAGAAATCTGTAGCTATGTTTTGCCCTTATGTCCACCCATGCAAACACATCAAAGACATACTGGGTTTCATGGGGCACCCAACCCTTTTGGTGTCTCAGTCGCTTCCATTTGTTATTTCAAGCTCTTTAGTTTCTTAGGGTGAGTAAACAAGTTTGGATTAACTAGAAAAAATCCCAGCAAACAACCAGGCTAATTTTTCACCTGTTTCATGGGAAACATCTCTCTTGGAAAAAAGGAAAATGTGTTTATCCTTCAGTGGGCAGGTGTCTCAGCATGTTTTGAGTCCTATGTAGCAAGCAAAGCTTGTCATCAAACTCTCAGTGTGATCACTGCAAACAAACAGGTTGGATCCAGAGCAAAAGCTCTCAGAATATCCCAAGAAAATATTCTGTTTGCTATTTCCTTGGCAAGAAGGGTGCAAGGTCAGCCAGCTTCACTGGAGCCTATGCTTGTACTTTGTTTTAATTTTGGCCTTGTAGCCACCAGTGGTAGGAGTTGAATCATGTAGTTTGGGAAACTTACAGGGACACCTCAGCAACGGCCTTTGAAGAAAACCAGCTCTTCTCAGGTGACATTGGCAATGTGTTTGAATGAGATGACTTGTACCCTTGAAGACGATGTAGTTTCTCCTCATGACTGCAAAAGATGGCAGTTTGATGAGTTACTTACATTGTGTCTACTTACATTGTAGACATCTGACTGGAGGAATCCCTCCTGAGGTGTCTGGAGTGGTGTCTGAGTGCTGAGGCTCTCCAGTTAAGGTGCCTGCAAGAGCAGGTCCTTTTCCTTTTCATACTAACATTGCAAACCTAGTTGGCCTGAATTGACCCCTCGATCCACTGTTTAGGGAAACGCCGATCCAGCTCTGAAATTTGTGACATGGGGCAGGCCTTGAGCACATTGGAACCATTTTCATAGTCATTAAAAACACCAACAACTGCAAAAAAGCTCAGCACAGCTACTTACCAAAGTCAAGTAGTATCTTGCCTTATGAGCAACTCCATTAATGGGACCTGCTTAAATGAAACCCCCAGAGGACTGAGATCCTGTGTGAAGCAGTATAAGTAGGCAAGGATACTAAAATCTGGATATGAGTAGGTAGTCCTTTCTTACTTTTTTTTTAAAAATCTTCTTAAATATTTAGTTATGACTATGGTGAGAAGGATGGGGCTGCTCCCTGTGTGTATCTGTTATAAATGGGTTTTATATCAGGAGAGGTGTCAGGAATAGAGGGGCTGATGGCCCCATGTCCCTTCCAAGCATCTGAGTGGGGCACAGATGTTGGACCAATGCCAGTGGAAGGTCTTTGGATGCTTGGAAGATGCCTTAAACCTGTTTCAGGCTAGACTGTAGCAAATTCCTGGCTGCCTTTTTATCCATCTCCCTCCCCACTTTTTCTTCTTTTTTGGTTTAATAAAATTTTCTTGGACCTTAACATCATTAGAGTATTTTAATGGATTGATCTGCAGTTGAAACTTTACCAGATTTTATGTCCACACTGAGAATGATTGCAGTGAAAAGGCTGGTATTTTTTCATGGTGCTCATTTTTTTCATGGGGCTATATCAGTTTGTTTTACTGTTGATTCCCACAGCTTAAGCAAACCCATTTATCAGTAGGATATAAGCAATAATCATAATAGTCTTGGGGTGCATTTAGTGAAGCTGTTGGCATTCCTCCCACTGACTTCAACAAGAGCCGGCTCCATTAATACCAGTATTAACAATGACTAATATTTCACATTGATACGGTGCCTTTCATCCTGTGGCATCCCAGAGTGCTTTCTAAGATACAGCCAGCCTGGAAGATTAACCCAACATTGTAATGACTATGTCTGAAGGATAAATCCGCTTCAGTGACAGGACCTTATTGAGGTCAATGTCAAAATCCCATTGTCTTCAGTCAGAGCAAGATCAGACCTATAATAGTTAAGACTATCCCCTGCATTTGATCTGTTGAATATGAGGTTCTCATCCTTGTTACTTTAGTCCTTAGAAATGGGATGAGCCTTCATGCACTTCAGGGATGGATGGGAGTGTACCTTGCTATAGGTGCACTGCAAACTGGCCTGTGCCCATAGAAGTGAGTGATTTGACAATCTTTTTGGCAAAATTCATCAATAAAGGCCCCTTTCACAATACCCTAAAGCAGGGCTATGTGTCCCGAGAGCAGAGCAGCCAGTACTTTGCATATGATAAAACAAAGAGCATAATTCCTGCCCATAATTAATTGGCTCCATCTGAAATTAATGAATTTCATATACATGAGTTGGGCTGGTTTAATTTTAATTTAGCATGTGTTTGTCATTTTTATCAGAATGAATTTTCACGGAGAAGGTCTTCCCTCTGGGTCTTTGATTTCTCTACCCCAGTAACAGGGATGGGTCCATGCTTTTGATGTTTTGGGGGCCACTTTAACCCTGCTGTGACTGGTCTTTGAAGTTGTTGGAAAGATTTTCCAGCTTGCTGCTTAGACTGTACTGGTCTCACTCTCCCTGAAATTTATCTGAGTCCTTATCTGTTTGGCACTTGGGGCAGGTGCCCTCTCAGAGTGTGAGAGCATGTACACTGGGATGATGTGTCCAGCCAACAGCTTGGGTAGCAGCTCTGACCCCAGCTGTGGGACTGGTCATGCCTTTGTCACCATCCTGAACAAAACTGGTATTCCCATCCTTGAGTTTGACATCAAATCGTGGCCTGGGCCAGACTATTCTTAGTGACGGAGTGAAACACAAGAGATGTTGCTTTGGGGAAGTGTTCACTGTCCTGTGGGACATGACACCAAGGAACAGAGGGTCAGGACCCCATGCTTTCTCCAAGACCCAGCACAGCTCCAGTCCCAGCACCAGGCTTATGTCACTTTGCCCCCACCAGCTCCTGAGCTTGCACCTTTGCTGCTTTACCTGATAATTGGTTCTGTCTGCTGCAGAGTCTTTATGTCATGATACAAATCCTCATTAGAAGCTGGGGAGGCTGGAGCTGTGTGGTCCTTCTGAAATCTGAGCTGGTTTCATCAGGGATTGAGACTTTCTGGTCCCCTCTAACATTGCTGCCTGGTGCAGCTCACCTGGCACTTTGTCCTGGTTTTGAACCTGGGCAGCACATCTCTGCTGGCTGACTTGAAACAGGCCAGGCAAAGCTTTGCCACCCCAGTCACTGACCTAGAGCAAAGGGCTTTCCTTGTGTGTGCATCCCCATTCCCTCAGTGAGCACAGGAATCCAGGGAGATGGGTGGTGTTTTATTTGGAGCTCATCACATTTGAAGTTTTTCTTGTTGCTGCCCCAGGGCTGTTGGTGGTCAGTGCATGGGCAGATTCTTCCTTCCTGCCTTTAGCTGCTGGCAAGCAGGATGGTCCTTCCAGCTCCCTATGTTCAGAGGTAGAGCAATCAGCCTTTTATTCACGCGTTTTTAGGTGAGGTGAAGGTTGCTATCACTGCTGGTACAGAGAGCCTCAGGTCACAAATGCAGACTGACATGATGAACTTTGAGATACCTAAACTGGAGATGAGCCTGGTCGTTCCTCTCCCCATGCCTTCATCTTTGCACGTATCAGGGAGCTATTATAACCCAGCCTTCCAGAGGACAGAAATCTGATCATGATTCACATGCTGTGGGAAAAGGGACCAGGAATCAGGAGCAACAAGTGAAACTTTGCTGTGATCTGGAAGAAGGGAATGCTTTGTTCCTTGTGCTGATTTAAGGTCTTATGGGTGAAGAGCTGCTCAGGACCCTTCCAGGGACATTTTTTCATTGTCCTTCACTGGGACTGAGACAGTAGATCCTGGTGGACAGGGAATCTGTCTTTTCTCCCTTTTTCACCTTTTGCAGAATGCATCATGTGCTTACATTTATTATGAAAAGTGGTTCAGCCCCAGGGTGGTTTGCTGGGCTCCTCAGCCTTCTGCTATAGGTGAAATCGTGCAGAGGAGCCAGTGCAATACCCCCACAGACCTCTAAGTCCAGATTTTTAAGGTTGTTTATGGATATTGGATGCATAAGTATCTTCCCAAGTGTGGTTTGTTGGGGTTTCACATCACATATGTTAGTGCACATTGTAATGCTGTCTCTCTATGCAACATGGAATCATAGAATCATGGAATACCCTGAGCTGGAAGGAACCCACTAGGATCATCAAAGCCCAGCTCCTGGCCCTGCACAGGACAACTGCGATTAATGAGCAATAAGAGTTTCTTACAGGAGTTCCAACAGAACATTTGCTGCTACCATTTTCTAACCCTGATGGGTGCACGGATGATTGTTGCTCCTACGTAAACCCATGCAGGAGAATTTGATGTTTAGTTTTCCTACAGAGATGTATCTATATACAAGTAAAAAATGCTCTCTGGGAGGCTTTAGAAATAAAATCAGATTGGCTAAAGTAAACCAGAAAGGATGATCAGAGAAAAATCTTCAGACAGAAAAAAAAATAAGACAAATACCTGTCGCTTTTGTGAGGAGTGGCCCAGCTTCCTAATGCCCCTGTGAAAGTTTGAGATCCCTTGGTAGCACTGAAATCCCAGCAGCTCTTGCCGCTAATGGTTTTAGATCAGACAGGAAGCCTCAGGGTGACATGGTGTCTGCAGGGAATATTTCCAGGTGATAATGATTGGTTTCATTCCTAAACATGGTGCAATTACCTAATGTGCAGATAGTTGAAATTTTTCAGCAGCTCCGAGTTATTTGGGTATGCTTTGCTCTTATGTGGCTCTGTCAGCAATCTATTGCTGTCTCTTCTTCAGAAATTTTGACTGAACTTGGGATTTCCTGGTGGGATCTGAATTTTGGGATGGAGGGAATGAGGTTGTGCAACGATGGCACAGGGGGTGTAAGGGGAGGAGGGCTGTGCTGTCCAGCTGGTCCTGAGCACGCCCCCAGGACTGCCAGGGCATGGGCTACACAGAGCCCACGGTGATCTGGGGAGAGGGATGGAAGCACAAAAAAAATAATTGATTTTTGTTTAGATTAACAGACCCCTGACTATGAAGAAAGAAGGAATTCAGACCAGAAACCGAAAAATGTCTAGCAAATCCAAAAAGTGCAAAAAGGTCCATGACAACCTTGAAGACTTTCCCAAGAGCAGCTCCTTTAACCCTGCCGCCCTCTCCAGACACATGTCCTCCATCAGCCACATTTCACCTTTCAGTCACTCCAGCCACATGCTGACTACACCGACACCGATGCATCCTCCATCCAGCCTCTCCTTCGGACCTCACCATCCTTCCAGTATGGTCACTGCCATGGGTTAGCAAGAGACTCCCCTGCTGAATGCTTATGGTCTCAAAATGAGATTTACTTTATATACTTGCATTTTTGCAGGCGTGTGGTTATGGGTCTGACGTCCCGAATCAAATGGGAGGGGGAAAAAAAGGATTAAAAAACAAAAATAAAAAAAAAGTTATTCGAAGGCGTAAGAGAGAGAAAAAAATTAAAAACGGAAAAAAAACTACAAAAAGCACAAAAAAGGAAAAAAAAAGAAAAAAAGAGAAAAATGTAAAAAAAAGAGTTTTAAAAAAGTGATGTTTGCCACTTTTTAAAGGAACTCACTATGGCGTCTATGTATTCTTACCCACTGAATCTGGATACCATTTGTGAATAAGCCATTCAGAACTTGCATTCCCTATTGGACAGGATCTCTAGTGCTGTGAAAAAAATAAAATAAAATAAAATAAAAAATGCTGAACATTGCATATAACTTATATTGTAAGAAATACTGTACATTTGAGGAAGACTTTATTGCATCTGAGGAGCTGTAAAGAAAAAAGGCATGAAGGACTGAGAGAATTTTTTTTTTAAAAGAAAAGAAAAAAAAAAGAAGATGGGAGGACAATTTAAAAAACAGAAAAACAAACAATGCAGACCAAGAGGAAACACGGTCTTATGAAAAAACGGACCAACTGCCAGTCATGTCTTCTCCTTTTATTCTATTTTTATTTTGGTTTATTTGGTTTTTTGTTGGTTTTCTTTTTGATTTCTTTTTTCGT